>LPNX010795454.1:14680-139090 GCA_001517045.1 Pseudotsuga menziesii | reverse complement strand
GTTCTTGGAAGGATTCGAGAGCCAACAACTCAAGTCAAGACCGGGAGCGTATCAACCCAGAGCCTTGGAAGCTGTCCGCGGCGTTTGAAGATGGAAAGTAAGTTCCGCTGTACATTAAGCTTGATTTCTAAGTTCCGCTGTGCATTAAGTTTAATTTCTTGCATAAGAGTAGATCTTGGTTAGGGTTTAAAGTTTTTTTTTTGTTATACCCACAATTAAAAACCCAACATTTATATTTTCACTTGAGTTTTTATATCTTAACAGAACATAAATCTTTGTTTTGTAGAATTTATATTTTTACTTAATCTTTTACTTTATAAGATATAGCCTTACAATTTTCTTTGCAAATCACTTTTTACATTTTGTGAGTTTCTTTTACAAATCTTGGTCTTCAACATACAATATAGCAATTTGATCCTTTTGATTTTGTATTTAATTTTATTATATTCCTATTGTTAACTACTCCATGAACAGCATGTTTGAAAGACATATATTTCTCTTAAAGCTCTGAAGGAGATTCGATATACTGGCAAGATAAGTATTATAATTTTATGCTGAGAGATTGAATAAACCAAGAAGTTGTGGTAACGGAGTAAGCTATCACTCGATTGCCTAGGGTGAGCCCCAGTAAAAATGATTGAGTAGATAGCTTACTCAATGAAAATCTTACCAAGGGCAGGAAAATTTTACAAATAAATTTGAAGTATGACCATCCAACTGACAACTTAATAAATTAATTGTCCTCCTTTGCAAACGGGTTTATTTTTCTTTGGCCTGGGTAGAAAATGCAAATACGTACAGAAGCTTCAAATTTAACCTATGACTGCGACAACGACGGTAGAATGAGCAAACATCAAACTTTTGAAATTGATTGGTCATTTCATTTGGTTGATGTCTGTGGTTTCACTTTTTTTTATTAGTTTTAGTAAAATTTCGTTGAAGAATGTAATTAGAAATGCTAATTAAATTTTATCCTTAATCATTTAGACATTAGGAATAACATAAAAGTAGTTCTGCCATATTTAAATTATGTAAATTTTAGTTTACATAATAGATTATTTATTTTATTTATAATTAAAATTTATAAATTTACAGAAGCTTAATAAACCAATTTAATTTTTACAACTATAAATTCTTAACTATTACAATATATTTATTTTCAAAATAGATATAATGGATAAAGAATATTCAAAATGGGGAAAGTGTCGAACATTACGACAGAGAAACATGCATTTTCTGTCAAAATTTGGAGCGGACGAGAATAAAAAAGTATCTAAAATTCCAGACACGCCTAATTCTGAATGCCAGATGGCGGAATGAAAATGATATGGTTCGTAGCCAACGATACGATGACCTTGACTTTTTTTCTCTTTGAGACACGTAAGTCACGTGTTTGAACAGTACTCTCCCAACGCGAAGATAAAAGTGGTATTTTGTGGTATTTGATTAATATTAATTAATATTTATTATTATTGACTACAATTTAAGTGGTATTATTGACTACAATTTAAGTGACTGTAGTCTAATTTACTTTAAGCTGCTGTAGTCTAAATTACAAGCTGTAGTCCATAAATGTTTTATTTTTTTCATTTTTTTTAAATATATTTTTTTTGTGTTGTTTTGTTTAGCTTTTAGAAATTTATAAAAAATATTAGAATAATATATATTAAATATGAAAATTGATTAGAACTACATAAATTGGTTATGAAAATTGCATAATGTCTGTTATGGCATATATTTGAGGGTGTTATTTATAAATTTTTGAAGGTGTTATTTATAAATTCAAAGAAACAGTTTAAATATTTTCAAATCCAATTTTTACTAAAACAAAATTTACTGACAAAATCCAAAACCCACCAAAAATCTAGAAAGTAAAATTATGAGACCATGTACTATTAATATTTATTTTATTGTTAAATGCTTATACCATCAAAATTAAGTATTAAAAAAGCAATTTTTATACCAGAATTATGTAAATATTAAAGTAACACCGGATAAATTCGTGATCAGGTTAGCGTGGTATACTAAAATAGTGATCGAATACGACCATGGCTTCTGGCCAAAGTATAAAACGCCATGTCACAACATTGTTTGGATTCTATAACATTTTCTTTTTAAATCATGTTAAAAAGTTGGAATCTTAAAATTTAAAGTTTTTTTTGTAAAGGTATATTTTATAATTTTTATATTATTTGTAAAAAATTATATTTTAACATAAATCTTTATGAACGGTTTAGGTTTATTTTTTTATAAGTTAGATAAATTATTAATAAAAATGAGTTACCTAAATTATTTTATTTTCTGAATGTGCTTATTCCAATAGGGAAGAGATCTCTAACTTCTTTCGTGTTCATCTTAAAGTTGACATGTGTCTTTTATAAAAAATAATAAAATATTATAAAAAATAATATGTCTCCTTAAATTAAATTTAAATTATTTAGAATTGCATATATATATATATATATATATATATATATATATATATATATAAACATAAATTAAATAAGCTAAAACTATAAACATTGGATTACGCATTTGCTAACATTTCCATTCTAAAAAGGGTTTGCACTTTGAGAAATTTGATCCCTCTAGCTATTTTGTAGATCCAATTTTACATAGATTTATGGTGTTCAAAATATTAATAAGTGATACTATTCATCACTCAAAGCTATTTAATAATAATAAAATTAGCTAAATTGCAAGAATGATCGAGAAATTATGGAAAAGAAAATAAAATTACTATATCTAAATTAGATTGCTTTATTTTTAACTATAAAAAATCAATATAACACAAATAAAAAAATCATATAAAATTTATCTTTTAGAAAAAAAATTTAAATAAACACTGAATGACATAAATCAATATCGCTATATTTATATAAACACTATCTATTGTATTGTAAATATTTATATAAACACTATCTATTATATTGTATCTAAAGACTCTTGGATCAACCTATATCATTCACCTCCTTTGTTTTTGCTCCTTCAATTCAAGGAGGTTATTGATTCAACCTATACAATGCTCCCTTCCTTTAAAATTGAAAGCTTGTGTGCAGAAAGCAATGGGTCTCTCAATAAGTGTTAACTAGAGATTTTTCTTTTAAATTCAAATATTTATAGTTATTTTTTGAAAAATAAAATAAAATTTAATACTATGAAACTTCTTAAATTTTAAATTTATAATCGTGTAACTAGATTTAAATCCAATGAAAAAGGATAATCATACTCCAAATTTATTCATAACCCCTAAAATAGAAAAAAATAAATCTAAGTAAGTTTCACATGGGTTATAAAAGTTTTTGTTTTACAGTATTATAAGCCATTTTTTAGCTAAATTATAAGTAATGCACAATTATCCACAAACATGGTGAATTTGCCAATTTTACAAATTGAAGATGAAATATATTCTGAGCATCTGAATCCAATGCTTATCAACAGAATATGCCAAACTTATAATTGTATTAATAAATACCTGGTCACATGGTTCACCTCAGTGAGTTGTGCTATTTAAATTTTTCGCAATAACATTGTTTGAGATAATATTAGTAGATATAAGAAAGTAAAATTTATTGGAATCCAATGTGGGAATCAAGGTCTCGAGCATTGGAATTTTACTATAGGGTTAGAAGAGAGAAAGAATGAGAAGGAGAGCTAGGTTTTGGAAAACTAATTCATTGTTTTAGTATGGTCTCATTAGGGGGATAGAAAGATTCCTCCCAATCCAAATCTAATGGTAACAAAAAATCGATTACAAAGGAGGGTACATTGACAAATTCAAATGTTGGAATCAATAGGAAAGGAAAGGGAGGAGTAATGAAAAAAACCCAGCAACCAAATAACAATGCTACTAAAGCAAGTTGCACAACCAGGGAAATGCATTTCTAAAATGAAACAAATGCCAATCACCTCAATTGGAATAAATGAGAGAATCCGATATATAAAATACCATGCTCTCATTGGGAAGTTCGTGGGCATATATGTCACAGCCATGTTTTTCAGCGCACTCTAAGTGTTTGCGCGCCTTGGCAAGGTGGTGTGACGGTTCGGCAAGAGGTCTGTTCCCACTTGACAAGGGCAAGCACCCACACCCACCATCGACAAGGAGTGTCAAGAGTGTGGTGCACTCCCAAGCTAAGCGCTTGAGCAAGCGCACTTGGAAACGACGGAGAGGCGGGCGTTTGGAAGAAAGCACCTTAGCGCACTTTGAAAGTGGACGCTCTAGCAAGAAGCACTCAAGCGATGGAAGAGGGCACTCCGGCGACGAGCGCCCTGGTGAAGAAAGTGGAAGCTCAGTGAAGTGTGCTCTGATGGCAAGGTGACGAGCACACAACTCTTGGAGTGCACGACCCTTGGAGCATGTGTTGGGCAGAGAGGCTCTCCGACAAAGCGACAGTGGAGCGCTTCGACAGTGCGACCGATAGACGTGCGAGTGACGATAGGCGTGCATGCGACAAAGAGAGGCGATGGATGTTTGGAGGAGCATCGTGGCGATAAGCATTTGGGGGACGCTCTGACATAAGTAATAGGCACGCGACCCACCTTTGGTGTGGTCGCACGCCCCTCGTGTGGTGTTGGCAAGTGGACCCTTCAGTAAGTTTTGAGGAGGACATTGGAAAGTGGACCCAAGGACGCTCAAGTTATGTGGACCCTTAGACACATAGGCAAAGTGGACAAACGACGAGTTGGATAAGTAGATAAATAATTGGCAAAGCACTCCTATAAATAAAGGAGGCGCTAAGGCAAGAAGGCGGGGAGAGGAATTCAAGCAATAGTTTGGCAAGTGAACTCGTTGAGGCAAGGGTGCAATTCATGTAGATAGTGCATTTAGCTAAAACGTAGGTCTGTTTTGAGGCATTTGTGTAGGGGTTCCACAGGCACGTTTTTGATAGAGTGCTCAGACGAACTAGGGCTAGTGGCTAAGTTCACTTAGAGGCACGCTTTCTGGTTTTTGATGCGTTTCGGCAGCAGCAACGAGTGAAGGTTGCGATAGTCGTTTGCGGCCAAGGTAGACACTCTTGAAGAGGTTTCCTTGTGCATTTTTCAGTCTATGTAAAAGTGTGTGTATTAGCTAGGTTGGGCACACATCGAAAGAGTGGTCGGCTTGTGGCGCCTCCATTTGTTATACTTGTGAAAATATAAAAGATGGTGTCACATACCCCAATTTTGCAAAAAGGAATTTTATATTATTTGATATTATTTGAGGACAATATGTTAAATTTTATGCTAAGTTGTAATTGATGACTCAGTAGGGTCAAGGATATTTAATGTAATTCTAAATATTTTATTTATAAATAAATAAAGGAGGAGACAACAACTTAGGAGAGCTGTTAAAAGAGTGTTTACTGGTCAAATTGGTGGAGGAGACTAGGTGGAGAGCAAATTGACATGTGGCAGCATCCTTAAACCACTTCCAATTGTTGCAGGTGGCAACCTCTCTACATTTGGGGTCATGATTTCCCAAGAAAGTGGAATCAGAGCAGGTGGCTCAATTAATGAAAACTGACCCAAAATACCTAGGCAATCTTTATAAAAATTCCCATTGAAGAGAGCTGAGGCTGCTCATTCTAGAGAAGTGATAATTTAGGTTGAATGAATGTACTTCAGAGCAATTCAATGGAAGGGAAATTTGGAAAGTGTTTGAGGGGATAACTGCTGATTGATCTAGTGCAGCTTTTATGCTGAAGATCATACTGCTGAGAGTAGAGTATTTTACTGAGGTATTGAACTAGTCAGTTAACAGAGAGTTCTACTGTTTGCATTCTCCACCAGTTCTCAGCCAAAAGAGACTAGGAATAGGCTCGAGGGTCCCGAGGAAGCGTTGTTTGAGTGCTCTCCAGGAGATTAGGAGGGACGAACAACCTCCTAAAGCTGTTGTCGACTGTCCTCAACAGGTTCTAAGTTATTTTGTTTTACTTAGTTAAATAAATCTTAGTTAACTGCTATGTGAATGTTAACAGTTTAGTTTGTGAAATGTTTGAGTTAGTATTTTTATTAGATTGTTATAGAAATGAAATGGATTTAGAGAATAATGTGTTAGAATGAAAATAAATTTCTATACTATGTTTTTCCACACCTTGAAACCAGGCCGTAATCTAGCACATATATAATGTTTTTAAGTGGATAAGAGAATGAAAATAGTAGATAAGGCTGTATAACTGAAAATAACAGAGTAATTTTTATTATTAATGTTTAAAATATTATGGAGGAAAATAGTGTTGTGATTTAATTGTGTTTACTGTTTTTACTTAATGTATAACTAAATAAAAATGCAGAAAAGAAACAGTAAAACTACACTAGAGTTAAGGTATTAGTATAATTATACCAACATAAGTTTATTTGCAGGTAACAGTTAAGTATTTATACCAGTTATTAACCATACAACATATCGTATAAACTATTTAATAAATTCTAAATTATTACTTAATACAAACTACATTAGGGTTATGTATATAAACCCTTATTTATGAAAAGTAAACAGAGTCACATAGTTAATGTTCTAATCTTTACAGAGCTTTGAATAACTTCAAAGTTGTAGAATAGTAAATAAAAAAAAGTATAAATCTAAACATTAGATACAATAAAACTAAAATATTTTAGAAACCATTCTATATTTAACAAATAGGCTTTTAAAACTGTGCAAGATAACCTGAGGGTCGAAACCCTAGCTCCCTTTTATCTTTTTAAAAGGTAAATTATAAAAGTTTTAACCATGTACATTGATAACTAAGTAGACAAATTAAACAAAAGGACTATAATCTATGCATTAAATTGAGCATAGTCTTATCTCAAAAACTTTGTAGTATATTTGTAACTCTTTAATTATACTTCATAAATATATTAATAAACATCAATATTCCTGTAATAATGAAATAGAAACAAACAGGAAACAATGTTCAATTAATAAATAAATTAAGAGTATATTTAAACAAGGGTTCATTTCATTAAAACCCTAACTATTCCAGCCTGAACAGGTAATTATAAAATTATAAATTTTATATTACGACTGAATTACAGTCTTACAATAACAATATTTACTTACAAGAAATATTACTAACAGTAAATATTCCTTACTGACAGTTAAGAAGAAAAACTTACTTTACAGTATTAGCATTTATAAGTCAAATTATCATAATATGAGTAATCGAAAACAAGAGAAACTTAAAACTATAATTACAGGAGAACCCTTTTTAATTTAAAAACTAGAGTATGATCAAGCCGTAAGGTTGTAATATTTTTTTACAAGTCAAGAAAACTACATACAGTTCACGGCTCGAAGGGCGGTATTACCCAGCATGATTGCAAGGGTTTACAAGTAAAAACTGTAAAGTATCATCATATGAAAAACCTATTAACTAGTGAGAAACCGAAACAGGATTCCCAGCCCTGTATTATCTCCATCAACAACCCTTTTTACAAATAGGGAAAAACCCATTTTTGAACTTAGGGCTTATCGGTTGGGGCCACGAGTCCTTTGAAGCCGACCATCGTTTTTATTCTATCGAATCCTGGAGCTGTCACGGATTTCCTGTACATAGCACATTACTGAGCGTTAGTAAAAGGATCAGCTTAAAAATATTAAAACCCTAACTGTGCTAATAAATAAACAGAGGATTTTACCCATGTTAAGATTCAAGTTGTAATTTACTTGTAAGTAGAAGAGCGATCAAGCAACAAAGAAGCTGTTAGCAGCTTAGCAATGTACACACCAAAGTTTTTAAACCCTATGCTGACCCTAAAGTAAAAACAGTGACAAAAGAGCTTAAGCCTCATAAAGTCGTGACAGGCTATGAGAAGAATAGGACCGAACTGTGGACAGGCCGAGAGCCAAAACACATCAAACAGTAACTACTTGCGCAATAAGGAGCACAACTATGACAAAGTACAAGCTAAAGATTGAGGAAGGCAATTGTAGCGAGAACAAGCACAAGCCACAGAGTAAGCAAGACAGAGAAGCAACCTCTAATGGTCACCAAAACAATTACACAGAGCAACCGCAGTTCAGCGAACACCCTGGAGGAAAATGGCAAACAAATAGGGTTTCCAAGTTGTTTTATGTCGCCATTGTATGGCCGAGAGGTGACCACGTGCCCTCCAAATCTTTTAACCATGCAAGGGTCGAAGTCTTTAGTCATCCTGCGTTCCATTTATTTGTTTTGTTATTGCAATGATCAAGACAAAACTATGCACACGACCTTAGAATATATATATGTCGTTAATGAGAATCATAAAACTATATCATAGTAAACGATGGTATTAAGCTTATGTTAATTGACAACAATGATGTTATAACGTTAACTTTGTTAAGGGAACAATCCCAAGTCCACCATACAATAAACTTATCCAATATACCATTTGTTTATTTACTTTGCAAAACGATTTTTATATTCTTTTATATATATTATATGTAGCTCAAAACTAGACTATTGGCATTTGATGGTTGAAGGTAGTTTAGTTACTAACAATTAAATATGTAACTTGACTATAGGGTAATGGTATTTTGAACCATGTCAAATTCACAATCAAGAAGCTCGACCTAAGTGTAAGCTTTTGCAAATAATGTCTTGTGTGCTCATTATGTCAGTGATCATAATAATGAATTTTATCATTATTTGGCAAGGATAGTTTTATGATTGTTATGTTGCTTATTCTTAGCATAGTATATGAATCTTGGTCATATTAGTTCCATTTAATGTAGTCCTCAGATTTGAAGTTCTAAGTAGAAAGAACTTCTACCTTAATAGTTATTATAAACTACAACTAATATAAGAAAGACAACTTGATAATAGTAAATTTTACCATGAATTAAATTATGCTCAAGGATTATAATTATTAGAATAACACTGATAATATATTTACCTTGGACTTATGAAAGTGATGGAAGTAGTATTACATCTTAAGACAATGGGTCTAAACTACAAGAACCAAATTTACAAAGTCATGGACACTTCCAAGTAGAACATTTCATTAGGATGCAAGCAATAGTTATCTTGGAACAATATGAATTAAGGGATCGTTTGTAGATAGTTACAATACTACAAGCAGCAAGGCATTAGTTTAAGTACTGAAGTCTTTAAATTAGTACTTAACTTACTTAACTACAAACATTAGGTTAATAACTTCGAGGACTAGTAAGAAAAGACAAAATAGAAACTTGTACTCTATTGGAGATTGTTACTATCGAGATTGATAGGAACACTTTCTTGAATAAGAGACAACACGATTAAACACAACAATAAAGATGTAGGCATGTTAAAATAGAAACAATTGTAATTACCGTCTTAGAAATAAAATATATAGAAAACAAATTACTTTAACTCATAAGAGCTTGCTTGTAAATAATCAGTTATTTACTAGTAGTTTAACATGCAACATATATAGTTCTTGCTACTTATGAATTTAAAATTCTACTTGATCGATCGTTGCCTGTTGAACCTGTAAGAACCAGCAGTCCATCTGCGTTAGCATAAATGCTAAGTAAGCCCAAATTTTCAAAGATAGATTTCACCTACTTGCCAAAAGTAAACTTGTTAGTAAAAACTGGAAGAAAACTGAATGCAGGTAAATCTTAGATACATTATGAAAATGATAGCTGTATTAGTTATCGTAATATAAAAATGATTAATACTAATTGATATACCGTTTCATTTTTGCTAACCGCTAGTAGTTAGTAAACCGTGTTTTCAACATTTTATATTATCTTAAAAATTTTAAATTTTTATGAAAATTTGGGGTTATGACATGTGGGCTCTACATTGGGAAACCACAGACTTCTATACTTTCTTTTGTCTATTTGCAAGTGTGTAAATTTGACTAAGTAAAGAGAAACATGTTTCTGCATAATGGTTAGGCATAGTTTGTTAGCAAACATCAATATGGTGAAGCCCTTGAGAGGTTACTAGGCGATGCTGCACACCCTCTTAGCAGGTCAAGAGTGCTCGGCTAAGTGGGGCTGTGATAGGTGGTATCAGAGCCAAGAAGTTGAAGGAGTTCGTCAAGTGCAACAAGTGGTTGTAGTGAAGGTGACAGTTTACAGAAAAGTGCTTTGTTGGACGAAATGCTCCATAGGCTCAGAAGCAAGCGTTCACAGCTTGGACGCTCCGCAAGGAGGCGAGTGCTCCAGAAAGAACGCATTGTAGGTGGGTGTTATGTAGACAACGCTCTACAACTGTGTGTGCTTCGCAGTAGTGCACCACACCGATGGACGCTCCACAGCCGGACGCACTCTGCGTTGGACGCTCTACAGGAGCGGGCATTCTATAGGGAGAGCACTACCAGACAACGCACTCAGAGAAGCATGCGCACTCAAGAGACAAGCGCTCCACAACAGCGCATAGCGCTCCCAGAATGCTCTCAGAGGTGACTCTACAGAGGTATGCTCAGATTCTTCGGCAAGAGGAACGCTTTGGAAGAGCGCCTAGAAATGAAGTTTTTCAGCAACCTTTGGCAAGCGCTCACCTTGGTCAACGAAAGTACCAGAGCTGGTTTTGGCGACGGTAGCTTGGTGGCCAGGGATGTTAAAACGACGAAGGAGAGTTCGGTTGGGATAACGCTCCAGGTTGTGCGAAGAAGTTAGACGGAACTGAGGCTTGACTAGAAGGTATCTTTGATAGCCTTGCAAACTTTCCAAAGAAGCAAAAGGGAAAGATTGGTAGACAGAAACAGAAGGTGCAGTAGCAAATCTCGGAGGAGCCAAGTTTTGTGAACCTTTACTTGGACCAAGTAGAGGGAGAGATGGGTAAACAAAATGCAGATCCGGTTTTTGACTCACAGCCAGAAGTGCGATCAGATGGGGAGGAATCTGTACATGAAGAACGTGAACCCAAGGCTAAAGGAAAGTAGAGACTTGCAACGATTGAAGTGAGCATGTAGCAATTCAGTGAGGCTCTATATGCTCATGGTGAAAAGTCTGCAGCAATGTGTTACGAGGTGGAAAGAATGCAGAAGACGTTCAATGAAGTCATAAACGAGTGCAAAGAAGGAGGACGTTGGCAAGTGGACCCAAGGATGCTCAAGTTATGTGGACCCTTAGACACGTCGACAAAGTGAACAAACGACGAGTTGGCTAAGTGGAAAAATACTTGGAAAAGCGCTCCTATAAATAAAGGAGGTGCTAAGGCAAGAAGGCATGGAGAGGAAGTCAAGCAATAGTTTGGCAAGTGAACTCGCTGAGGCAAGGGCACAGTTCATGTAGACAGTGTGTTTGGCTAAAACGCAGGTCTGTTTCTGAGGCACCCATGCAGGGGTTCCACATGAACGTTTTTGACAGAGTGCTCAGACGAACTAGGGCTGGTGGCTAAGTTTTCTCAGAGGCACGTTTTCTGGTTTTGATGCGTTTCGGCAGCAACAGCGAGTGAAGGTTGCGATAGTCATTTGCAACCAAGGTAGACTCTCTTGAAGAGGTTGCCTTGTGCATTTTTTAGTCTATGTAAAATTTGTGTATTAGCCAGGTTGGGCGCACACCCAGAGAGTGGCCGGATTGTGGCTCCTCTGTTTGTTATACTTGTGAAAATATAAAATATGGGCTCTAAATTGGGAAACCCACAGACTTCTATACTTTCTTGTGTCTATTTGCAAGTGTATAAATTTGACTAAGTAAAGATCACGTAAAGATAAACATGTTTCCGCATAATGGTTAGGCGTAGTCTGTTAGCAAACATCAAGTTGGCCAAGCCCTTGAGAGGTTACTAGACGGTGCCACACACACCATTAACAACATAAATTAACACCATAAACAACAAAATCATTTGGACATTATGCTAACCATATTGGCAGATCAATATATTTATGCTAAGTTTTCCAAAAGAGAAATTGGATTGACTGAGATCTTGTATCTTGGTCACGTGATTTGGAAAGAAGGGGTTAAGGTTCATATGGAAAATATTCGGGTCATTCTAGACTGGTCAAGCCCAAAGAATGTCATTAAGTTGATAGGTTTAATTGGTTTGTGTACTTACGAACATTAGTTTGTTAAAGGATTTTCAAAATTGTCACCACCACTGAAAAATATCACTAGGAAAGGAGCCTTTAGTTGGTTATAAGAAGTGAAACAAGCATTCAAGAATATGAAAGAGGTAATGAGTAGGTGTCATGTACTTGCATTGCCAAATTTATCTCAACCATTTGTTCTTGAATGTGATGCTTCAGGAGAGGGAATTGGAGTTGACTTAATGCAAAATACACACCCAATTGATTTTGAGACTAGGAAGTTGCAGCTCCATGAAATAATTAACTCAATCTATAATAAAAAATGCTGGCCATATGCATGCATTGGTCAAGTTCGGACAATACTTAGTGGGGAGTATATTTTTCATCAAGACTGATCATAATATTCCGAGGCATTTCTTGTCACAAAAGGATATTAATGATAGGAAGAAAAAGTGTGTGAGTAAGGTCCAAGACTTTGATTTTGATATAGAATATATGAAGGGAAAGTTGAATGTAGTTGCAAATGCACTTTCTAGAAAACTAGCCCTTGCAGTGATGAAAATGCACGATGATTGGATGCCACAACTAACAATAGAATATTCTAAAACTCAATTTTCATGTGATCTATTTGATGGGATGATATATGATGATGCTTATAATATCATTAATGATGTAATATCCGACAAATATAGAATCTTGTTGGTTCTAGAATCAACCTTAAAGAAGAAGATTCTAGAAGTTTCTCATGATGCACCCCTAGCTGGACATCCTGGTTTCCTAAAAACATATAGGAAGATAAGAGAAAGGTTCTCTTGGAAGGACCAAAATAATTATGTGATGGAGTATGTGAGGGAATGTGTGCATGTCAAAAAAATAAAGTGGAGCATACACATAATGCTGGACTCTTACAACCACTACCACTCCATAGCAAAAATGGGAAATTATATCAATGGACTTCATCACTAGTTTACTGAAAAGTCAAGGAAAAGATTGCATTTTTGTTGTAGTTGATAGGTTGGCCAAATTTCAACATTTTTTTTCTATTACAGCCACTATTGCAGACATCCAAGTGGTTGATATCTTTATTAGAGAAGTGTTCAAATTACATGGTATGCCCAAATCTATAATCAGTGATAGAGACAATAAATTCACTAGTAATTTCTAGCAATAATTGTTTAGATTGGTTGGAAGAAGATTGGACCTAAGCACGAGATACCACCCTCGGAATGATATGAAAAATGAGAGGTTGAATCAATGGCTTGAAGTTTATCTTAGGAATTATGTTATCTGGAAGCAGAAGGCATGGACTACTTGGATACATTTAGGTGAATTCTACTATAACACTACTTTTCACTTATCCATAGGTATGACACCATTTAAAATGATTATATGGATATGATGCACCCAAATTCGCAGATATGATATTTGGGAATTTCATAGCACAAGAGGAAAAGGGTTGGATCTAATAGATTCAATACATACTCCAAACACTAAAGGAGAATTTGCAGGTTGCACAGAATCAACAAAAAGTGGATGCAAAGAAGTACCAAATAGAGTGAACCTTCCAAGAAGGTGATCTAGTTTATTTGAGGTTGAAACCATATAGGAGAATATTCATTGAATTCAAAGGATCTAAAAAGTTATAGCCAAGGTTTTATGGCCCATACAAAATTTTGAAAAAGATTTGTGAAGTGGCATATGAACTAGAATTGCCTCCAAAAAGTAGGATACACAATGTGTTCCAAGTGTCTTGTCTTAAGAGGGAAGTATGGAAGCAAGTTGTAGTTTCAAAGGATTTTCCTACCCTTGATGATTAAGGAAATTTGGTCTTGGTTCCTAAGATAATCATATCCAAGAAAGGAGGTTGATAAGCAAAATTATCAAAGAATATTTTTTGCAATGGGAAGGATTTCCCAGTGAGAATGCAAGCTAGGAAGGAGAGCATATTTTACAACATCCAAGTTTGAATTTGCTTGGGAACAAGAAATATTGGGAAGGGAGTATTTTCATGTACCTTAATTGGTTACCATTTGACTAAGTACTATCCCATCCAGTCCCTATGGGTTGCTGAAGAAAATTCATTAATTATTTGGGATTAATTTTGAACAAGGCCGTAGTAGCTAGTAAATTTAATAATTCCAATGTTTGAAATAATTCATAGTTAATTTTATTTTCCTTGAATAAATTATTTTTGGGAGAAATGTTAAATATTATGTGGTCAGGAGGGAACATGAGGATAAGAGTATAATATATGTCTCAATAGAAATATCAGAAAAAAGAAGGAAGTTAGAAGAAAGAAACCAAATCTAAAAATCAATGGAAAGAAGGCAAGTGGATAAAGTAGGAAAAGATGGATTTTGGAAGAAAGGAAGGAAAGAAGTCAAAAGAAGTAAAGTAGTGAAAAATAATAATAAAGCATTAAAATTGAGAAAAAAGTAGGAAAAGAATAAAAGGAAGGGAAAAAGTAGCAAAGCAGGAAAAAGAAGGAAAATTCAGAAACCAGAGAAAAGATTTACAAAGGAAAAATTCCTAATCTAGATCATGAGGGAACATTAGGATAGGATATGTTGCAGAATAATTCATCCAATCTATGATAACAAGGAATATTGCATCATTCACATATTTTGATAGTTTATTCTTTTTATTGAGAGCTCTAAACTACTCAGACTTCAGAGATGTGCCCCTAGTCACAACGGAGAGATGTTCCCTTGTTGTTTCTTCAGTGTGGTGAGTGGATAATGGTATTCATCCATTTCCATTTATTTTAGATAATTGTTTGAAGATAAATCCATTCTAATTTGAGTTCTAGATCAAGCATTGTGAAACATCCAATTTGTATTCAGAGTGTTTTCAATCTTTTCCGATGATGGTTGTTTTGTATTGAATGATGTCAAGTATGAACCTCCTATGAAAGGAATTTAGGATTATAATTGATTTAATATCTATTATATTGTACTCCTAATATTATTTTATAAATTTTATAATGTTCAAGTCTGAGTTTCAAGTGAACTTCCATTACCTATTCTAGTTTTGCATTAATTTTAATTAGTTTTTAGTGCTGCTTAACTATTTAATTTTCTACTCAACGAATTTCTGTTATATCAGTTTCTAATGTTAATTAAGGTCATAATGGACCCCTAAAATGTCTAATTTTGATCATTCATGGACCTCACATACTGTTTGGAAAAGCTTGAACTTGAGCTAGTTGTGTAGTCCCAATTGACAACCTTGCTTGTATGACCTCCAAATTGTGCCAAACTATATCCAAAACTATGGATTATAACCATATCAGATTAAGTACAGTGAAAATAGCCTACCCTAATTTTAGATACACCTAGTGGATGCACCAAGAGCCTATGGTAATCACGTAAGTCCCAATTTGGGTGTGATGAGTCGAGTAAACATGCCCACTTCAGAGTATCTAGAATCCTTTCCTATCCCTGCATACTTCTAAGGATATAATATTATTTTTTCATACCTATAAGTTACTATTGTAGATCTACCCTATGCGATGGGTTGGGAAGGTTAAGCCAAAATTGTTAATTTAGGGTTAAACCTAGAGGGAAATTGAAGCTATTTTTGAGAGTCAATTAATGCATGAGACTATTTCTTGATTTGGGTTCATTAAAAATTTAATAATGTTTTCAATTAATGTTTCAAAAACTAAATTAGTGACTCTCTTTCTAATCATTTCATCATTTCTTACATTTGTAACTGAATTTGGTGGCAATCCCCCAATGCCCATCACCAAAAACTCTGTTGACCATCACCAAAATGATTGACCTAATGATGGTAGTCACTAATTATCACTAAATATATTTACCATCACTAAATATTTTAACCGTCACCCCTAACTGAAAGGCCCAACTCAAAATGAAGTAACATATACTACCTTGATTGATGGGCATTGCAAAGGAGGAAAAGTTTTCTTTGCTCTTGCGCTAGTGGAGAAGATGAACAGAAATGGAATTGAAACTAATATTAATGATTACAATGCTTTGATGAATGAATTTTTCAAGGAAAATAAGGTATCACAGGTAGAAAAACTGTGTGAAAAAATGCTAAATGGGGACCCTGGGTACAATTGTGTTTAGTTACGTACACAACCCTGATTGATGGATTGTGCAAAGAAGGTGTAGTGGATCATGCATTTAGAGTCCTTGATGAAATGGTGTGTTGGTTTTTTGATACACATATTTACACCTATATATAGTGCATTGTTTCATGTCCTTTGCAAAGAAGTGAAGTTAGAGGAAGAGTTGGTTGTATATCACCTAGTAATTAATTAAATAATTAATGACTAGGTGATATACAACAAATTTAGTCAGGTGAAAAGAGACTGCAAATTTGTTACTATTATTCATCGCCTAAAAAGTATTTGTTTATAATAGTTTTTTTCATGGAAATGGATAAAGTAATCAAAACTTATAAAATAATAATAATAGAGATAAGATATAAATATATATGTTAGTAAGGTTCATTATATAAAGTATAATGTATAGGAAACTACATTTAGAAGAATGTGAATGTGTTTATTTTAACATTTTCAAAGGAAATGATTATGATATGTATAGTTAAACACATTATGGAAGCTATAGAAACTAATAGAGTTTTGGAAAAAAAAAATAGAACCCTTATTTTTGAAGTTTTTTGGTTGATTAGATTAAGATTAATAACCAACCATTTAAATGACAAGTATGATTATTCTCTTACAATAGCATACATGTGTCTTTTTTTGAATTAATCATACACATTAACTAGCACACAATCTTGGGTAAAATTAGAAATTCAAATAAAATGTACACATTATATTTATTAAACTTGCACAGTGATCTAGGGACTAAACACAAGTCTCATGAAATATTAATAACAATAAGTCATGAAAATGTGTAATTGGGCTATAG
This sequence comes from Pseudotsuga menziesii, assembly GCA_001517045.1. Taxonomy (NCBI): domain Eukaryota; kingdom Viridiplantae; phylum Streptophyta; class Pinopsida; order Pinales; family Pinaceae; genus Pseudotsuga; species Pseudotsuga menziesii. The sequence continues at coordinate 122,258 of LPNX010795454.1, read as the reverse complement.
AATGAGTAGTCGCTCTGTATATTCACACAAAGAATGAGTAATACAATACAATGTCATGCTGCAAGCATGAATGACAAAGCAATTCAAATTCCCAAGGAGGTCATTCGAATTGAATGAGTGAGTCTAGTTTAATTGAATGTAAGCCATAGTCAACACTCAAGTTAACCACTGATCAAAACCCTAATTGACTCAACTGAGCCCTAACTGAAGTTGGAGTGCAATAAATGACTAAGTCTTAACTGAAAGAGATCAGACACATGTCACAACAAGCCAACCATCAAGTGGTAGCACTTAAATGACTCCAATGAACCCCAATGAGTTTAACTGAAGTGTAACTGAACATCAGAAGTGGTTGGATGCACCCCTGTTGAATCTAGTTCATTAAATAATCATTAAATAATCAATTTAATGAAGGAAGGCACCTTCACTGCCCTGTTTAACTGATTGTAACCATCAGTTAGCAATATGGTGCATTAATGACACTCAAATCACCCCTAGAGTGCTCCAGTTAGCCTCCTCGAATGTAGGAGAAGGCTAAGTTAGCCTCCTTGATTGAAGGTAGGCATGGATGTGATCTAGATGATGTCATCTAGTGCTCCTCTGATGTTAATTAAGTCAATAATACTTAGGATAGTGGTTTAACTAGGCCAAATTGACCAAAATGAGTGTGTAAAGTGGTAAATGTCTCCAACACCCCTCCTTAAGCTATACTCAGGAGGAGTAGAAAACATTAAGTGCATAAGGCCCTGGCAACAAAGGCAATAGGTCACCCTATACAATGCTAAAACTGAAACAATGCCAAAAAACAAACTAAGTGAGGAAAAGAGGGAAAACCCATTGGGAAAAACTCCCCCTCAAGCTGAACACTAAAAGTAGTCTAAATCACCTTGATGAACTCACCCCCAATAGTGAACAGAGGTAAGTGAACTTATTTTCTGAAAATCTCTTGGTGAAGATGTCTGCAATCTGCTCATCAGTCGGGCAGTATTGCAGAATGATGGTCCTGTCATGCACTAGCTCCTTGATATAGTGCATGTGGATCTCTACATGCTTGGTAACTGGATCTGTGGATATCTTAATAGCACTTTGACTGTCACAAAAGAGGACAGTGGACAAATTAATACCAATATCAAACTTTGAAAGAATGCCTTGCAACCAAACTGCTTAAATGCAAGCATTCACCGCTCCTCGATACTCAGCCTCTGCTGAAGATAGTGCTATGGAAGGATTCTTTTTGATAGACTAGAAAATGGGGCCACCACCAAACATGAATACATATCTAGAAGTAGAATTCCAATCAATAGAATCACCCACCCAATTGGAATCTATGTATCCAACCAGCTCTAGCTCGGAGTCTGCAACATAGTGAATGCCATAGGTCCTGGTTCCCTGAATATATTGGAGGATCCTCTTGGCTTCCTTCCAATGAAGATCATGAAGCTGATGCATATATCTTGATACATCATTCATGGCATAACAGATATCAGGACGAGAATGTTTCAAGTACAACAAGCTACCAATCAGCTGTCGATAGATAGTGGAGTCCATGGGAGGTGTGCTTTTTCCTTCTTCAAGGTTGATCCATGAAAGGAAAGGGAATGGTGTAGGCCTACATTCAACCATGTTAAAATTGAATAACAGGTCTAATATGTATTTGTATTGAGTGACCATATTCCCATCATAATTTTGCTCAATTTCGAGCCCCAAAAATTGTTTTAGGAGCCCCAAATCACTCATTTCAAAGGCATTGTGGAGAGCAGTTTTGATGGCTGAAATGGAAAAAACTGTGCTAACTTTGATCAGTAAGTCATCAAAATATAAAAAAATACTAATTAAATTACCATCAGACTGCTATAAATACACATTTGGATCTGATCTACACCTTTGGAAGTTTTGCGAGAGAAGAAAGGCATCCATCTTGGAATACCACTCTCTTGGGGCCTGTTTTAACCTATATAGTGACTTATTTAGCTTGCAAACCAAAGATGGATCAGTGATGTAGCCCTTAGGCTATTTCATTTATATATCCTCATGAAGATCTCCATTTATAATGGATGACTTAACATCCATATGATGCACTTCCCAGTTCTTAGATGCCGAAATTGCCAAAACTAGGTGGATGGAGTCCATTTTTGCAACCAATGCAAAGGTCTCATGGTAGTCCACTCCTTGGAACTAAGAGAAACATTTTGCCACTAGAATTTCCTTATATTTGCAGGTTATTCCATCAGTAGAAACCTTGGTCTGAAACACCCACTTGCATTGAACCAATTTCCTTCCCGGAGGAAGATAAACTAGCTCCCAAGTAGTGTTTTTCTGAAGAGAATTAATCTCTTCATCCATGGCAACTTGCCATCTCAGATATTTCTGAGCATGGTAGTAGGATTTTGGGTATGAACTAATAATTAAATAAAAAAATTTGGACAACAAATTATTAGGACAAGAGAGCGCAATACCTGCTCTTTGGAAATCAAACCGGGTTCTCCTTGGATCATCCAGATTTCCAATGTTATCTCCTACAGAGGAGAGTGTCTGTCGGGCCCATGTGGGAAGATGATTTTGTACTTCAGGTTCTAATTCATAATTTGATGTTTTCTTCACACTGATATCAGAAATTAGAGGATCCAAATCAGGGTCATCACCCCCAATTTCATCATCCAAATATTCAGTAGAATAGGAAGGAAAATCAACAGTTTTCTCCTTCACTACTTCCAACTCTTGAAGAGGCTCATCAAAATTGACACTTATATCAATGATAATCTGTTTTGATATCCAGTAGATTGAAACCTTTTGATTCATCAGGATACCCAATAAACAGACATTCTATCCTTTGCGGTTGCAAAGCCCTTCTTTTATCAAGTGGAATCTGGGCCCATGTAGTGGACCCAAACACCCATAGGTTAGACACATCTGAATTGTGTCAGAAGTATGCTTTGAAAGGGGTCTTCCCTTTCACAGATGAGTGTGGCACCCTGTTCTAAATGTATGCGGCAACATGCATGGCTTCAGCCCACAAATTTGTAGCCAACTTCTTTGATTCCAACATACAGCTGGTCATCTCCTTGAGAGACCGATTCTTTCTTTCCGCTACTCCGTTATGCTGGGGAGTGTAGGGAATTGAATGTTGGACCTGAATACCAATTTGGGAGCATATGTGTAGAAAATAATTATTGACATACTCTCCACCATTATAATATCTCAAGATATTGATCTTAATCCCAAAGGCATTCTCGATCAAGGCCTTCAGTTCAGAAATTTTTTCACATACTTCTGACTTCTTTTTGAGAAAGAAGACCCATGTGTACCTTTAAAAATCATCAATAAAAGTTAGAAGATACCTTGATACATTCATGGATGTGAGAGGCATCGGACCACTGATATTAGAATTTATCAGCCCCAATATGCATGTAGCTTGGTTTTCCTTCCCCCGATAGAACTTGTGCTCAGGGTGTTTTCCAATCACACAGCCCTTGCAATTTCCAGTGGTTGCCTTGATGACCAGGAGGCCTTCAACCATGGAGTTTTTCTATAATTTATACAAATATTTGAAATTTAGATGGCTAAACCTTTCATGCCATAGCCTACTAACTCCATTTCCATGAGTTAGCAGAGTGGTGGGCTTTCCATCCACAAGAAAGTGAGAGAACTCATAGGCTTTTGCATGATGGTTTGCAAGGCCTTTAGCAATGAGTTTCCCGGATGCAAGCTCCATTATCTCAACATAATTTGGGCTGAAAGAAAATCTCTTAGGAACTCTTGTATGTGTCATCTAATATACACTAAGGAGATTTGATGCCAAAGATGGTACATACAAAACATTTGAAAAATAGCCATTCTCAAGATCAACAGTAGCTTGTCCTTCTGAAATGATGGTGGAGTCATCTCCCATGTGGATGGGGATGGATATGCCGGTATCCAAGGATGAAAAGGAGTCTCTTTCAGCCATCATGTGGTTCGAAGCTCTAGAATCAATCAAAAGTGCTTTGGAATTCGAAGTGCTTGCCATGAGGGCATGACCTTTTTCATGCTGTGGTTCCCGATCTTACTAATCTCTCCTCCAAAAGCTTTCCAGAATATTGATGTGATTTCTCTTAAGGAGAGAGGTGGCTTCATCAAGCTTCTTATTCATGTAGGCATGTTCAGTGTGGAATCCCTTCCCGTAGTATGAACACTTGAATTTTTCCTTTCCATGGTGCCCTTTTCCTTTGTTCTTCCTTGAGCCGGAAGACTCATCATGCTGCTGGTTTTCAAATTTTGGCTTAGGAGATTCATATTTAGTTTTTGGGTTCTTCTACTGCTTTCCTTTACCCTTCAGATATTTGGGTCCCGAGACATGGAGGGCTTGATCATGGGAGGATCTGATGATCCCCATCTGGACAAGCTTATCATGTTCACTTGTTAGGGACTCAATGAAGGAATTGAGTGTAGTAATCTTCCATCCAAGGGTTGTGAGCTTCCCCGCACGGAATGTAGAGAAAAAAACTGAATAATCAGCTTCAAGTTTGGAGAGTATGGTGAGGATGAGTTGATCATCCACCTTCTCCACTTTGCATTTCTTCAAGAGTAAGACAATGTGCTTGAACTTTGTGAAAAAGTCATTCAATGTCTCGAAATTGGAAGGATGGAGAGACATCAATTCATTTTCAAGCTGGTAAAATCTCAAATCATCCTTCTTTCCATATAGGGTTTCCAATTTGTCCCAAATTTCCTTTGGAGTCTTCAATCCCGAAAGATGGAAAAGAAAATCCCAGGAAATAGAGAGGCACAACAATCTGAATGCTTCATCCTTCTTGTTCAAGAATATTGATTTGTCTATAGCAAAACCAGGCTCATCTTCAGTGTCCATGGTGACTCTATAGAGTCCTCTGGAGTGCAGCTGAATCTCCATGTGTCTTTTCCATGAGTGGAAATTGAATGGAGTCAAAAGATCTACTGAGGAGGCCATCTGGATCTGCTGGAGCGAATGCTTCACCTGTAGAAAACCTAAAAATCACAACAGAAAGGGAAATGTAAAGTCAGATAGCCTGCACATTTTAGGATTTCATCACACCCAGCATAGTCAATCAAGCAAGTTTGATCAACAAGTTCTTTACTTGGGGTATTAAGTGGTAAGCCTTGGCTTCTGGTGCAGTGCTATATTTTTGAGCTATTGCTCAATTTTCATGCAATATCTGTCAAAAACCTTATTTTTGAGAGATTTGAGCTTCGTCTTGCCATGAGCTCTGATACCATATTAAACTTGCACAGTGATCTAGTGACTAAACACAAGTCTCATCAAAGATTAATAACAATAAGTCATGAAAATGGTGTAATTGGGCTACAAAATGAGTAGCCGCTCTATATATTCACACAAAGAATGAGTAATACAATACAATACAATGTCATGCTGCAAGCATAAATGACAAAGCAATTTGAATTCCCAATGAGGTCATTCGAATTGAATGAGTGAGTCTAGCTTAACTGAATGTAAGCCATAGTCAACACTCAAGTTAACCACTGATCAAAACCCTAATTGACTCAACTGAGCCCTAACTGAAGTTGGAGTGAAATAAATGACTGATTCTTAACTGAAAGAGATTAGACACATGTCATAGCAAGCCAACCATCAAGTGGTAGCGCTTCAATGACTCCAATGAACCCCGATGAGGTTAACTGAAGTGTAACTGAACATCAGAAGTGGTTGGAGGCACCCCTGTTGACTCTAGTTCATAAAATAATAAATTTAATGAAGGAAGGTGCCTTCACTACCCTGTTTAACTGATTGTAACCATCAGTTAGCAATATGATGCATTAATGACACTCAGATCACACCCGTAGTGCTCCAGTTAGCCTCCCCGAATGTAGGAGAAGGCTAAGTTAGCCTCCTTGACTAAAGGTAGGCGTGGATGTGATCTAGCTGATGTCATCTAGTGCTCCTCTGATGTTAATTAAGTCAATAATACTTAGGATAGTGGTTTAACTAGGAAACATTGACTAAAATGAGTGTGTAAAGTAGTATATGTCTCCAACAAATATTGAATATATAGACCCTAAAGCTACATAACAAGTTAGATTAATATTAAAGTAGATACACACCACATGTATGCATATAATATCAACTCTATTGTTCCTTGATCCACTTTCCTTAGTTGTCCAGGTACTTCATTAACAAATTCTTCTTCATTTTAATTCAAATTTCCTAGTTGTGATTATAATCTAGGTTCCCATAGCATCATAATGGGTTTACCATACAATACAAAGGTAAACTTAATATTGAAACTGCATAATATTCTAAGGAATCCCAATCAAATGCATAAACACACTTATAAATGGATTTTCTATCACATAGATGGCTCTTCATGTACCTTTATAGAAATCATTTACCAATTAATTGCAAAAAGTTCATATATAAAACATAGTTCAATATTTACATAACATAGATGCAAAACATGATATTCTCTAAATATATTAATACAATGTAGTATTTGTATTCAAATATTTGTTCATAAAATTGGTCCTTAATGAGTGATTCACCACCAAAATGTAAAAACCAATTATGGATACCACCCCTAAGTTTGGCCATGATACCATTAGAGAAAAGAAAGCACATGTGACTCCAATCTTACTCAATCTAGTCCACAATGATAATGATCTCAGACAAAAGAAAACATATACAATAAAATGCAACAAGGAGAACTTGTCTAGGAATCTCACCCATCCCTTAATCAATGTAGACCTTCTTCCCTTCATCAAAGCACCCCAAAGTGGATTTTCCCCTTTTCCGCTCAAGAGTCCCTTAACAATCCTTCAAATCTAATGCAAGTGAGAAGAATCTTTTACATTTATCAAGTTCTTTAGGAATCCTTTAGTGGTAAATTATTGATTCAGTCATAGATAATGATTGGCACATTAAAAGGGTTCAAAATTTACAAGTTTCTCTAGTAGTGGATATAGCTGGCATCCTTATCCTTTAAGAACAAACACATTTCCTCTCTTAACAACAAAAAATTCCCCAACTTATGATGGGATATTTTTAATCTTATTCTCATTGAATTTTCTTCCAATTTCCATGGAAACTATGGATTCATAAAGTTATACCATAACTAGGCAGAGAAAAAGTCACTATAACGGTAAAAATCCGTTTGTTGGAATTTCTCAAACTTCCACTTTCGAAAATACAAAGTAATAATTGGTAAGATTCACCAACATCTATACACTTTTAAATAAGTATGGTTCCTTAAAATCATCCCTGTTTCTAATGCAACTATTTTCTTCCTGCTTGTCTAAAATTTTTCCTTCAATGTCTTCAGTAAAGTGTTATGCCTTCCGACTATTTTTCAACTTCTTAATTTTTGTGACTGACGTCTTGTTATGGTTCTTTAATCTAAAAATTTATTCAGTGTTATTTGATAATGAGCTTTTGATAGCTGCAATCTCCAATTTGAGTGTTTTTGTAGTGTCATTCTCTTTCTACGGGAGTTCACTAATATGTTGTTGAAGTTGACCTATCTCTGCTTCTTGACTTTCTAATGTTCTATGGACTTGCGCCAATTTAGTATCTTTGTCCATGATGAGCTTGTTTAGATGCCTTATTTTTTTTTCAAATTCGTTATCGCTTCCATATGGTGATTTGTTGTCATTATTTTACTTTCTGATTCAGTCTTCTATGTTTTGATTGTGAAATTTTTAACAAGATATTTCTTTATCCTTATTAGACAACATTTTCTCGGTGTCTCTTTTGGTTAGTTCCAGATGTGGATTTTGATTTTTTAAGCGACAATTTTAATCATCTCTTATTGATTTTAACAAATCATTTGTCTTGACTCAACTTGTAGATTTTTATTGGTCACCTTATATTGCTCTAACTCTTCCAATGTTGCTTGTAACTATGACTTAATCACTAAATATGTGTTTTCCATAGTTGCGATTACGAATTTGCTTCAATTGTCTTCTTTTATTCGACAATAAGTAGGTACAAAAGTGTAATAATCCTCGATCTAGTTCTTAGAGAAATTTTGACTTTTCCCTTTTTGGTATTTCCTCTATTCTTTATTTTTCCAAAATAATAATTATAATAACATTTATTAATCCCTTTTTGTTTTGTTTATTTTTTCCTTTTTTCCCAACAATTGTTAAAATTAATAACTATATCTATAATAATAATAATATATGCTATTACAATTAATAACAATATTTTAAGGATTTGGGATTGAGTAATTTATAATAATAAATGTTATTATTATAAATTAATATAACAGTTTCTATATTAGTTCAATATATAAATTAATATAACGGTTTCTATATTAATTCAAGTTTAGAAAAACAAAATTTTTTAAATTCAATATTAACAATATGAATATTATTGTGTAATATTGAATTAATTAAAGTATGTGTTGTTTGTTGTCGTTAAACAAAATTTAAGAAACCATGTGGGGTTTCTATATTTTATTTTCTCTTTACTTCTTTTAGTTTTTTTTTCACTTTTTTTTTCACTTTTGTTTGTTTGTTTGATTCTCCAATTATTTATTTGGCCAAAAGTCAGTATTAGCTTAATGCCCAAGAAGGGGCTCTGATAACACTGTAACGGTAAAAATCCATTTACTAGAACTTCTCGAGCTTCCCCTTTAGAAAATACAAATAATCCATGAATAGATATAAAAGTTGATAAAATGGATGTGATATTTTACAAGATAGACTTTACTGTATATATAATTATTTAAAGGGTATCTAATGCAACTCTTCATAAAGAGTTACACCTTTTCACTAATTAATAGTATATTTTTTATTATTATTATTTCTATTTCTATATATATATATATATATATATATATTGTATTATGTTATTTTTTTTATATAACAGTACGTAAGTTGTCTCAAGACGTAATCAGTCTTATCAGGTTGTCCTTGAATGTAGTCAGTCCTAGCGTGGTATGCAGGTTATCCCTGGATGTAATGAGTCTTGGAATGTTGTACTTGGATTTAATTAGTCCTAGAATGGCACACATGTTATCCTTCGGTTCCTTGGACGTAATGAGTCTTGGCGTGGTACGCAGGTTGTCCTTAGATGTAATCAATCCTTATATGTTCCGGTGTTGGAGATGATGAGAGGTCACAAGGCACTTGGTGTGCACCTAGGCGATTCTCACATAGTGGTAGATGCAGGTCATCATTGATACATAATGAGTCCAGGTGTGCTCCTATGTTGGTAAAAAGTGGGTTGGTCATGGAGAGACATAATGCAGTTGGTGTGATCCTAGGCGATTCTTGCATAGTGGTAAACATAAGTCGTCGTAGAGATGTAATGAGTCCTAGTGTGCTCCTATGTTGGTAGAACGCAGGTGGTCAATGGTATGCATTTGGGGTGTGCTCCACATGTGATGATGAGATGATTCAGATATGACGTGACAACGGTAGGAGAGGCGGGTGATTGTAGAGTAAATGTAATGTAGGTTCCTTGGCTGTACCTATGCGATGGATTGTTTGTGGATATGATGAAGATATAGATGAGGACAAGGTCTACACCCAACATGAAACAAGGATGGCTCTATAGAAACTTCAAACGATGGATAAACATATGTCACTATTCAATGATCGATAAGATTAGTACTACAGTAGCAGTGACGATGATGACGTGACCATATGTCTTGATGACTGTGGTGAGAGAATACCTTCCTAGTTAAGAGAGAGTGTTGTTGTGTTTGTAACTTGGGTGAATCCATGAAGATGGGTGTCTATTTTGGGGGCTCTTATGAGAAAATAAATTTGATTTTTTCATGTTTTTCAACTTTGGGTGAACGAAAGTGATATTTTCGTTTAGAATTTCACTTTTAAGTAGAAACAAAAATTTTAGAGAATTATGTTAACTTTCTATTCATAATTTTTTCAATTTTTTTTTATTGAGATTTGATATGTCGTTTCGGAAAATGTTTGACAGTGTGTCCTTATAAAATGAAAGGACTGAAAAATAGACATGTTTGGTTGCGCCTCTAAAATCATTGTTAAACTTGTGTTTTGAAAAAAACAAATATGTTACAACAATATACACACAATATAATATTGCGATGACTATAAGTTTGTAACCAAAGGATCTATATACTAATTATAATATTTTTTTGAATTCTATCAATAGGGAAACTTTGTCGATTTTCAACATGTGTTTGGTTGCGCCACTTTTCTCTCAATTGACTAAAAAATTTAAAAATATACGAATACCCTTTTGAAGTAGACACTCCAATTAACCGAACCATATTTGTTTTAATTTTTTAGGTGGTGTATTTTTAAATTTATATATTTTTCATTTCACCGCATGTTGAAAGAGATGAAAAGAAACTCGACACATGTTAAGAAACAAAAAAAATTAAAAATATCGGATCTCACCTATACACAACAAAATATATACCTACAGAAAGTAGATTCAATGACGAAACTAATGGTATCAAGTCCGGCAGTTGATTTGTAGTGTAAGGCATCCATTTTACCTTTCAAAAATGGAGAAGCTTGAAAATTGTGCAGGTTTCAGGTCTCAGAGGTTATTTGACCGAAGAATTATTTGGCCAAACAAAGTTTTTCCATTATAGAACCGTTATTTATAACAAAGGTTCTTCGGCCAAAAAACCAAATGCAAAAAAATTTTGTCGGCGGAAATTTTTTTAGCTCACGTTCTTCTAGTTATCTGCCATCAATGGTTGGTTATATATTCATCAACTATAAGTTATCCATGCATCGCTATGAGCTATTTTTTATATTCTTTCCTTTTTTTATAATATATTATTTCGAATCTTGAACGATTTCCATAGAATCAATCTCGACAGTAAACAATAATAATACATTACAATTTATCATATTACTAGCACACCCACATAGTTTGTGGTTGGATCACGTAGATAGGGATCAAATGGTTGAGAGATAGTGATGGTATGGAAGACAATTTAGATTTTTTTAATTCCTCATATTCCTCTAGTTAAACATTGTTCAACTCTCATTTATCCATGCCTAGCTACATGTTATCACTCACATTCTTCCTGTTATCCATTTATCAATTATAAATTATTTTTATATTCATTTTTTTATCTCACATTCTTCTAGTTATTTTCCATGAAATGTTGGTTCTTCATTCATCAACTACAAGTTATCCATGCATCACTACCACTTATAAGTCATGCATGGCTACCACTTATCCATTTTAAGGTACCAATTATTATTTTTATTTCTTATTTTGAACGACTCCCATATAATCAACGTCGACAATACACTTGTCTCATCCTTGTCCGTAGATCAAAACACATAGGTCGTAGTCCACCCCAAATCTAATAAATCAGGTTTTAACAATTGTTATGCCTATTAAAAAAAATATTGTGATTTTTATATTAATAATGAAGTTTGGTAGAATTTAATGTATTTTCAAATGTGGAACATGTTTGGTTTTTGCATTAATAATAAAAATTGGTGGACTTAAACGTATTTTGTAAAAGTGTGCAATTACATACATATTGAATTAGTTAAATTTGAGTAGTGCGCTTTGAACTTTATGGTATCCCGACGTGAGGTCAATTTTTGAAAATATCTTTGATCCGTCGATGTCATCAAACATGTCATTTATTCTTGGTAGGGGATACTAGTTTTTAACTATAATATTATTTAATTGTTTGTAATCTATGCACATTTTGAAAGTTCCATCCTTCTTTTTAACGAACAAAATAGGTGCTCTTCAAGGACATATACTAGGTCGAATATATCCTTTGTCTAGTAACTCCTGTAAGTGTATTCTTCATTTCGATAATTCTGGGATACTCATATGATATGGAGCTTGTGATACTGGTGTTGAAAATGACATTAGATCTATGGTAAAATCTAAATATCTTATAGGTGGTAATACTGATATCTTATCACGAAATACAACTTCAAATTCCTTTAAAATATGAAATTGTTCCAATTCCATTTTTTATTTTTCGGGCTCAAATTCTTTAATTTTGATGCCATAAAGTTGACACCCTTTCCTAATACACTTTTTATGTTGTAGTGTTGAAATTTGTCGTGTAGATAAAGGTCTATAACTTTCCTTCATTGTATGATACTTATCCTCCTCATCCACACTACTAAAATTTTTATGCAAATAGTCAATAACAACTTTACGAGATTCTAGCCAATCCATACCTATCAAATGTTATAGGATCCTAGGGGAAGTATATTTAAATTAACTAAGGTATACAAGTCATTAAAACCTAATAAAAAATCTTTAACTATCTCCGTAACTTTCCTTTTTACCCTTGTTGCCGGCTATACCAACCATGCTTTTTTTTGTTTTTCCTTACTAAGTTTACATTTTGCAACTAATTTTGGTACAATGTAACTTAAACTAGATCCTGAATCGATAAGTATAGAAACATGTATGTTCAAAATTTTACCTTCTACTTCCAACATGGTGGATTGATGGTTTGCCTGCCGATATTCCAAAGAAACATTAACTATAGGGATATTCTTGGCTATGTCATTCACAATATAAGCTCCCTGCAACATGCTTACGGGTTACTATTCCAACCTCCACTGGAAGTTTCGATACTCTTTACCCCATTGCTATTAGTTGAACCTCGCCTGTTGTAATTGTTATCAGTATGATCTCTTGTTCCTTTTCCAAAAGGTGAGGGTTTAAATCCTTTCCTACATTGATCAATCTTTTCAATTTTTTTTTATTTTTCCTACTTCTGCTCAATTTGGATCTTTGTTTCAATAAATGGTAGCACAACTAGGCCTTTCTAATTGCTTCATCCATTGTTTATGAATTTCAAACACAATCTTTTCCTTATACATTGGGGGTAAACAATTGATAAAACTGTATACCTTAGCTTTTTCAACTCTTAGGTATGGTACATAACATTGTAAATTTACAAACTCTGTTATGAATTCTTTCATGGTTAACAATCCTAGTCTCAAATCATTGAATTATTGGGCTTTCTCATCATAATATCGTTCTGACATATACATTTTTTAAATAGTTTTTAAAAAATTTCCAACTCAACTCTTTACTACGTATGTTACTGACACTTTTAGCCTCCTTCCACCACAGAGCAGATTTTTCGCTCAGCTGAAAAAAAGATAAAGGTGCACTCAAATTATCATCATATATGTACACTTGAAAATTGTGTTTGATATTTAACAACCAATATTCTATTTCTTCCTCAAATTCTCCATCAAACATGGGGGGCCTTAACTTTTTGAATTCTCCCTGTAACTCTACAAGTCTTTCTTTTTGTTTTTTCTCTATTCATTTCATCACCTTTCTTTAAATATTGGGGAGTTATAGGAATGCTATATGTAGTTTCCTCACTACTACAACTTTGTAGTGCTCCTTTTCTTTTCTTGTAACGAACATAAAATAAATATAATAATTAAAGTGTTAATGTTACCTTAGTAATAAAAAATATTAGAATTCAGAATCAAGTTGTTAATTTTACCTTAGCAATAAAAATTAGTTCTATCAAAACTTTCTAACATTCCTAACATTCTCAACTTCTCAACAATGAAAATATTTTACATCTACAATCATATATAAACTTAATAATACATACTTTCATATATTTTGCACCTATCAAAACTTCCTAACATTCCGAACATTTCCTTACATTCATTCATATATTTGCACCTATCAAAACTTCCTAACATTTCTTAACATTCATTCATATATTTGCACCTAAAAATTTCTAACATACCTAACATTTCTAACATTCTCAACTTCTCAACACTAAATATATTTTACCCTATACCTTACCATTGACAAACTCTAATTGATCCACATAGAACTATATTCCTTTTAAACTATTTCTTTAAAACTAATAGTACATAAACTATTTCTACAATCATACATAAACTTGATAATACATACATTCATATATTTACATCTATCAAAACTTCATAACATTCCCTAACATTCATTCTTAACATTCATTCCAAACATTCATATATTTGTACCTATCAAAACTTTCTAACATTCCTAACATTAACATTTCTATATTCATTCTTAACATTAGATTGCACCTATCAAAACATTCACTCCTAACATTCCCCCATTCCCACATTCACTCCTAACATTCACGCCTAACATTGCATCTATCAAAACATTCACTCCTAACATTTCTATCACTCTCAACTTCTCAACAACAAACATACATAAATTTAATAATTTACATATATTCATATATTTGCACCTATCAAAACTTCCGAATAGTCCTAACCTTTCCTAACATTCATATATTTGCACCTATCAAAACTTCCTAACATTTCGAACATTTCCTAAAATTCATTCATATATTTGCACCTATCAAAACTTCCTAACATTCCGAACATTTCCTAACATTGATTCATACATTCGTATATTTGCACCTATCAAAACTTCTTAATATTCCAAACCTTTCTTAACATTCATTCATATATTTGCACCTAAAACTTCCTAACATACATAACATTCTTAACATTCTCAACTTCTCAACACTAAAAATATTTTACCCTATACCTTACCATTGATAAACTCTAATTGATCCACATAGAACTATATTCCTTTTAAACTATTTCTTTAAAACTAATAGTACATAAACTATTTCTACAATCATACATAAACTTAATAATACATACATTCATATATTTACACCTATCAAAACTTCATAACATTCATAACATTTTATAACATTCATTCTTAACATTCATTCCAAACATTCATATATTTGCACCTATCAAAACTTCCTAACATTCCTAACATTAACATTCCCATATTCATTCCTCATATATTCATTCTTAACATTAGATTGCACCTATCAAAACATTCACTCCTAACATTCCCCCATTCCCACATTCACTTCTAACATTGCACCTATTAAAACATTCACTCCTAACATTTCTATCACTCTCAACTTCTCAACAACAAACATACATAAATTTAATAATTTACATATATTCATATATTTGCACCTATCAAAACTTCCTAACATTTCTAACCTTTACATATACATGTATAGAATCCAAAAAACAATATCTAAGGTCAATGCACATGTATATAATCCAAAAAAAACAATCATGAACATGTGAGTTCAATGTACATATATATAATCCAAAAAAACAATCATGTACATGTGAGTTCAATGTACATGTATATAATCAAAAAATTATGCACATGTGAGTTTAATGTACATGTATATAATCCAAAAATTAAGCTCCTAGATGTGCAAATCAACTACAATATATATATCTACATAAAAAGAACAATATAAATAATTCTCTAAATGGAAGTCCACCACTATCCTCGACTAGGGTTTTCCCTTGGACTCATAACAATATGGAACATGTATAAAAACAGATTATGAATATCATAAATTATTTAAAAAATTTTAAACTAAAATCAAAACATTAAAACATTAAACTAATATATTGAAGAACAATTCAATTATTAACAAAATTACCTCCAATTTTCTATCATCCAACGGAGTCTTCTCTTTGCCTCTAAAAGGTGGAGGAGACCCAAGCTACAACATATATAAAAACAATTTATAAATCTTACAAATTATTTAGACTATTTTAAACTAAATTCAAAAAAATAAAATATAAACTTACAATTCCAACACTATCGTCCAATGGAGTCTTTCCTTTGCCTCGAAAAGATCGAAGAGACCCAAGCTTCAATATATATAAAAGCACATTACAAATGTCAAACATTATTTAAACTATTTAGACATATATATCAGAGAACAATTCAATTATGAACAAAATTACCTCGGTGCCAATATCCATATCCATCAAAGAACTGATATCTTCACCTCCAATTTCAATATGTTCTCTTCCTTTAAAATTGAAATTTTGTTAATAAATAAATCATAGTAAAAGCAAAAAATATTAAACTTAACAATTAACTTAAAACCGAAACAAAAAAAAAGAACATTAGCTCACAATAAATGGAAAATCATCTAAAATGTTTGAATCTAATGAAACCTGCATAGATAAGTCAAATTAACAATAAGATACATAGTTAAATTTAAAAACAAACAAAAAAATATCTTTCAAACATAAATATAAATGTGTAAATTTTAAATATACTTCTCCAAAATGCTCTTCTACATTTCCAGCATTTTGACTAATGGAGACTCTAAAATTATGTTCATTTAACAATCGAGAAAACTGAAACCAATAAACATTTACGTAACGTATTTATTACTATACATCAAAAAATAATTTATCATACATAGATATAATGTAACAAAAAGTTTAATTCAAAATAAATAAATAAAGTTAATAGATTGAAAGTACACAAACCTCTCCTATATTTGACGTGTCATTAGATATTCTATCCGAAGCTATATCATGACAAAGCTTGGCATAGGCCTTTAGATTTTCAATACCCATACAATCTAACTCATCATTTGTTTTGTAAACAAAATCTTATCGAATAGTGGCTCGAGCCCTCTCGGCTCAATCCAACATCAACTCCTATAAATACCGAAGTCAAACCTTCGGCAACATTATGCCTTGCAGTTGACCCAACTTGTGATGTGGGATCCATCTCCGATTTGTAAGTCACAAGCCTAGGTGGACGAGATATCAGAGGTGGAGGTCAAAGAGTACTGGGATCTCTAAGGGCACCTTTTCAATTGCATATCCTCCCCTTTCCAACTCCATAAAACTCAGAATGAATATCATTATAGTCTGGCTTCATTCCTAAAAACAATTCAGCATAAAAAATCCTAGCAAAATAATTAGGAACCTCATTGTTCCATGGAAACCGAACATAGGCTGCAAGGAACTGACCATATAAAAAATTTGCAAGTTTAGGGTGCTTAAAATACTGCACTTTCAATGCTTTCTGCTTTAGCCCCTCTTTGAAGTTAAATATTGAGTTGGCATGTTCTCTAGTCACTCTCTCCTTCACAATAGCCCACTTGTCTGGACCCATCACCTGTGCCTTTTTTCTTTGCATCAAGGCAAAAAAACCATCTGTTGTTGGTCTAAGATCCTCATATACCTCAATTAAATTTTGTAATGATTGCAAAACCATCTCTATACTTTGTTTCTTCTCTGGAGCGAGATCCAAACTAGGAAGATCATTTTGCAGCTTGTCATAGTGAGCCCTACAAATTTCAAGAGTCGTTTGTTGAAGACCACTTTCCCATGGAAGCTCCTCCGGTAAATCTGATGGATAGGTCGTAATGGGTGTACAACCCTCAGGTAGCTAGACATATTGCATCCTTGCTTGACCTTCACCACCCTATGTAGGATGATGAGCCTCTTGCGAACCTTGCTCTGTTTCCACACTTGTCTCCCATATAGAAGGTTTAGATCCACGTTCACCCATAAATGTTAAGGGGGAATCATCTCTACCACTATCGCCACGTCGATGATCAGATGAATGTGAACTATACAATAAGTTTGAATCCCGAGGTGAAGTCGATAATCTTCGATTTTCATTTCGGACACCAACTTCCAAAGAATGTGATGACCTCCTACGCTTCTGTCTCAAAGGTTGCTCTTTTTCCATTGGATATGATATCTACAAGTTTACACAAATATCAATTTCTACATGTTAATTATCAACTTCAAAGACCTAGCTACTATAAAAACTAAGATTTCAATAAGGACCTAGATATCCCTAATATTATCTAATAGTTCTTTAAATGATTATAGCTAATTTATTATCTATTTCCATTTGATATGATATCTACAAGATTACACAAATCAACTCATATCATATTCAAATTCTACATGTTAATTCCTCATCTTCAAAGAACTAGCCACTAAAAAACTAAGTTTTTAATAAAGACCTATATGTCCTTAATATTATCTAATATATCAACTCATAACATATTCAAATTTTGCATGTTAATTCCTCAACTTCAGATAACTAGCTACTATCAAAAATTCGTTTTTATTACCTAGATGTCCCTCATATTATCTAATAGTTCTTAAAATGAAAATAACTACACTATTGTTGGATGTATGAGAAATTAATGTAGCAATCTCTATGTTTTTGATGTGTTTTAGATTTTTAAAACTACGTTTTTAATAAAGACCTACATGTCCCTAATATTATCTAATAGTTCAAAAACTGAAAATAACTAAACTATTGTTGGATGTATGAGAAATTAATGTAGCAATCTCTATGTTTTTGATGTATTTTAGATTTTTAAAATTAATAGAACCAATATCATAAAATATGAAATTAAAGCTACATTTCATTATGTCAACTACAAATATTTTCGTTATTCCATAAAATCATAAAAAATTCCCTTATGCTAGGTAAACTGATCAGAGTCAGAGTTGATGAACTCTGCATGGACAGAGTTAAGTTCATCACTCCATGTGGACAGAGATCATGAACTCTATCCATGGACATAGTATTCATTCATGAACTCTATCCATGGACAGAGTTGATGAACACATATCTTCCTTATAATACCTATGAACTAAGATTAAAATTTAAAAAAATGCACAATATCCTAATGTAATAGTAAGTATAAACTGTAACTAATAAGCATTATACAAGTTATATGTTTCTTTTATGATTTAGACTAAAAATACATAAGATCAAACAGATCGGTAATCAGAAAATTTGATGTTTTATATGTAATAATATTTTTTGTTTATGATTTATATAAAACGTATTAAAATACATTTTGCTAAGTAAAGTTATCAGGGAAAGAGTTGATGAACTTTGCATGAACTACGTTTTCCTAAGTATAATACGTATTTTTGTCTATTTTGACAGAGTTGATGAATTGTGTCCATTTGGACAGAGTTGATGAACTGTGTCCAACTAGAGAGAGTTGATGAACTCTTTCCAAATGGGCAGAGTTGATGAACTATGTCCACATGTGGACATAGTTCATCAACTCTGCCCATTTGGACAGAGTCCATCAATTAACATGAACTCTGTCCATTTGGACAGAGTTCAACAACTCTGTCTAAATGAGCTCATGAAATCTGTCCATTTGGACAGAGTTGATGAATTGTGTCCATTTGGACAGAGTTGATGAACTGTGTCCAACTAGAGAGAGTTGATGAACTCTTTCCAAATGGGCAGAGTCCATCAATTAACATGAACTCTGTCCATTTGGACAGAGTTCAACAACTCTGTCTAAATGAGCTCATGAAATCTGTCCATTTGGACAGAGTTCAACAACTCTGTCTAAATGAGCTCATGAAATCTGTCCATTTGGACAGAGTTCAACAACTCTGTCTAAATGAGCTCATGAAATCTGTCCATTTGGACAGAGTTCATCAACTCTGTCCACATGGACCGAGTTCATGGATGACTACCCTCGTCATATGCGTATTAGCTAAAATTAAAATGATAAGAAATATACACTACTAATTAACATATGCAAACTTTAACTCTGGAATACTACGACGAAAAACGAATATAAGCCATTGACTACAATAAGAGATAAATCACATATTTAACGTTTCGGATTATAAAAGGAATTGCATAAACATTTACCTGACAAGGGGCAGCATAGCAAGACCAGACCACAAACAGACCCTCCAGGAAAATACCATGAACAACTCCATGAACAGACCTCCACGCCGAATAGACCTTCATGAAGCAACCTCCATGAATAGACCTCCACGTTGAGAGGAAACTAGATAGGTAGTGGGGTGACAGGATGGAGGATGTACACGTCAGGTGGCAGGGTGACGTGGACGGGGATGATGGGCAACGACTAACAAATTAGGTGGCGGGAGAAGCACGACAGGATGAGGACAAATGAATGTAGGCGAAAACAACGAAAATGAGGCAGCAACTGACCTTTTATGCAGAACAATTATTCTGCCGAACAATTATTCGGCCGAATAATTATTTGGCCGAATAATTACTAGGCCGAATAATTGTTCGGTCGAACAATTATTCGGACGAATAATTATTAGGCCGAATAATTGTTCCGCCAAACAATTGTTTGGCTGAATACTTATTGAAACGCTGGTAAAAATTAATGGTCGGCTATGCGTTCCGTCAAATTAAACGATTCACCGTTAAAGGTTATTCGGCCGAATAAAGGATTCATTATTCAGCCGAATAACTATAATTATTTGACCAGATAACTTCATTATTCGATAGTTATTCGGCCGAATAACGTCCGCTATGTTGTTTGGGCACCCGATTCTCACAAAAGTGTTACCCAACTTCGCGTTTTCACCCACTTCAGAATATATTCTAATGTATATTATTTTACCCTCGTCAGAGATGTGCTTCCCTCCATTTGAGATGTCATTATTGTATATGGTTATTGAGGTAATCCCTCCATTGTAAACCGAGGCAATAGTCCCTAAGTTGAATATAATATAATTTTTTTTTGAGTCTCCCTAGGTGAAGTCAGCTCTACTAGGGTAAGAGGCTGACCTAGTCAATTTATTAGGTTACTCACTTGATGTGTATAAATAGGGAGGCTCCCTCCCTCATTCAGACACACACTCACACGCTCTCATGTGCGCATTAGGTGAGAGAGGACTAGTTCGCTAAAGGAGGAAAGAGAGAGAGCTGCAAAAGGATTCTCATTGTTTGGATTTACCATCTTGTGATATTGTCTTAGTGATAGAACTATTCTAAGGAATTTTTTAGGGGTTTCTCCTTTATGGTTTCCCGAGGAAAATATTTGTGTCTTGTGTATCTTCTCTATCTTATGTATCTTGTTGTGCTCGTTATTCTTTCAGATAAAGATCCTAATCAATTTGAATAAGATTAAAAAACCTAACATTGTACACTTGTTATACTTGGGTTAATCATGTTGATCTACTCAAACAAGTCTAAACTACGAGATAATATCTAAGTGCCTATCGACATAATTAATCCACTTCTCCAAATAAATTTGATAGGTAGCATTTTTCATATTAAAGGTTATTATATAAATAATAATACGTGTTGTTACATAAATAATAATATTAAGCCTTTATGAGGGGAATTGACTTCTTTTATAAAGGTTTTTTTTTAATTTTAAAAAAATTAATTTCTCACCCATGTTTCTAGCATATAATTTATATAAGTATGATATATTTATATGATTTTCTATTTATAATAATAATTACTTATATGTTAGGAAAAATATTTAGTTATGCTAATGAATGATGATGCTAATTTACTTCCCTTATAACACAACTCTCATAGGCTAATTATTCAAAATTATCTCTCTTAGTAATCTTAGGTATTATGCTATAATCCATCACTAATCCTTAATTTTCTAAGAATTCTGTTTCCATAAACCTCCTCCTAGTGGATTCCTTGTCCCGTCCTTTGTTGCACTGCACTTCAGTCTCCTAGGTCTATTTTCTTTATTTGGTCATTTCAATTTACATCATACACAACCATGCTTTAATTATGGCATGGTTTGACTTCGGAAATCATAACAAAATTACAAAGTTCATTGGTGGGGTCTTAGCCTTGAGATCCTTTCCAGGAACTATTACAAAATTACATTTACATTTTTATTATAACAAGGTAGGGGTTGAGAGGATATTATGATTTACCCATTGCCCACACCCCATAATACTTTCCCTCCCTATCAGAGACCGAGTCCCATTCCCCACCTTCCATTCCAAAAGGTCTCCAACCACCAGAAAAGTCTGTAGAATCGCTTGCCAAAACAAAGAACCCCCTTTCAAAGATTTGTTAGGGTTTCTTATCCAAGTCAAAATAGGTTCCCCTTTTAAATGTTTACTCATAGGAACTGACTGTCATTTTCCTTCCTTTATAACAAAGTTCTAAAACCGATTTTGCTGCTAGAGACTTTCCAAACATAAATAGCTCCTTCAAACACCAATCTCCTTCTTTTTGCTTGGTTTTGGATGTCCAACCTATCCAATGGAGACCTTTTTCAGTTTTACCTTTCCATAAAATGTTAAGGAAAATCTTCCTTAGCCGATCCAAGTCTCCTTTAGGTATCTGGGCTATGATCATGCAGAGATTTGAAATAGCATTTAATACTGCTTGAATAAGCACCACTTTCCCTCCCCTAGAGAGAATCCTATTGCACCAAAAACTAATTCTTACCTTCACTTTCAGGATCAACCAATTCTAGTCAAAATTACAATAATTATTTGGTTTAAGGTAGAAACCAAGATACTTTAGACCTGAAGCAATATTACATAATCCCTAGACCATAATTCTTTAAAGACGTGTAAGTTATGTTCATTTATTCCCCAGTAATAACATGTTGACTTACCAATATTCACTTCCATCCCCATTTTATTGCAAAAACTATCAAATATCTCTTTCATTACTCTATCTTCCTCCTGTGCATCCTCAAAAATAACAAAACATCATCAACAAAATATATATATATATATATATATAAGTAACACTCACATCCTATCATAACTTTAGTCCTTGAATACCGTTTTGCATCTTTGCCATATTTAAAGCCCTACTAAAACCCTCCATCACCAACGAACATATAAGAGGATAACAGATAATATACCTTTTTGGATATATTAAAATACAAGCTAGGTAAATCTCTCGAAGTTACAATCTCTTGTAAAGGTGCTTCCATTTTCTAATGAAATGAATATTAAAAGAAAATTATATTTGTGTATTTAAACATGTTTCATACATTTATATCATAGAAAAAATATATTTGTGTATTTAAATATGTTTCATACATTTTTTATAATTATCTTAATGTTTGTAGACATTATATTTTTTTAATATTTTAATATATTTTTTAAAATTTTATACACATTTTTAACTTTTAAATATTATTAAAAATATTTAATATATTTAATTTTATATAAATTTTGAAATGAATAAAAAATCATAAATTATAAATATCAAAATGAGTGAAAAAATCATAAATTTATCATAATACTTTATGATTATAAAATTTATACTTAATACTAGTATAATAGTTTTCAAGATTATTAAACATTGATACATTTTTATTATTAGCATGGTTGTTGATCCATTTTATAATTATTTTAGTTAAGCATACCTTTCTTATTGATACTTACCATTAGTATAATATGATAGTTCATAATTAACATGGTTGTTGATCTATAATTATCATGGTTAAGGATACATTTCTTAATATGTAACAAAAAATTGAGGTATTTGAAATTATTATGTTGTACACTGTGGTGAAAGTTGAGGTATTTAAGTATGTTGTAACTTGTGGGGAAATCTAAGTATTGGTAAATAATATAAAATTTTAATTATTTGGAAAAATCAATTTTTAAAATTTATATTATTTAATGATAACAAATGTATATAAATAAATATATATTTAATTATTATGTATAGTATAGTAAATTTTATTAATTATATGATAATATTTTTTTAAAATTGTAAAATGATAAAAATAGTTAATATTGATTTTTGGTTATATATATATATAAATTAATAAATATATTTAAGAAATTCAAAATTAAAAAAAAGGTTATTTTTAAAGAAATTAAATTAATAAATAAAATTTAAAATTTAAAATAATAAAATTTTGAGTTGTATAATAATTCAATTGTATGAGAAAGATGAACCCCTGGTGGAAAGGAAGGTGAATGACAGTGGAGATCTGCAAGACCAAGGTTACACAAGAGTCTTCACGGAGATCGCATAGGGTGGGGGATGTAACACCCCCACGACTAGCCATGGAGAGAACTCGCGTTGGGGGCCAGTCGCTTGGAGAAAAGGATGGAAAGACCGAGATTGGGGATGGTAGCAGAGATGGAAAAGATAATGGCAGGAGATCGAGTTCGGGAGGCTGTCTCTTGAAAACACAGGCTATATTGGCCATTCAAATCAGATCTGATAAGATCAGAGGAAAAGTTTAGCTATGGAAGGAGAAATCAATTATTGGTAAGTTTGTGGGGGTTTGGCCTCGTGAGAGAGATCTAGTTTGTTGGATCAAGAGTAAATGGAATCCTAAAGGTCACTATGATCTCCATTTGGGATCAAACAATTTATTTACTATCATATTTTTCAACTAGGAAGATCGTGATGGGGTTCTTGAGGGAAGGCCCTATTTTTTCTTCTCAGCGGGGTTGTTTTCCCTTCCTTGCAAATACTGGGATCTAGAAATCTTACAAGACATTGGTAACACGATTGAGGAAGTTGTAAAAGTTGTAGAACTGACTAAACAACAACGGTATACGGATTTCACTCAGATCTGTGTCTACATGGATCTTTCAAAATATTTACCGACAGCTATCAGTCTGAAATGGGATGATCAGGAATGGGTTCAACCGAT
Organism: Pseudotsuga menziesii; assembly: GCA_001517045.1. Taxonomy (NCBI): domain Eukaryota; kingdom Viridiplantae; phylum Streptophyta; class Pinopsida; order Pinales; family Pinaceae; genus Pseudotsuga; species Pseudotsuga menziesii. Next base: position 98,076 of record LPNX010795454.1, on the reverse strand, counting down.
CAACTATGAGAAACTCCCATTCAGGTGTGGACAGTGTCATGAGTATGGCCATTTTGGTAGGAACTTCCCGCAATTGACCCAAGATCCACCGATCTACAAACGACCCAAGGGAGGAGCGAAATATGGGGATGGATTCACGCAAGTGCAGAGAAAAAATAAGAATAAGGTGGGTGGGAAACATAATATGGCGAACAAAAATCAAGGAAAAGCGACTGCCAGCAACAACCCTTTCCAGATCCTGGAGGAAAAAGGTGAGGGTGCAGAGGCAGAAAGGAATACAGAAGAGAAACTAGAGCATCAAAATGGTGGAATGGGATTGGAACTAGTCAGTGGAAAGGAGAAGTAGGACCAGATTGAGGCAATGGAGGAAGATGGCATGTAGGAAATGGAGCTGGGTGCACTTGATTTGGATGAGATCGAGAAGGAATGTGATAAAAAAGGTCAAGGGTATGTTTCTAGAAGACAAGTAGAACTACTCCAAGAAGCAATCATCAAAACTAGAGCTCACCAAAAATTGGGGATAGCTACCGATCCTCAGAAAGGAAGAAAAATAAAATCTTTGGAGGAGGATCTGAAAAGAGGAAGGAAGACAAATAAGCAAAGGATTTTGGAGGTAGGAGTAAAGTTAAGAGAATAAGGCAAGTATCCGATGATAATGGCGGCATTCTCTGAAGCAAATAATGTTAACCTATGAATATAGTGTCCTGGAACATTAGGGGATGCAACCATCCCAAGAAAATAAAGACCTTAACAAGGAAGGTCAAACAGGAAAAACCAGACATTCTTTTTTCACAAGAAATAAAGTGTAGCTCAGAAGTAATGGAGAAGTTGGGACAAAAGATTTGGAAAGGAAGTAGGGTTATGGAGATTGATGTTGCAAGAATGGTCGATGGTTTAGTCATTATTTGGAAACCAAATTCCATCTGGATTTTGGAATGGAGAGCCAACCAGTTCTCTCTTATTTCCAATTTTAGTGTCTTAGATTCAGGGGCAAAGGGCACCTCGGTGAACATCTATGGCCCAAGTGCTTTTCCTCAGAAATCAGTTTTTTAAAATTTCATGAATTGGATAAAGGATCAAGCTTTCGAAGGATCTTGGATTATAGGAGGATATTTTAACTTGATAACCTCCCTTGGGGAAAAAAAGGGTGGAAGGCATATCTTCGATAGGTTCCAAGGAGCGTTCAAGGACATTTTAACACACAATCCTCTTATAGATCTTGAAACGGGAGATGCGTGGTACACTTGGAACAATAAGCATTGGGGAGAACACCTTGTGGCTTCAATACTTTATATATTTTTGGCAATGAAGGACATTTCCATAGGTACTGGGGAAATAAATGACGGTTTCCTCCTTGCTACAAGGTTAGATCATTGGCCCATAAGCATCAATTGGGATTGGTCGAATGCCATCTTAAGAAAACCTTTTAGGTTTGAACAATTTTGGTTGGAGCACAAGGACTTCAACGATTTGGTAGGTCAGTGGTGGTAGGAATCGATTCCCCCCCATAAGTATAGGAATGTACCAATTCGAGAAAAAGTTAAAGGCTCTCAAAGCCAAAATTTGCATGTGGAATAAGAAATACTTTGGGAACATTTTTCAAGATAAGACGAGACTACTTGAGGATAGCAAGCATATCCATTGAAGAGGAATAGAGGAAGGGTGGGATGAGGAATTGAAGCAGAAGGAGAAAGATCTGTTGAATCAGTTGGAATCTAGGGGAAAACAAGAGCAAATTTTCTAGAAACATAAATCTAGAAATCAATGGGTACATGAGGGCGAGAAGAATACCAAATTTTTTCATAATTTGGTCATCCAAAATAGACATAGGTCGAAGATTCACAAACTAAGGAAAGTTAATGGCATTTAGGTTGAATGCAGGGGAGAAACTGAGAAAGAGTTGGTTCACCACTTTGAGGAGATAATGATTGAGAATAGAGGAGACATGAGCCATGAAATATACAGGATCACCAAACTCATCCCTAGGGTGATCACCAAAGAGCATAATGAGATGCTAGTTAAACCAATATCTATGCAAGAAGTGGAGGAAGTTGTGCATTAGATGGCCTTAGGGAAAGCATCGGGGCTAGATGGTTACACCACCAAATTTTTTCTACTTCTTTTAGGACCTGATAAAGGAGGAAGTTATGGAAATAGTGAAGGAATCAAGACAGTAAATGTGGATTATTAAAGGCTTTTAATACCACCTTCCTAGCCCTTATTCCAAAAGGGGAGGGAGATGATCCCCCAAGTAAGCTGGGTCAGTTCAGACCCATCACCCTTTGCAATGTCATTTAAAAAATTATAACTAAAGTGATAACCAATAGATTAAACCCGTTCCTCCCAAGTCTGATTAACCCAGAACAATCGGGCATTGTGGAAGGAAGGCATATACTGGATGGGATTATCCTGGTTCAAGAAACTATTCACTCTTTGAAGGTGACTAAGAAACCAACGATGCTGATAAAACTGGATATAACAAATTAAAGACTATGACAAATTAAGTTGGAAATATATGAGAAAAATTCTAGAAGCATATGGTTTTGGATTGGAATGGGTGGAATGGATAATGAATTTGGTATTCACTGCCTTTTTTTATTATGTTGAATGGATCATCGATGCAACTTTTTCATCTGTCCCATGGAATCAGATAGGGGGATCCCCTCTCCCCTTTTCTCTTAATCCTAATGGCGGAGGGGATGAGTAAGCTCCTCCAGGAACAATATACAAGTGGAGAGATCTGTGGGCTTGACCTACATGAGGGAATGGATAAACAAACGCACCCACAATTCATGGATGACACGATGCTAATGGGGCACCCTTTAGTCTAAGAGGACCAAGCTTTTAAGAAAAGCCTAAGGATTTTTGCAAAAACTTTAGGGCTTGAAGTTAATTCTGACATATCACAAGTTCTTTTCTTTAATACTTATTCCATTACTCACAGGAATATAGTTCAAATTCTGGGTTTTTTCAAAGGAACCCTCCCATCCAAATATATAGGGGCTCCCTTAGGGGATGGAATCATCAGGAAGGTGTCTTGGAAAGATATTTTAGATAGAATTAAAATTAGGTTATTGAGTTGGATGTTGCATCCTCTAAACCTTCCTAGCAGGCTAATCCTGATCAAATTTATTCTTTAATCAATGCCAATTTATCCCTTCTCTATGCTCTTGATGCCAAAGTTGGCTATAAAGGAAATTAGAATCATCCAGAGGAATTTTCTTTGGGGAGGAAGGGGAGAGAAGTCCAAATGTGTCGTGGTGGGATGGGAGAAAATTTGTAGCCCCAAGGAAAGGGGGGGTTTGGGCCTTAGGGATACTGAACTTATGAGTGAGATCCAAAGCTCTAAAATTTGGTGGCGCTAGTGCAATCACAAGATGGAACCCTAGGCGAGATTGTGGCATGTTAAATATACAAGGGATAGAACTAATGCTCACCTAATTTGATACAATGAGGAGAGGTCGAGATCACATATATGGATGAAATCCCAATCGGGCCGAAAGCTTGTTCAAGAGCATAGATTTTGGGAAATAGGCCCATGGTGATCTGGTGAATTTCTGGGATGATTCTTGGAATCAACTTCCGAAATTGGGGGAGGAACCTAGATGGCAGACTATTACGTCTATAGGGATGGAAGAAGGAAAATTCAAGGTTTGTCACTATTGGGAGGATCACCCCTTGGAGGAACAAAGGAAATGGTCAAACCAGGTTGGGATGGAGGGTCTAATCCCCGAAGACGATATCCACTCTTTCCAAGCAGCTCTTCAAGAGAGATTCATCTATATTAAGATAGGGCCTGATAAATTGAGGTGGGGATACAAACAGAAATGAATGTTTAGCATTAAAGAAGCCCACGATAGTTGCATTAGCCATGAAGAGGATGGAGAAGTAATCGAAATACAAATCCATGGACAAAGGTTGCCATATTTTGTTGGTTGGTTTGCAAGTGCAGGATCTTGACTGGAGAAAATATAAGGAAACGAGGGATTCAGGGACCTTCCCAATGTGTTTTATGTTTCAACAATGAATAAAATATGGAGCACATGTTGGACAACTTCCCCTTCATGGCTTCACTATGGGACATAGGAGATGCAATCTTTAGGAGGAACGATTGAATAGGAGGTCAACCAGGTTAGTCTCTACGTGAATAAAATCTTAAATCCTTTAAAAACCCAATCCTAAGGACTCTTTGGATGATGTTTCCAGGGATGGTCATGTGGAATGCATGAATGGAAAGTAATATTCGTATATTCTGGGACAGGAAATTCAATGAAGAGGAGGTGTGGTGGAGATTGGTCAAGAATCCCCTGGAAACAGTTAGAAGCATGCAATGGGGAGAGAAAGACAAGGAACTCTCTGAGGAGGAATCTCGAATTGCGGTTGGTTGGGGTATGGGAAGAAGCGACTTGGATGGCCTTAGATGGAGGGATAAAACTTTCATACCATCTAGTCCAAATTCCTGGTCTCCCCATCCACTTCAGTCATTCAAAATCAATTTTGATGGAGTGGCCAAAGGAAACCCGGGAGCAACAAGGTTCGGTGGTGTTTTCCGGAATGATGCAAGATTAATTCTAAAAGTATTTTTGCTCACATAGGTCAAGACACTAACAACTCTATAGAATTGGAAGGCCTCATCTTGGGAATCAAGCTCGCAGTTCGGGAAGCTTGGCTGCCAGTTATAGTAGAAGAGGATTCCAACGTTATAATTCAGATGGCGAAAAAATTATCCAATAGGAAATATATAGAGAAAATCACATTTAGTTGGACGCTTTCAAGCATGTTGGACACCCTGAGGACCCTTGTATCCTTAAATAAAAGTGTTTCCTTTAGCCATGCAAGGCGAGACACAAACAAGGTGGAAAACATCCTTTCCAACCTTGGAGCAGAAAGGGGTAGGGATTGCCTCTTGGGTTCTATGGTTGATTTCAGAAATGAAACGTGGGCCCTTAATTGTAGCCATCTGGCCTCCCTAGATTATGAGATAAGCTGACAAATGGAAGGGACTTGACATGCATCCCAAGATCGTGACAGGAGGCAGACGACATCCCTAGTTGTGATGTCAGCCTCCCAATATTAGTTATGCGGAACATGATGAGTTTAACCAGCCTCACTGCAGAGAAAGGTACTAACAAGTACGAGAACAAGCGTGGGAAAAAGATGGAAATTGGATACGTACCAGTTTCCAGAAGGGTAATTAATCTAGGAATGGTGGTAGCAACCATGATTAGTATGTCTGTGGGTGAGGGAAAGTATTGGTAAGAGAAGGGAATGTTCAGATAGGTTATGGAAATTATGGCCTCCCCAACCTTATATCTGAGGGATTTCCTCATTTTCCCCATCTATTGTCTTCATGAAGTTTCTATTTTTTTTGCTCCTGTTGAGGGAAATCCATTTGGGGAGGTTCCCAAGGATAGTTTAGCTTCTGGTTACCTATTGATCTGTGTGTGGTTTCCTTGGAATCTTCCTAGAATGGCTCCTAAACGAACCATGAATGTGGATACTAGGAGGGGGTCGGGCAATGCAGTATAACGTGGGAAGGAGAAGTGTCGGGGAAGGAAAGGGGTTTACAGGGGTAGAGTAACTCGTGCCCAGATTCAGACCTAAGAGGAAACTTCTTTATTTAAAGAGCGCATCCCCCTGGAGATCCGAGGTGATACCCAAACTGTTGAGAAATGGTTGTGGGAAGAAGTTCAAATGGTGCTGATTGAGGATATCCAAATGGAGGTCGAGGAATGGGTTATTTACCCAGGAACCACTGCAGGAAGGGAAGCTGCGTATGACAGGATGATAATTTTATAATGGGTGATGAAAAACTTAATATTGCATGTTTCCATGGGTGGTGCTACTAAAAGGAAGGGGGCCGAGGAGCCGATTCGTTCCTAGAAGGATCATAGCATGAATTGCAGGCTGATGCACTGCAAAATTGACTTGATTGCATCTAGACCGGGGTTCCAATTTTACAGTCCAAGGATGCAGAATGTAGAGTGTGGAGGACCTAATATGAGGCCACATAAGAGAGAGGACCAAAAGCAGGATGTAATCGATGCTCCGAAGCCGATTGAGGGAATTCAACTGATTGCTAATGAGAGAACCAGACTCAGGGACCGCTCCAAGAACCCAGCTTGATTTCAGATAATGGAATTGTGTGAAGTTATTTTTCGTTTGGATTATAGTGTTATTATAATAGTCATATATTATACTAGACTTAAGGACATGCAGTATGTTATTTTTTGGGAATATGTTCAGAACAGTGTGATAATTTTTGACAATCTATGTAATGATGGCCAAGACTAGTGATGCTGAAACTATGCTATTCTGAAAAAGAGCGATATGTATTTGGTTTGACTATGAAGTAATATAATCTCTTTATTTACAAAAAAAAACATTTGTATAAGAAAGGATTAAGACAATATTTTTTTAAAGAAAACCAATAGTAATCTAAAATATAGAAATATATGTTAATAAGGGTCACAATATCCTACCCTGCGAAAAGGATCACCGTAGCCAATTCCATTAAAGAGGTAGACATGTCTTTATTCATATTTATTATATAAAAATATAAAAGAGGTAATTAATAAATGGATCTTGAGTAAAGTTTATTATTTGGCAAAATTTTAGGGTTAAATTTATTTTATGGGCTATGTTCTATTTTTTTTTTTATAAATGGATTCACTAAAATTGAATGACATAATTTTTTATGCTTCAAAATTTAATAAGATTTTCCAAGATTTTTACACTTTTAAGAAAATAGTGGATCCTTAAAATTTTCCCTAAATTATTACCTTATCAAATATCACTAACTTAATTATTGTAAAAAAAACGATATTTTTAAGAATGTGAATTTAAATTATTTATATTTAAAATTTAAAATAAAATAATTATTTTATATATTTTTAAAAACATGGTTGAAATTTGAAATATTAAAAGAAGTTTGTAAAAAAACTAATAACTTTTTTATTTTAAATTAATTAACAAATAAATTAGCTTAAAAAATATAATTATTCTCAAATAATAATATACACTTCTTATTATAAGTAACTTCAATGTATTAATTATCATATAAAGACATAAAAATACAACTGCAAACAACATCTATCACACTTATAAATAGATTTTCCCTAACATAGTCAACATCTATCACACTTATAAATAGATTTTTCGGGATTCATAAAAATATTTAATATATATATACACCAAACAAATATATATATGTACCATTTTCTTGTTGGAGAGGCACATTTTATAACCCAGTAGAGAGGGGATGTGTAACTCCTTATGTGCTTATAATTGGCTTATAATCAGTTTAAAAAAAAAAAAAAAAAATTGAATATACCAAAAACTTGGTGTTTCATAAAACGAAAATAAATATCAAAACCTAATAAAAAATAAGCCAATTATAATTGATGTTCACATTTGCTCAACAACCTTAAGCTTTCATTTTAAACTAACTAAATGACATAATTTTTTTCTTAAATTTTTTGCATAAATTTTCTTTATGATAAAGAAATCTCACTATATTAACCAAAATTACTATTATCTTTTTCTTCATATATAATAATTTGGGTTAACCCAAATTAAAATCGAAATATTAACCTAAACCAAATCTTTATTATTACAATTATGTTCTTATTAATTATTTAGTAAAATGAAATTTGCATTAACCACAATCTTTTTTTTAACTTTCTTTAAAAAAAAACTTAGTGTTAAATTTAAAAAATTAATATTAAATCAAGTTTTTAAATCTAATATTCTTCACCCTAAAGTTCTCAAATTTCACATTTCGAGGCACTCTATCACACTAACTACTCAACCTCTTATCATTCACTCATTACCATCATATACAAAATATTGAAATCGCGTGTAAATCCTTTCTCTTAAATCCCTTGTAATAACCGCTTAATATTTAAAACCATAAATATTAAAACATTCAAATATTATAACCATATTCAGTTATTACTATCATGTTGAAACTAGAGTTACCATTGTTTAAAGTGATTTAAACATATTCTCCATTTGAGTGCAACCAATTATGTAATGCAAACCTACTAAATAATATATTAGTTCTCCATTTGTTACAGTGAAAAATATATCAACCAACTATGTAATGCAAATAATACATGGGCTATCTAGATATCATTGTAGTGCAAACACAATATATCAATGTAATGCAAATAATACTTAGGTTATCCAAATAATTGATAATTAATGATATGATACAAATATTACCTGCTAGTTCACTGTAACAATATTACCATTTCCAGTGGATGCACAGCTTTCAACAATATGAATTAATAACCGAGGAATATAGGTAATTAATGACCTAGTACAAACATTACCTTCCCTCCCAATCATTGCAACAATATTATCATTTTCGATGTTTCCAAAGACTACAAGAATATGCATAAATACATGTGCCATCCACTGTAACAATTAATTTGTGGGGATATGGAACTAATTTGGGCAGGTAACAAATTGATTTCCATAGGTAATAAGAGTATTAATAGAGTTTCGTAAAAATATGATATTAATTACCACAAATATTACCTGCACAATCAAATATATGAAGTAATCCCCTTTGTGTATCATCCATTTCCCATCGCGCCCATGGGGTGTAGAATAGACAACGAATGGGTGTATTGTTAAGGAACTCCTTGTGTAAGGTCACTAGTTTGAAACTCCATGGGTGCATATTTACAAAAAAAAATCATCCATCGCCCATCGCAGTGTGCAATAATGTGCAGGAATACCCCGTAGCATGATAATCCATGGCAACCTACCTTTCAACTACACATATTATGTTGAAGACGTGATTTTAAAGAAAAAATAGGTGAGTATTAGATTTCGATCTAGAGGAAAGAGTTTGCACCTTGAGAGATTTAGATTTGATCCCTCTCGACACTTGGTAGAGCCACCTTTAAGATGGATCTATGCTATATATATATAGTTTAATGTACTATTTGATAATTTTTATATGTTATATTAATGGAAAGCATAGATATTGGTTGGTTATATAGATTAATACTATGTATTTAATTGATATTTTTATATAGATTAACATAATGTATTTATTCTTCTTTAAATATATTTTTATAAAATTAGTGGTTGAGGAATAATTTAAAGTCTAAATGTAGAAATTAATTATGTATTCTATTCAAAGCCATATGATTATAAAGAAAAAAAACATACATGCAACTTTAATGTCATTCAATTAAATATATAAATTTTATAATCTTAAGCAAAACTAAGTTTTCCTTATTCAAACACAACACAAGGGAAGGTTTTTCCCTTTTCTACTCAATAATCCTTAGAGCAAGCAAGTTTAAGTTGTCCAATTGTTTTTTTGGAATTCTATATTGGTAGATCATTGATTAGCACCAGAAAAAGCTGAAAATTTATTCATTTTATCTAGTTGTTATGGATAGTGTATCCATGATTCTCCTTTCAAGTCAATCTCATTTCCTCTCTTAACCAAAAAGAAAAATATCCTTACTTACCACATGCACTTGTTATCATAATACTCATAAGTTTCTTTTTGGTGGTTGAGGAATAATTTAGAATCTAAATGTAGAAATTAATAATGGATTCTACCTCAAGCCACATGATCATAAAAAGTGACTTCAAATCTCATTCAATCCGGTCCATAATGTTTACCATTTCAAACAAAACTAAACACCTGCCATAAAATATAATTTAAATAAAACTTGTCTAAAAATCTCATCTATCCCTTAATCAACTTATAAACTTTATTTCCCTTATTCAAACACAACACAAGACAAGTTAAGGTTTCTTAAACATCCACCATAAAATCTAATTAATAAAAAGGTGTTTATATATCCTATCCATCCCTCAATTACCATAAAATCTGTTTAAATATCTTAGACATCCCTCAATCAACTTTTAGACTTTCTTTTCCTTATTTTACACAACTTATATACACTTATATACTTTCTTTCCCTTTCTTTTAAACAACTTATATACATTTATTTATTTTATTTTTTAAATGTGGTTTACCATTTGTTAGAGAGCTACTCCACGGAAAATCTCAATACCTGATATTCAAACTGAATCAAGGTATGGCCAGCTCATCATTCACAAAATTTATTACAAAGGGCTCCACAAGAGCATCATGTCACTTACAAGAGTAAAACCTGGGTGGGGAAGGTAACATTCATTCCTCCCAACCGCCCAAGCTACATCCATTTGACATTATATATACATTTATTTTATTTTCCTTGTTGATACACAACACAAAAGAAAGAAAGGTTTCTCCCTTTTCTACTCAATAACCCTTTATGCTCACTAATCCTTTTGAAATTATTTGATTCGAGAGCAAGCAAGTATAAGTTGTCCAATTGTTCTTTACGATATTCGTAAAATGATAGATCATTGGTTCAATCACAGGGAATTATTGGCGTTCGATAAAGGTTTAAATTTATAATTTTATCTCGACGTTGTGGATATCGAATCCATAGTTTTTCCTTTCAAATCAAATTCCCATTTTCTCTCCTAACAAAAAGAAACATCTCCTAACTTACATGTTATCACTCATAAAATTCTTTTATCTGGACTTGCGAGAACTAAGAATTGATAGTAGGGCAAGACTTGCAAGCAATGAAACTATCTTGGAATAAGAGTTGCACCATTTACATGTGAATAGAAAAGAAAAAAATTGAATAAACTCTTGTTCTTATCATTGGATCTCACCGTTGGCCAGAGGATGGAGCCTAACCAAAATTAGCTACACCAATCATTGTAATTAGAGTACTAATATGGATACTATTACCAGTATAGTAGCATAAAGAATATGATTGATTACTAAAAAATACTTAACGAAAAGATTCAATACTAAAAAAATAAGGAAGTAGACTTCTTATATATAATATTTTTAATTAAATATAGAATAATATATGTAACATTTATATATAGGTTAAACATATACAAATTAAATGTTAAATATCAACCATTATATTTTTAAAATAAAAATAAAAATCATTCTTTAAAAATAAGAAACTAGACTTCTTATATATAATATTTTTAATTAAATATAAAACAATATATGTAACATTTATATATAAGTTAAACATATACAGATGAAATATTAAATATCAACCATTATATTTTAAAATTAAAAAAATCATTCTTTTTTTTAAACATATTTCTTATAACCAAAATTACTCTTTATATATATATATATATATAGCCCTTAATATAAGAGAGAAAACTCCTAGTTATGAATAGCTATAACTTATTTTAAGAAGAAAGTAAATAATATTTACTATTACTTACATTTGGAATTAATTAATGAATGTTTAAATTGGGTTAGGGTTAACTTCAACTCTCGAATGAGCAAGGATGTAAGTGGTTTTGGTAACCAATAAATCTAGTGTTGCTATTATATTTGCATATTTAATTTTTTTGGCATATTTTTATTCCTATTAAATTGAATTACAAAGTATAAAATTGAAAGGTATTTATTTTATAGTGGTTGAATAATTAAAATTTGGCTTTTTAAAATCAATTTTCAAAATTAACTAGTATCCTTATTACACATAGATGGAATATTCGACTAATTCTAAATTGTTAGAAATTTTTGTACACAAAAAGCCAATAAGACCGAATTATGCTACTATGGTTACCAATGGAGATCTGTAAACTGTCTAAGATTACAAAAATAAGATCAAATTTTCTCCGCAAAAACGTTCACACAACACACACACCAAAAAAAAAACAAATTCGCAATTTGCACAAATAAACTTTGATATACCCTTGGTAGTATAAATTCCATCTATAATGTAGACTAGCGTTCACATTTAGAAGAAGAGATGTACATAAGTAAACCTCTTGGTATCAATATTTTACCATTTTTTCAACATGAAACTTTTTTTTAAATTGTTTACGCCTCTAATAGACTATTGTGTCATGGCCTTGTTTTGGGCGACACCTTCCCCACATCGAAAAGATACCTTGGGCACCCAAGTGGGCACATTGGATCCAGTTGGGAGGCTTGGAAAGTGTTAACTTGGCTAAGTGGCAGGTTGGCGTGGGGTGTGCAAATCAAGAGAGGGTGTGCACCCCCAAGTGAAGCCCGTGTTTGACAAGCGCGGCACCTTTGGCACATTTGGCGGTTGGCAGCACACTTGGACCCAAAGCGGACGTTGGAAGAAGGCACCTTAGGAGCGTGGGTAAACGACACCCGATGAGGCGTTAAGGCGTGTGGAAAAACGGGGAGGAGAACCAAGCGTCCATAGAAGGTGGGCATGACACCACGTTGTGGCAGACTTCAAGGCATGCTAAGTAGGACGTTCGGTTGGGAGCGTCCAACGCCCAACCAAAGAAGCCACCAAGTAAGTGCACGGAAGAGGGGAAGTCAACCAAGAGAAAGAGTACGGCATGTTGACCCAAACAAGTGGTTCGCTTAGTGAGGGGGTGCACCCACCTTTTGAGGAGACTCCTACTCAAGAGGCGCCTATATATTGGTAAAGGCATTTGTCATTCAAATCATCTTTTAGATCACACAAGAAGGACTCCAAGTTTCATGGTGGAAACGAGGACTTGAACCACAGTAGTAAACGAAGTTACAACATGAAGCAAGGAGCAGAAAGTTGTTGGTTACGCGTTCTTGTCTTTTCGATTTTCTGTGATACTTCACTATTGTATGTGTTGAGTTGCAGTTGATGCTAGCACTATGTTTTGTTGTATCTTCTGTAAATTGGTGCGTTTAGCCTTCGGAGGTGCATATGGGGAGTATTAGCTGCGTTTGCAGCGCTCCATCATTTTAATACAAGTTTTCAGGGGCTCTGTGGTGAGGCAACCCCACCCTTTTATCTGGTGTGCATTTTTCTTCTATGTTGGCTTAAACAAAGTGTTAACGGTAAACTGGAATAATGACTAAGTGTTAAATCGCTTTCGCATAATCAGTTAAGGCATAGTTTGTAGGCTAGGTGCTTGGGCGAGAAAACCCCCAAGTTACCTTCTTGGCAGTGCTGCACGTCGCAACAGACCCTAGAGAAAGATGGCATGTTTTGTGGCCATGGCAGGTCGTATCAGAGCAATTTTCACTCTAAGTGTAGCGTTGAGCAGACGACGTTGGCAGGTGGTTTCAGCTAAGGGTTTGTATAGCCAAGGAAAAGCTACAGTTCAGAACCAGTTGCAGGTTGCCGAATAAGTTGTCACGAGGAGGTGTCACGCTTCAAGAGTTAGAATCTCTGCAGCCCAAGCCCTTCGTAGCTCGGGTGCTTCACAGATGGGCGCTCCACAGATGAGCGTGCCATAGACAGAGCGCTCCATAACCTGAGCGCTCCGCAACTTGAGTGTTCCGTAGCCCGGGCGCTTCGTAGACGAGCACGCCACAAATAGAGCACTCCACAGCTTGAGTGTTTCATAGCCCGGGTGCTCTGTAGATGGGCGCTCCGCAAATGAGCATGTCGCAGATAGAGCACTCTACAGCCAGGGCGCTCTGCAGATAGAGTGCATCGCAGGGAGGTGCTCCCCAGATGGAATCACTTCGCAGCCAGGGCGCTCCACAAACAAGGTGTGACGCAGGGCAGACGCTTCACAGACAGACGCACTCCGCAGCTAAGAGCGTCGCCCAGACAAACAAGCATTCTACAGAGAACGTGCCACAGGAGCAGCTACTCCACAGAATAAAGGTATCACACGCTCCGCAGGAAGGTGTCGCGCGCTCTGCAGAAAGGTGTTGCGCGCTCCGTAGAAAGGTGTCGTGTGCTCCAATAGTTAACGTGCTCGCTCAGAAACGCATGCTCTAGCAATAGAAAGATGCGCCCTCAGATGGATAGGAGGTGTGTGCGACCGCAGTAGCACGAGTAGGTGCGCTTCGACAGAAAAGTAAAGTATGCCAATTTTTGAAGGAAAACGGAACCATGCAAGGCAAGGTGTGTTCCGCAGGTGCAGACAATGCGCAGAAGTGCACTAAGTCAGAAAAGTTGAAGTGTGCCATTTTTTAACATGCACTCAGGTGAACAGAACTGTGCAACAAGGTGTGTTTCGTAGGTGAAGCCACAACAGTGCGTTAAGGTAGAGAATGACGAAGGGTGCCAAGTGAAGGTGCTCAGGTGAACATAACTGCAAGAGGCAAGGTGCATTCCATAGAAAGAAGAGGCATGGTGGTAGAGTGCGGAAGAAGGTGTGGGTGGAAGACACCTGCTTCGATAGAGTTGACGAGAACTTGATCGATTTTTTAGTTAAGCGTTCCACTTTTGTGAAGACGTCGTTGAGTGCTTCACACTCGCAAGTGGGTGGCTTGGCGACTTGTGAGAGAGTTGTTGGAAATATCTAGGGAAAATGAAAAGTTGGAGAAAACATGCGTTCGGGAGAGAACGTGTGCACTGGAAAGAAGGCATTTGGGGTGCACTCAAGGACAGAGCGTCTTTTGGCAGCGTTCAGGTTTGACACGTTTTTGCAGAGAGGTTTTTGGAGGCATTGATGACATGTGCTCCACAGGAGTTCTAAAAAATAAGCGTTTCCGCATAACAGTGTGCTCAGGAGTAGCGGCCTAAGGAAGGTGCGCATCCACAGAAGGGCGTCTGTAGAGGTGTGCTCTCAGCAGCATGAAACGAAGGTGCACCAGGTAGTTTGGCTTGGTGCGGTTGGTTGAGAAGAGCATTTTGGCAAAGCGATTTAGCAAGTGAACAGTGGTGCGTTCTTGAGAAGAAGTGTGACCGCAAAGAAGTGTGTTTGGACAGGTTTTTGTGTAAGTGTGGCAGTATTGAAGAGACTGTTTGAAGTGTGTTTTCACCCATCGAAAGGTTCGTTCGGTGAAGAGTCAGCAAACAGAAGATGCATCAGGAAAAGGTGTTCTCAAGTGTGTTTTGCAGAACGAAAATTTGGTTAAGTGTTGGTTCACTTAGACGGTGCTAAGTGTTCCAAGGTGAAACGAAGGTTGCTAGGAAGTTGGCAGCCAAGTGAGCTAGAAACGCTCAAGTGTGGTGTAGGTTGCGGCATCACACAGACTTTGCAGTAGCAAGGTTGGAAACAGAGATGGATGGAACGAGTCTAGTAGAGGTGTTGGATGAAATGTCCAAGTGTTTGTGGAAAATTGATGCTTTGTTGCAGACGATGTTCCTAGAGTCGGATAAAGGCAAAGTGGAGTGGTCTACGGTGGAAAACGCAGACTTAACGCACGATTTGACAAGCTGAGTATTTGTGGTGGCACCTTGCAATGAGACTGGAAGGCTGCCAAGCTTGAACGCAACGAAGGTTTGGGATGGAAAATTGGTGTGGACAGTTCAGAAGTTGGCTATAATGGATATTTTGGCAAATTGGGTTGAGAAGAAAACCTGGGCCGAGGATTTCAGAGAAGGCACTCTTCAGCAACAGACTCAGCAGCTTGATGACCAAGGTGACCAAGGCTGGCTTAGTCTTGGAAATAGGAAGAATAATAGAGGTGATGCTTGACGGTGGTTTTGGTTGATGCAAAGTCTAGTCAATATGGTAGAAGCAATGATGGATTGCGGTGAACATGTGTCCAAGGGAGTTGCGGGCATGCATAACGAGATGACTTCGGTAGAACAACAGAAATCATCATTGGTTGAAGTCTTAGAGTTGGTGATGGCTCTAGGTATGACTGCGGTAAGTCCTCAAGGAAATGAGGCACATCAACAAACATAATTTAGAACAACAAGCTTGTGGATCCAAGAAACGGATGACAGCAAGACTTGGCGACTCTTTGATGGGGATTTGCATGAACATGTTTCATGGGAAGCCTTAGTAGATTTTGAGAAATCCTTGAATATTTCTCTTAGCATGTTGACATGTGGTGTATGGTGGAATCACTTTGGTTTTGACCCGGGTGGATGAGATGGCTGTGTTGGCTCCCTGCCCTTGACAAAGGCAGTGAGGCCAAAGGCACCTTGTGGAAGGTGGCCTTAGACAATTTTCAGTCAAACGGTGTAGATAGATTCAACCAAGGGTACTTCAGTGAATTGTCTAAGTATTTGGATAGTTCAACTATGGTTTTTACCATGGATCGGTAGGTTGTGGAGTACAACGAAATCCAGAGGGAAATGCAGTTCAGAGATGATGACATTCATTCCTTCAAGTTGGACAGAAAGTTGGATTAGTGCCCCAACTTGTTCGGATTCAGGGGCTAGGAGTAGATGGACGCATTGATGGATTGGCTAAGTACTGATGGTACTAGGTGGCAGGCACAACAACTGATGGTTGAGAGGTTTTTAAACACTCTCAGTTGTGGCAAACGATTGTGGATCAGTTTGGTCAAGAGATAGCGGCTACGGCAGATGGTTGCTGATCAATTTAGTCAAGAGAGCCAGCGGTTGCAGCAAGTTCCTAGTTACTTTGGAACGTTGTTGGGACGACAACTATTTTGAGTGGGGGAGGCTGTCACTGCCTCATTTTGGGCGACACCTTCACCACATCCAAAAGATACCTTGGGCACCCAAGTGGGCATGTTGGATCTGTTCGGGAGGCTGGGCAAGTGTTAACTTGGCTAAGTGGTAAGATGATGTGGGGCGTGCAAACCAAGAGAGCATGCGCACCCGCAAGTGAAGCCTGCGTTTGACAAGAGTGACACCTTTGACACATTCGATGATTGGCAACACACTTGGACCCAAAGCAGACGTTGGAAGAAGGCACCTTAGGAGCATGGGTAAATGACACCCGGTGATGTGGCATTGCACACGAACAGACGGGGAGGAGAACCAAGCGTCCATAGAAGGTGGGAATGACACCACGTTACGGCGGGCTTCAAGGCATGCTGAGTAGGATGTTCGGTTGGAAGCACCCAACGCCCAACCAAAGAAGCCACCAAGTAAGTGCGCGGAAGAGGGGAAGTCAAAAAATAGAAAGAGTGCAACGTGTGGACCCCAAACAAGTGGTTTTCTTAGTGAGGGGGCGCACCCACCTTTTGAGGAGACTCCTACTCAAGAGGCGCCTATATATTGGAAAAGGCATTTGTCATTCAAATCATATTTTGGATCACACAAGAAGGACTCCAAGTTTCACGGTGAAAATGAGGAGCATAACCGCAGCAGGAAACGAAGTTACAACATGAACCAAGGAGGAGAAAGTCGTTGGTGATACATTCTTGTATTTTCAGTTTTCTGTGATACTTCACTGTTGTATGTGTTGAGTTGTAGTTGACACTAGCACTATGTTTTGTTGTATCTTCTGTATATTGGTGCGTTTAGCCTACGAAGGTGCGTACCAGGAGTATTAGCTACGTTTGCAGTGCTCCATCATTTTAATACAAGTTTTCAGGGGCTCTGCGGTGAGGCAACCCCACCCTTTTATTTGTTGTGCATTTTTCTTCTGTGTTGGCTTAAGTAAAGTGTTAACAATAAACTGGAGACAAAGTGTTAAATCGCTTCTGCATAATCGGTTAAGGCGTAGTATGCAGGCTAGGCGCCTAGGCAGGAAAACCCCCAAGCGGCCTTCCTAGCAGTGCTGCACGTTGCAACAGACCCTAGAGAAAGGTGGCGCGTGTTGTGGCCATGAAATATTGGGCTCTCAAAGGTTGCAGTGCTTGTATTCTAACATGAAAAAAAATATTGGACATGCCTTTATTGGAATGAACCATACAGTTAATTTTGAGTCAGTGCATATATATAAATTATTTCCACAGGCAAAATGCACAGCAAAATAACCTACCTGAGTAACGATTGGTTTCCACCAGTTGTACTGTGCACTGAAATTATTCTTCAACTACACAAGAGAAAATTGGAATTGCAAATAACCCCTTTGCAACACAATTGAAGAAGTCGGTTAAATTGCACACAAATTCTAAGTTAAATAACTTTATTAACAATTATATGAATTTAAGGTCAGAATGTGAATCATACAAATTTTTTAGTTTCTTTAATGCTTCCCACTCTCTATAAGCCTTCTTGTCCTTGTTTTTCTATAATGCTAACTCTTTGGTATCTATTGCATCTCCATCTTTCTTATCTTCAAAATTCTCATTTTCACAAATTCCATCCCACATGTCATTAAAAATAAGTGTATTTTTAACTATACTCAACCATTCATGATAATTTTCTTTACCAAACAAAATTACTCCAACAATTGAAATTAACTGTGCAGTATTTTTTTTTGGGTACAAATCACAGTTCCTCTCCCATTTTCTTTAAAATCTTTTAATCTTCTAAAAAGATTTCCCCAAAGGTTTAATAATTCCATTAAGAAAAAAACCTTGCACCCAAATATAAACATGAAATATTTGTAATCAATTATTCTTTATTAATAATAAAGAACTCAAGGTGAAGGAGGTATCTTCTCCAAAAATCAGGTCAAGACTCCTAGTTGAGTGCTAAAGAGCATGATTGTAACAAACACAGTCTCCTCTTTACCATTTTGGGAGATGGGGTAATTATTTTGTAAACATATTCACTTTAATAACCAAAAACATTACTCTAAAAGAATTACATGGAATTACAATTAAGTATGTTCCTCGTCAATTAAAGATCCTTTAATGGACTTACTAACAAGAACTTGTGCATATTTCCCATCATGATTGCCCAACACTATTGCTTTAACAATCATAATCTTCATGTGTATAATTGCGCAACACTATTACTTTAACAACCATATTCTTCATGTGTATAAGCCTTAATTTTTATATTAGATAACGTAATCCATAGTTCGTTTATTATGTACAAGTAAGAAAGTGGATATTCTTAAAAACATGTAAGATTTACAAAGCATTAACTTGGGTGACTTCACAAAAATAACACACATAAAATACAATAGTATTGAATCACTAAAATTAAACCCATAACTCGCTTCTTCTCAAAAAGGTAAATGGCTCCGCTAAGAGCTAACAACCTCATCTCAATGTTTTGAATTACAATAAATATTCAAATCTATATCAACAAACTCATTTCTTTTCTCTTATTAATTATAAAATAAATTCACTTCTCTCTTATTAATTATAAAATAACTCCACTAATCATATAATAACAATCATGAAGAACTTTTTCTTATTTCTTAACGTTAATAAATATATGGTAAGTGAGAAAATGAGGCCTCTCCTTTCTACAAAGGCTATTTCTTTCTTTAACATCACCAAACAAACTTAAAGTTGGAATAAAAATAATATATAAAAAGCTTATGTAAAGTCTATAGATTCTATTCAATCGACAAACCAACATAATATATATAAAGCTTATGTAGAGTCTATAGATTCGATTCAATTGAAAAATGGAGGTTGCACTTATTATTATGAAAGTGTGTCTTTCTTTTTCAAACACCAATCTTTGAGGATCATAAAATCTGAGAGATTAACGGACATAAGTAAAGAAAAAAGAAGATAATCGGACGAGTCTCCAAGAACATCCCAAATGCTCTTCTTATTCCATTAGCCTCCCCCTGAACGATGACAAATCTCCTTTGTTGATGAGGGAACCTTAACCGTTCAACAACTACTATTAAAACCTTTAATTATCATTCAATTTACTTATTAATCCTATCCAACAGAAAGAGTGTATTCTTTTTATTAAAAGGAGTCTTTATTATTTTTATGCACTCATATATTCTTTTATAATTCTATAATGTACCCCAATTCGAGCATTATTATGAAGGTTCACCCTTAGGACATTTATCCTATTTTTACATAAATGTGCTATTAATAAAACTATTAATTTTATAATATCCCTTAGTATTTAACCTTCTCATTAATCACATCTCGATTCTATACAATATCCACTTTTAAGGTTATCTTTCAAGTATCCTTCCGGAGTAGCAGCATAGGGGATGTTACAAGGCTCGGAAATGACCGAAGTCCTAGGCAAAATAGTATATATAAGTATGTACATTAGCAAGTGGGAGGGTGACATTGGGCGGGGATTGAATCCGATAATGCAAGAGATGGCGCATTAAGTGGATTTTTCTCTTGTGGTTCAACGAACAGACTCGAGGGTTCTGGAGCAAGTAACTTGGCTGCTATGGGAGTTGGTTGGGAGGAACCACCATTCCATTTATGTTTTCCCAACAATGGTGCCAGGTTCTTCCTCTATGTTTTATTTACAGTAGGTTTTTTAATTTTAGATCTGGAAGTGTTGTTATATTTTTTAAGTAGAAATGTTTTACTTAATCTTATTGCACAATGAACTAACATATATCGATATGTTTTGTTATGTATAAATACTAAATTAGTTTATGTTTTATTTATATCTACGAATGATAAATGGTATCTAGGAAAGTTGTTTAGATCGGGGATCCATAACCGAGTTAGGGATTTCTCAATGATTTATATGTTGGAGAATCAAATTATTTACTTAAATATGTAAATATCATCAAATTATATATGTTATTTTCCTATGTTGTAGATATAGTTTAATTTCAATTATAGTAGTAAGAGTTAACATGCTTTAAATGCTTACAGTCAGATCGAAAGCAAGGAAAACTAAATTATAAACTAAGATTAAATGATTTATTAATTATCAAATAGATATACAAACATTACGATTTACAATCTAGTTAACTACTAATCTGAGAATCGTATTCATCTACAGTCATATAGTTACATATATACAATACATATCATATACAAATAATCACCTACAGGATAATTATAACTAATATAAAAATTATCTAACCAATCATTTACGGATCTCATGTTAACAGTCATAACCAGATTCAAGGAAATCGTATAAATATACAAAGTAAACAACTCGAAGATACAAGTGTTTCAATTCCAAATAATGGTAGTAAGCCCATCTACGATGGTCGCCAAACATTAAAGAATACAGTCAGCAAATATTTATTAAATCCAAACCAAATCGGAGGCATGTATACTATCTCTTAAACCATGATTTCCATATAAAAAACTACTCCACATAAATTGCAAGAACCAATGGGTCGCATAAACAATAATAAGTTTAAAGATTATGGTTGTAATCCCATTTTAAATTTATGTCATCGTTAAACAAACAAGTAAAATAGGGCATTAATTCAATAACTAACCAACGTTATAGAAATCATATTAAACCCTCTTACAGGTCAATAACAATAATAATAATAGTACCATTACTATTATTTCTACATGCTTACATTATAAATAGAAACTGATATTTTATTCATACAACAATATTATCAAAACATATGCATGGTCGTAAGACCATCGAAGGATGGAAGCCTGTAAATAAATATTAACCATAGAGTATTTTCAAAACAGAGACCCTAAGGGTCATTTTCATTTATTTATATAGTAAACACATCGTGTAGGGTGTGGTTGTAAGTCCATCTATGATGGCTTCTACCTTGGTTTATAAACCATGAATAAAATTCAATAACAAAGACAACGGTGTGGACGT
Source organism: Pseudotsuga menziesii (assembly GCA_001517045.1). Classification (NCBI taxonomy): domain Eukaryota; kingdom Viridiplantae; phylum Streptophyta; class Pinopsida; order Pinales; family Pinaceae; genus Pseudotsuga; species Pseudotsuga menziesii. The sequence goes on along the minus strand of LPNX010795454.1, from coordinate 76,789 downwards.
AAGACCATTGGTGATGGCACCTACAGTATCACGAAACCACTAAAGAATTAAACCTAATACACTTAAACCCTATACGAAGAAAAAGGGCTGCAAAATCCATCTGTAAATAGAGTGTAAACCCCTTGGAAGTTGAACAAAAAAACACAACACTTATCTTGTGTAGAGCTGGAGTTCCTCTCCTCTCAGCTCCTTAAGCTCAGGTTTAAGTACCTTCAACAAACAATTTATACATAAGCCATGATGGTTGCATTATTTTAATCAAACCGTATGAAAAGAAAACAGAGATATGGTTTTGTTATTTTTCTTACCTGAGGCGTTCTAAGACGCAGGCCTCAGAGGATGTGACCCTGTTGCATTCCTTGCTAGCGCTTCCAACCTGCAATAAAGGTATGAGTTGCAGTAAAAAAAACTCTAAACCTGGTAAAAACAAGTTGGAACTTAAAGATTAACACATTAACCTTACCTGGTGTGAGTTGCAAAGAGGTCAGGGGTCGGCTCCTCCGAGAAGACCCTTATCCCTCCTATGCCTACACAAAAAACCGTCGCAGAGTAAGTGGCAAATAATCCATTAAAGGATAGAATCTTCAATTAAAAATTTGCAGCAGTAAAACCATTTTATTTTTTTACCTAGTGAAGGCATCGATGAAATGGAGCTGATGGCTGAAGCGAAGCAACGAGTTGCAGACGACCATGGACGCCATGAGAAAGCACCAAGATACCTTGGAAACAAACCAAGTACAATGGCATCAATCATGGATAGTGGTTGCACAAGAAAGCCAACATTTCACCATTAAAAAAAGCATCGCTTGTCTGTCTCCCTCTTACAGACCAAACAAACAATAATGTGGGGTTCGGACATCAAAGGGAACATTAAACTTCAACAAAAACCCTAATAGCAAAGGCATCATGGACAACCATGGTGTAATCATGAGGCCATCGTGGAGGCTTGGCTGTGCTGTCAACTCACTGCCAGGACACGCTTTTAAGGCAAGTCAACTCAAAGTAAAACGCTTTTAAACCTTGACCAGATCAATAATAACATTTCAAATCATTGTTGCAAACCTTTTCAACTATGCTGAGAACCATATATTATAACATACAAACCATTGCAATGTAAACCAACAAAGGGTTATATTATATCAACGTTGTACACTATGGTCTAGACCATATCCTTTTACATTTTGAAAACCTTATACCTTCGCATCTTAGGACTGAATTCCTTTACATTTTATACCATGCACTTAGGCTATGGTAAGGCCCATGGCATCTAAACCTTATTACATTAAATGGTGGGATCAAGACTGTGGTATAGTCTCCCAACCGTTGGGGCTATTAAATCTATAATAAACATGATAAAACAAAAGCAAGGAAATGGTAAAACATCACCTTCGGGCATAGATGAATGCAATGGATGGACCTTGCTGCAATTGGCGGATCTTGGCATAGTAAGTGAAATAAGCTCAGTAACTCATAAGCATCATTAAATTAACAGATACGGTAATATTGCTTGTTAAGAATTGTATGATCAAATACATGTACATTTTTTTTTTTTTGCAAAATTTTGAGGTGTGTGGCACTCTCTCACCAATGTTTACTTGCCTTGCTCTAATACCACTGACACCGGCCATGAGGAACCTCAATAATGAATGTATTACTTCTTAGAAGAGTATTACATATAAAGAAAATAAAAACCGTTATCTACAATTAGATAACGAGATTATTAACTAGAAGGAGGAAAATGAAATCCCGGAGGATTATTCAACATTTGGAATGGCATTATCAGTAAATGATTCCATGTTTAAACTTTAAATGCCCAATTTTTATTCTTTTCAGGTTTTGTCATGTTTGATTTCTCAACTATTATCTTTTGAGTTTTTTTTTTTCACTTATACAGAATAATAACATCAACCCTATGATGGATTCAATCCCTGGTTGGTTTAATGGTTTTTAGCTTATGCTCATAATTAATGTATCATTGACTTTCTGATATAAGTTTGTAACTATGGGCATATTTTTTCAATTTGGTAGCTCAGCATTGTGAAGTGGAGTAGCATGGAAAATTGGCTCTCTATATAATTTTGCAACTATGTGCAGTTTTTTCATTTTGGCGACACAGGAAAAAATGGTGGCATTGAAGTAAAACAATCCGATAATTATTAAATTACTTTCTTGCTCCACCTAGGTTCACCTGAAAGAATATTTGAGTTTGCATTGAGTTCTTTAGAGCATACTAGAGAGAAGAGGAATCGCTTGCGCTGGTACTTAGGCTCATCTCAATACATATTTTGTTTCCTTAGATCAGCTTAGTAGTGAAGATTGGGCATTTAGGAGGTAGAGACTATATCAACCAAGAGAGAATGAATAAAATCCACGAGCATCCCAGTCGGATTCTACTCCTTCTCTATGCCAGTATTAGAACAAGAGCACATTGTAATTGTTTGAATGTGAACATCTGGTGCATGAGCGAAAATAAATGTTGAATGGTCTCCATGTTGAAAGAAATTCCACATAGCAGTCAATGTTAGTAATTCTTGGCATTGAGATAGACTCTCTTGAAAATATTCCCATAAGAGGTCCAAAAATTTTATTGGCATAAAAAAGGTAATATTCAAGAAACTTAGGAAACACTTAAAAAAGTTTGGTGCAATATTTAAATTTTGAGAAAAATACAAAAGTTGAGGTATGGAATGAATATAAAATAAATTTCCCGCATGGAACAACTAAATCCTATGGTTTCCCATGCACGTCCAAGAGAAGGAATCAATTACACCCATTACAAGTGTTTTTCAAATCAAACACGGGCCTCGACATGTAAGGCATACACATGCATAACACAGAGACTATAACAACCCAAAAAAATCACAAAAAATTAAATTTTTTTGTGTGTGACATTTAATGTTAAGTTGTAGCCTAACAATGTTAGTTTAACAACTACCTTTAGGTATATTTCAAGATATGACGAGAAGAGAAACTTAACAGTTAAGATTCTTCACTAACTGAAATTAAAGACTACATAATTATTCACTACTTAAAATACATTTACTACTAACAACATTCATTCTATCATTGATTTCTCTTAGTGTTATAAGTTAAATACTTAGAGACTTAATGAATTCAGATCAACTGTTTACTCTCTAGTATGTGCATGATTCTGATATTTGTTTTTCTTGTCTTATTAAGGGACTTTGAGGTTTTTCCCGAGGCTTACTTAGCTTTCTCAAGCTAATGCATCTTTGATATTTGAACATGATTTACAGGTAAAGTTTTACTTCCAGAAATGAGGTGTATAAATTAACAGTTCGGAAGACTAGAAGGAGTATGTAGGAAGAAGGATATAAGCTTCATTTTCATTCTAAATTATTGAAACGTAAGAACTCTCAGTTCCAAAACCAAGACTATTTTTCTTGATAGTAGATTAGAGTTTCTAGGGTACCTATCTATTTGTAAGTTTGATGAAATGTAATTATTGGCATGTTCTTAGTTGTTTGAGGGTACTTAAAGCCTAATACTTTCCACATAGTTTATATCTTGAAGTTTATTTTTCCTTAAACTCATAAATTTCCAAATTCCAACATTATCATTGCTAAACTTTCATTTAACAGTTAAATACTATTATAATCAAAATAGGGCTAGTCCATGTTGGAGTATCGGGTACCTCCACATGGTATAACAACCACACCTCTAGGAATATAAAACAAGTGGTTTAACCCCCATTCCTGGTGATAGGGCCTTGTGCTGGGTTTCAAAAATTCACCAATCTGCAGGTTTTGGTGTAACGACAAACCTTACATGGTATTAGAGTAGAGGTCTCAGGTTCAATTCCCTTGAGCTATGCCGGAGGCGGGGTGTTGGAGTATCGGGTACCTCCACATGGTATAACCACCGCACCTCTGGAATATAAAACAAGTTGTTTAACCACCACTCCTAGTGATAGGGCCTTGTGCTGGGTTTCAAATGTTCACCAATCTGCAGGTTTTGGTGTAATGACAAACCTTACAGTCCATAGATTTATACTTTTGATGTATGGAATACATACTATCCTAAATAAATTTGCAAAGTAAGTATTCAATTAAATAATGCATGTCATACTTATCCTATTGATTATATAATGCATATAACATAAGATAATGTAAGCACATATATATATACTTGATGAATGGTAAATATATAATACAACCTAACCTTGAAACTTTGTCCTAACAACCATAACTTATTTTATGGTATAACTTATTTTATGGTAACAAAAAATGTAGTAATATTTTTTTTTTCAGAAGAAAAAATACCAGTCTTTGTTATTCATCAGAATCAAAAGACATCTTATACATACATCGATGATACATTGATGATCAATTCATCCACATACAAACATCCATACAACAGACATGATAATCTATGACAGCCAACAAATGAAGAATATAATTCACAAAGTCTGATCAAAAGCAGACTTTCTCATCAGTACCGAAAAAAATGTAGTAATATATTTGCATAGAATTTTTTGTAAGAGTTTAACCATAAGTCACGATACCATTGTATTATACATTTTATAGGATCGACACTATATCAAAAACCCAAAAGAAATCGTGGATAGTGGATTACACGTGGAAAAGAATAGTTGGAAGGAGGGTTTGGTGTTAAGCCCAAAGCACAAGCCATTTATTCTTGCCCTAAAAAATCGCGGGTTCCAAAATTGTTTTGTTTGTTTGATTGGGTGGAGGGCAAGCTGACAGGCTGCGGCCTCTTTGGCCTCTACAATTGGTGCCAAACCTTAACTAGTCGGGGCATGAACTAACTCTGCCAAATATTCTCATCTTCAGCGTGTTCGGTCGCGTTAGCAACAGGTTTAAACTTTGGTTTCAAGCCTCGGTCCAACAAACTCAGTAACCAAAAAGGGTAAAGAAGTGTAAAAAATTCTCAGTGAAATCATTTCTTTTGTGTTTTTCATTCGTAACCAACATTATCACTAACAGTTTGAATTTTCGCATGTTGGGCTGTAGGTGAAAACAATATAGCGCATGTGGAGTTGTCTTATGGAAAAACAAGGGGTCTGAGCAAAAGATTCGGGTAAGCCTCAGCCCAATCCCTGAGGTACCCTCTGGTGATATCGATGGTGATAAAAGCTATGGCATTTAATATATTGTAATAATTGATAGCTCATTTTGTTTGGAGATGGAGGAAGATGCCGTATAGCCAAAGTTAAAATATGACCATTGGGTTCTTGTAAAAGAGTTACGGCTATGGTTAAAATAAATGATTTAGGTTAAAATATTATTGTTCTAGTTTCTTTTTAATAAAAATAGTTTTAAGTTACACTGTATTTCATTTCTAAATCTCTCTTTTGGCTTTAACACTCGACTGTGCCAATTAATTGTAACTATGGCATTTTGGTTTAAAAAAAAACATTAAGGCGACTTTTAAATTAATGTTTTAAGGTTTTTAAGACTCTCTTATTTAAAATAGTAAATCTCTGTTTGCTTCTAACAAGGCTGAGTTTGTTGGCCTGTGTATATATGGTTTGAAACTGTATTGTTTATCTTGTTTTCCTAAGCATAGTTAAAAAAAAGTACGATAAAGAGTCTTCTTAAGCAGTGTCTATAACTTGTAAAAACTACTACGGCTGTGAAAAGGGTAAAACCAGTTAGCCAAATAGTTAAAGAATTTTTAATTAATTACCCTGTTGTAAAAAAATATTCTAGGTTTTAATTTATTTTTTTTATATAAAAAAAATACTTTGATTACACATGTTGTCCTTTAACTTAGATAATTAATAATTTAAATACTAGCTGAATTATATTAGTTTGCTTTAAAAGGAAAAACCTGAAAACTACCTCTTGATTTACTTATAAAGTTGAATAATTATTTCTATGATTTATTAGTTGTTCAGAAATCAACAGAGTGTTTACAATGCTGCTTGTATTTTGATTTAAGGATAAAGGTGGATTAGGCCATTTAGCAAATAATTAAGGTAAATTTTCTTTTATTTAACATAGAAATATTGTGAAAGTTATATAATAGAAATAATTATGGTTATGTACAGCTTAGTTTATCAAGTATTTAAATTAGTTTGTATATTATAATAAATAATATAGTATTAACCCAAACGGTCCTTTGACTGAACGAAGGACTTCAATATTCAATTTTTAACTAAGATAGTTTTGAAGTTTTAACTTGTATAATAGATATTATAACTGGAAATAATATTGGCTATAACAATAGATTTTATAGTGTTGAACATATGTTTTTATTTGTTTATTTACCAAGTGAAATTAAATATATTGCATTCAATATTTATTACACTTCTTATACTTCAACTTTTTATTGTCTTTGTAACCTAAGGTTACAGTATTAGTCCTTTTGTAATATTCTTAGATGTTTTAAATATATGACATAATTCTAGCACAAAAAGAATGATTTTAAAACTATCTAAACTAAACTAATCAGTGAAAAGTTGTTCAAGATAGATAAAATCCAAATAATCTATTTCATGTTTAAATCATTCCTATTTATCTTTTAAACAAATCTGTTGTATTAGAGTACTTCATCTTTATGATGAGTGGAAAAATAACGCATGAGATTTCGTCCATTAATTAAATAATTCTAACCCTATTTCAATTAATCAGATAAACTCTAACCAGTAAAACTTCTTGGAAATAAAAATAGATTACACAATCTATTTGTAGAAACAATTTATCCATTAATAATAGTAAATCTAATCATAACTAATTTCATTTCAGCACTTTTACTTGCATAAGGTAACTAAAATAACACATTGGAACCTGATAATTTGTATAGGAGACAAACAACCTAAGGATCCCGTTCCACCCAACCAATTCATGAAGATAGCTCAACTGCTTGTCTTAGGACCCTTGAGCTTGTCCACTGGTCCACCTGGTTGAAAGCATTATGTGAATGTAGGGATTAAATACCCCTGCAACTCTATAGAAGTAATCGACAATAATACTTCTGCCTTCTGCATTAAAGAACTCAGGTAACAAGTTGCACTAGTTCTGAAAACAATCTCTTGACTCAAACCACTTCTTCCTGTCCCCTCATCGAATCTCTTGTGCACATTTTTCACTTCAGAAAATTCACAAGGTAATCGTTAAAACCTCTAGCTGAATTCGATGGGTAAATATATGCATGCCTAGATCTTTTTGGTCAGTTTTTCACTTAATGAGCCACTTGGTCTTGTTCCAATGTCTTGGGGAACATGAACACAAAATTAGGAAAGTTTCCCCCCTGCAACAACTAGAAGTGGTTGAGAATGTTTCCATGTGTCAGTTTTCTCTCACCCGAGTCTATTCCACCCAGTGGGCCAGTAGACACTCATTCAACAGCCTCCTCAAGCTATTTGTTTCATGTTTTATTTATTCACTAATAAAATATTCAGCATAATTAATTACAATCATACTTGACCTCACATGGTCAATAGTCACAAACTTTACAATAAAAATAAAATATAATGTCTTCTTAAACATAAAATTTTATTGCAATTTGAGGTACGTGACATACACCCCCCCCTAAGTCTAACATCATCCTCGATGTTACTTTATTCATCATCCTAGAGCTGCCCTGAAACAAAATTGGATATGCTACCCACATATGACTCTCCAATTCTCGGGTTGATTCTTCTGGACTAAGGTGCTTCCATTGCACTTTCACCTACCCAATGGTGCGATTCCGAAGCAAGATCTCCCTCTTATCGAGGATACAATCCGGTTCAACCAGAAAATCCCTTTCGGGTTCCACCTACACATCATTCCAATTTATAACATGAGTAACATCATGCACATATATTTTTAAAATAGAGATCTGAAAAACATTATGAACTTTAAGATTTGGTGGTAAGGCCAGTTGGTATGCCATCTGTCTAATTTTGGACAATATTTTGAAAGCCCCACACTACTTGGGTGCTAACTTAGCACAACTTCCCAACCTTAAAGAACTCTTTTTAGGTTTTACCTTTATGAAAACATGTTTTCCCACCTGAAACTCTTTTGGAGTTCGTTTAAGATCTTCTTGACTCTTCGTTTAAGATCTGCAACCTTCAAATTACCTTGTACCTGCTTCATGATTAATTCCATATCCTTTAATAACTCAGGTCCTACTACTAACCTGTCAATGGGGTTACTCCATGAGATGGGAGTATTACATTTTATACCATAAAGAATTTCAAATGGGGTGAATTTTGTTGAAGCTTGGTAGTGGTTGTTATATGCAAACTTTACCAAGTGTAATAGTCCTCCCATTTACTTGGCTGTTCTCTAACATACATCCTTAGCATATCTTCCAAGATTTGATTTACCCTTTCAGTCTGTCCATCCATCTGCAAATGAAAAGATGTACTGAAATTTAAAGTAGTATTCAAACCTTTAAATAAAGATTTCCATAAGTTCGCTGTGAATTTAGGGTCCCTGTCTGAAATTACAACTTTTGGTATTCCATGTAAACGAAATATTTGTAAATAATATTAGCAGCCTTATGAGTGGTCTTTACTGGTATAAAATGGGCTGCTTTACTGAGTTTGTGAATTCCTACCATTATCGAATCATTTTGATTCTGATTTCTAGGAAAACCTGTAATAAAATCAAGGTCGATTATTTCCCATTTCCAGCTAGGAATTGGTAACGACTGTAATAAACCGATTGGATGCTGATGTTCAGTCTTAACCTGTTGACATTCAAAACATCTAGCAATATATTCTGCTAACTTGATCTTCATATTTGGCTAAAAAAATCTTTCCATAATATAGTTATTGTCTTTTGATAACCAGGGTGTCCCAGTAGGGAGTCTTATGTATTTCATTTAAAATCAGCAGCTTAACTTTAGGTACATTAGGTATATACAACCTGTTTTTATAAAACATTAACCCTTTTTCATTTAGATTTTAACTTGTACTTAAACTTTCAGTTACATTTTCTGCCACTTTAGTTTGTAATTTTTGATATTTTCCATCCAATTTTACTCCTTCTTCGAGCTGACCTTTTAAATCTGTTTTATAAGTACTGATTGTTGCCATAAAATTCAATCTTGCATTTCTACTCAAAGCATCAACTACTTTATTTTCTTTTCCCTTGATATGTTGGATCTCGAAATCATACTCACTGTGGAAAGCTAGCCACCTAGCTTTCCTTGCATTTAAATTTGGTTGATCTAACATATAATTTAAACCCTTATTATCCGTTATTAACATAAATTTTCTTCCGATCAAGTGATGGCGCAACATCTTTAAAGCATGCATGATGACAACCAATTCTAAATCGTAAGTAGCGTAATTTTTCTTGTGAATTTTAAGTTTTCTAGACTCGTATGCTATTACATGTCCTTCTTGAGTTAAGACCCCACCAAGGCCATCGTTGCATGCATTAGTGCATACAACAAAGTCTTTGTTAGGATTATCAATTCTTAAAATTGGTGCAGTAGTTAATAATTTCTTTAATTTCTTAAAACTCTCTTCACATTTTTTATTCCATTCAAATTTTTTCCCTTTCTTCTGTAAAGAAATAATGGGATTTGCAATCCTTGAGAATCCCTCAATGAATCTTCAATAATAACCGGTGATCCCCATGAATGACCGCACATCAATCACATCATTTGGGACCAACCAATTTTCAATTTCTTTTATCTTATCTGGATCAACCGAGATCCCATCTTTAGTTATTACATAACCCAAGTATTGCATTTTATCTTTGAAGAAGTCGCATTTACTAAACTTGGCATAAAGCTGGTGTTCCCTTCACACTTGTAAAATAATTTTTAAATGTCCCTCGTGCTCTTCTTTAGTCTTAGAATAGATTAAAATATCATCAATAAAAACTGCTACAAATTTATCGAGATATTTATGTAATATGTTGTTCATTAAACACATGAAGACTGCTGGGGCATTAGTGAGCCCACACGGCATGGCAATGAACTCATAGGGACCATATCTGGTCCTAAAATATGTCTTGAAAATATCCTCATCTTGATCCAGACTTGATGATAATCGGATCTTAAGTCAAATTTTGAAAATATTGTTGCTCCCCACAGCTGATCAAACAGATCATCTATGCGGGGCAGCAGGTATCTATTTTTAATAGTCATCTTATTAACGTGACGATAATCAATGCATAAGCGCAGAGTACCGTCATTATTTTTAACGAAAATGACTGGTGCTCCCCAAGGGGACACACTTCTTCTAGGCACCGCACCAGGTACTAACTCAATAGTGAAATCCAACACTCTTTTTGTAGGCAATCCTGCAATTTCCTCCAGAAACACATCCGAGTACACCGTCAAGATTGGGATATCTTCTAATTTTAGTTTATCTTCATTATTAATGTTTTCTTCATTAGTTATAGTTATAGCAAAATATTTACATCTCTTCCGAACATCCCTTTTTAGTTGTAAGGCAGAAATCTGTCTCATTGTTGTTTTTCTAGGAATTTCTTTTACTGTTACTATTTCTCCTTCATTATTTAAAGAGGTAAAAGTTTTATTAAAAAAGTTCAACACTACTCTATGTTGTTCCAAGCAATCCATTCCAATTAACACATCATAGGATCCTAATGGAAGTACATTTAGCTTTACTGAAGTTTCAAACTGATTCATAAATAAAGTACAATCTTTCACAAAATTTATTACTTTCCTTTTTTCTCCTGTAGCTAATTGAACCAACCATGACTTGGTAAATTTCTCTACTAGTAATTTAATTTTTTTCTAGTAAACTAGGAGAGACATAACTCAGGCTATCCCCTGGGTCAATTAAAATAGAAATACGTTTATGGTTAAGCATACCTTCTACTTCCACCATGGAAGTCTGATATTCATCCTATCTATTTTCTAGCGCTGAATTGACTCTGGGCATCCCTCTTGCTACATCACCAACCGCCATTTCTTCCTGCACAATATGAATGTTGTTGATGGTCTTCTTTATGTTAGGACAGACTAATGCATAGTGAGGTCCCTCGCATTCCCAACATTTTATCGGTTCTTTACGTTCGTTATTTTTAAAGATAATTCCTGTGATTATTTGCAAATTCTTTATTTCTGGGGCCAATAGGGTTTTGTTGGGAGTTACTTTTATTTTCTTGAAATTTTTTATTAGGAACATTATGTGCATTATTATTATTCCCAAAATTTCGATTATGTGTGAAACCCTTCTTTTTGTGTTCAAGATTATTAGACCTCTTGACTTTCTAGTTTGGCATGTTTTTTCTTTTCCGGTTCTGCTCATAGGAGAAATTTTCTTTTTGCATGGCCTCTTCAAGGGTTTTGGGATTATCGTATTCATATATTTCCTTAATATAAAAAGGTAAACAACTCAGAAACCGCTGCACCTTGGGTTTTTCATCAACAATATAAGACACATACCGTAGTAAACTTAAAAATTTACTATTTGACTCCTTCATATTCATGGTTCCCAACTTTAGGTCATAGAATTCTTTAGCTCGCCCTTCATAATACTGCACCGACAGAAATTTCTATTTAAAGTATTTTTAAAAGTGCTCCAGTTTATATTCTTTTCTTTATGCCCTTTACTCGTTTTATGTCCTGCTACCAGGTGTTGGATTTTCCAATTAAGTTATATATTGCCATTCTTGCCTTTGACTGATTTGAGTAATTATATATTTGAAAGTACTTTTTCATTTCGGACATCCATACTTCGTCCTCTCCTTTCTCTGTTTCGTTGTTAAAAGTTGATGGTTTAATCTTTTTAAACTCTCCAGAAATCTCTTCATAAGGCTTATTATTCCTCTTCCTAGAATGATAATTATCTTCTCTGCTGTCACTATAATACTGGTGATTCTTCCTATGTGAGTCACCGTAAATTTCAGAAGAGGAACTGCTTTCAATTTTAGAGTGTTTTGACCATTTACTTTTATGTTGGTAGGACGTATTATCATATTCTATCTATTTATCCTTTCCTTCATTCTGAAACTTTTTCAGCAGTATTTAGCTAAGCTCCTCTTAATCTCTTAGGATTCTCTCATTCTCTTTCTTAACAGTCTCCATTTCAGTTTTTAAATATTTAATTGTTTGTGGTAATATCGATAAGTTATTAGTTATTTCTTCTTTAACTGGTTCTTTTCTAAAATTACTTTGTTCAATTAATGGGGACCCCTCTTCAGCATACTCTTCAAGTCCTTCCATACCTGCAATTCTAGTTCAGAAAATTTGATGTGCAACAACATTTAAAGTCATAAATCAGTACACATTAATTTCTATTTACTTTTTGTTTACATGAGTTGAGCCACTTCATGCATAGTGTCTGAACGTGTGCTTTGATAAAAAATTGTAACAACCCCAAAAAATCACAAAGATTTAAAAACTTTTCTGTGTGACATTTAATGTTAAGTCGCAGCCTAATAATGTTAGTTTACCAACTACCTTTACGTAGATTTCAAGATACGACAAGAAGAGAAACTTAACAGTTAATGTTCTTAACTAACTGAAATTAAAGACTACATAATTATTCACTAACTTAAAACACATTTACTACTAACAACATTCATTCTATCATTGATTTCTCTTAGTGTTATAAGTTAAAGAGTTAGAGACTTAATGAATTCAGATCCACTGTTTACTCTCTAGTCTGTGCATGATTCTGATTTTGTTTTTCTTTTCTTATTAAGGGACTTTGAGGTTTTTCTTGAGGCTTACTTAGCTTTCTCAAGTTAATGCATATTTGATATTTGTCCAAGATTTACAGGTAAACTTTTAATTCCAGAAATGAGGTGTAGAAATTAACAATTTGGAAGACTAGAAGGAGTAAGTAGGAAGAAGGATCTAAGCTTCATTTTCATTCTAAATTATTGAAACATAAGAACTCTCAGTTCCAAAAACAAGACTATTTTTTATAGTAGATTAGAGTTGATAGGGTACCTATCTATTTGTAAGTTTGATGGAATGTAATTATTGGCATGTTCTTAGTTGTTTGAGGGTACTTAAAGACTAATACTTTCCACATAGTTTATATCTTGAAGTTTATTTTTGCTTAAACTCAGAAAGTTCCAAATTCCAACATTATCATTGCTAAAATTTCGTTTAACAATTAAATACTATTATAATCAAAACAGGGCTAGTCCATACAATTATACCTTTGATATATGAAATACATACTATCCTAAGTAAATTTGCAAAGTAGGTATTCAATTAAATAATGCATGTCATACTTATCCTATTGATTATATAATGCATAGAACATAAGCTAATTTAGACACACACACATATTCTTGATGCACGGTAGATATATACTACAACCTAACCTTGAAAATTTGTCCTAACAACCATAACTTATTTTATGGTAACAAAAAATGTAGTAATATATTTCCATAGAATTTTTGGTAAGAGTTTAACTATAAGTCATGATACCGTTTTATTATACATTTTATAGGCTCCACACTATATTAAAAACCCAAAAGAAATCATGGATAGTGGATTACACTTGGAAAAGAATAGTTGGAAGGAGGGTTTGGTGTTAAGCCCAAAGCACAAGCCATTTAATCTTTTCTTAAAAACTCGCGGGAACCAAAATTGTTTTGTTTGTTTGATTGGGTGGAGGGCAGGACGACAGGCTGCAGCCTCTTCGGCCTCTGCAACTGGTGCCAAACCTTAACTAGTCATGGCATGAATTGACTCTGCAAACTATTCTCATCTTCAGCATGTTTGGTCACGTTAGCAACAGGTTTAAAGTTTGGTTTCAAACCTCGTTCCAACAAACTATGTAACGAAAAAGGGTAAGGTAGTGTAAAAACTTCTCAGCGAAATCATTTTTTTTGTGTTTTTCATTCATAACCAACATTATCACTAACAGTTCAAATTTTTGCATGTTGGGTTGTAGGTGAAAACAATACAGTGAAGGTGGAGTTGTCTTCTAGAAAAACGAGGGGTCTGAGCAAAAGATTCGGGTAAGCCTCGACCCAATCCCTAAGATACCCTCCGGTGATATTGATGGTGATAAAATCTATGGCGTTTAATAAACTGTAATAATTGATAACTTGCTTTTTTTGGATATGGAGGAAGAGGACGCATGGCCAAAGTTAAAATATGACCCTTGGGTTCTTGTAAAAGAGTTACGGCTCTGGTTAAAAAATGATTTAGGTTAAAAAATGATTTAGGTTAAAATATTATTGTTCTAGTTTATTTTTAATAAAATAGTTTTAAGTTACAATGTATTTCATTTTTAAAGCTCTCTTTTGGGTTTAACACTCGGCTCTGCCATTTAATTGTAACTATGGAATTTTGGGTTAAAAAAAAAAACATTAAGGCGACTTTTAAATTAATGTTTTAAGGATTTTAAGGCTCCCTTATTTAAAATAGTAAATCTATGTTTGCTTCTAAAAAGGTCGAGTATGTTGGCATGAGCGTATTTATGGTTTGAAACTGTATTCTTTATCTTGTTTTTCTAAGCATAGCAAAAAAAAAAAGTCTGGTAAAGAGTCTTCTTAAGCCCTGTCTATAACTTGTAAACACTACTATGGCCGTGCAAAGCGTAAAACCAGTTAGACAAATAGTTAAAGAAATATTAATTGATTACTGTGCTATAAAAAAAATATTCTAGGGTTTAGTTTTTCTTTTATATAAAAAAATACTTTGATTACACACGTTATCCTTTAACTTCAATAATTAATAATTTAAATACCAGCTGAATTATATTAGTTTTCTTTAAAAGGAAAAACATAGAAACTACCTCTTGATTTACTTATAAAGTTGAATAATTATTTCAATGATTTATTAGTTGTTCAGAAATAAAGAGTGTGTTTACAATGCTTGTTGTATTTTGATTTAAGGATAAGGGTGGGTTAGGCCATTTAGCAAATAATTAAGGTAATTTTTTTTTCTTTAACATAGAAATACTGTGAAAGCTAACCTAGGTTCTAATTTTCTTTGTTTTTACTAAGCAGTTTTAGGTATTTAGAACAAAACAGTTTACCAGTTATATAATAGAAATAATTATGGTTATGTACAACTTAGTTTATTAAGTATTTAAATTAGTTTGTATATTATAATAATAATAATATAGTATTAACCCAAACAGTCTTTTGACTGAACAAAGGACTTTAGTGTTCGTTTTTTAACTAAGATAGTTTTGAAGTTTTAACTTGTATAATAGATATTATAACTAGAAATATGATTGGCTATAAAAATAGATTTTAGAGTGTTGAACATATGTTTTTATTTGTTTATTTACCAAGTGAAATTAAATATATTGCATTCAATATTTATTACAGTAATTATAATTCAACTGTTTATTGTTTGTGTAAAAGTATTAGTCCTTCTGTAGATGTTTTAAATATATGACAGAATTCTAGCACAAAAAGAATGATTTTAAAACTATCTAAGCTAAACTAATCAGTGTGAAAAGCTGCTCAAGATAGAGTAAATTCAAATCATCTATTTCATGTTTAAATCATTCCTATTTATCTTTTAAACAAGCCTATTATACTAGAGTACTTCATCTTTATGATTAGTGGAAAAATACACCAAGGGATTTCGTCCATTAATCAAATAATTCTAACCCTAGGTCAATTAATTAGATAAACTCTAACCAGTAAAACTTCTTGGAAATAAAAACAGATTACACAGTCTATTTGTAGAAACAATTTATCCAGTAATAATAATAAATCTAATCATAACTAATTTAATTTCAACACTTTTACTTGCATAAGGTAAATAAAATAACACATTGGAACTTGATAATTTGTAGAGGAGACAAACAACCTAAGCCCGTTCCACCCAACCAATTCCCGAAGATAGCTCAACTGCTTGTCGTAGGACCCCCGAACCTGTCCATTGGTCCACCTGGTTGAAAGCATTGTATGAATGAAGGGATTAAATACCCCTGCAACTCTACAGAAGTACTCAACAGTAATACTTCTTCCTTATGTAGTAAAGAACTCATCTAACAAGCTGCACTAATTTTGAAAATAGTCTTAACAATCAAACCACTTCTGCCTTCCCCTCATCGAATCTCTTGTGCAAATTTTTCACTTTAGAAAATTCACAAGGTAATCGTTAAAACCTCCTACTGAATTCGATGGATAAATATATGCATGCCTAGGCCTTTTTGGTAAGTTTTTCACTTAATGAGCCACCTGCTCTTGTTCCACTTTCTTGGGGAACATGTCCACAAAATTAGGGAAGTTGCCCCTGCAATAGCTAGAAGTGGCTGAGGATGCTGCCATGTGTCAGTTTTCTCTCACCCCAGTCTATTCCACCTAGTGGGCCAGTAGACACTCATTCAACAACCTCCTTAAGCTATGTGTCTCATCTTTTATTTATTAACTAATAAAATATTCAGCATAATTAATTACAATCATCCTTGACCCCACTTGGTCAATAGTCACAAAATTTACAATAAAAATAAAATATAATGTCTTCTTAAACATAAAATGTTATTGCAATTCGGGGTACCTGAGAGAGACTTTGACATGTAAGGCAGACACATGCAGATAACACCCATACCTCGACATTTAAGGCAGTCGCACGTAGATAACACTGTAGGGTTGAACATTGGAAATCCTGGAATAAGCTTCAACATGCCATGCATAGGAATACACTGGCATAATATTCTACCACACTACCAAAACAGTAGCATCTAGGTGATCATGGACTAAAAGGAAAGAAGTTTATGAATAGTTTTTCGATAGACCATGCAGTTGTAACATTAGCACACCGCCTAATGTCAACCACTCAGTTGAGGCATGCAGTAATGGACCAAGGCATTATGGATTTGTTTCATGAGAGGAACATAGATGAACATAAATAAAATCATGTATGCACATCCTCTTTTATCTGACATTTATCATTTATTTCAACTCCTGCAGGAATGGCTATGGTAGTTGCATCCTTTTTTGATTCCTTTGTTATGGTGCAAACAACAATCAGGGACTCAAGGACCACAACTTGGACTAAATAGATCTGGTCAAACTGGTTCTAGAAGAAGACAAGGAAGATGGTAACAACCCTATTTGAAATTTATACATTTTATTGGAGCCACCAAAATCATAATTTCATGGAGTATGCAATCATAGATTTGTTAATTAGTTTGGATTCTGTTGCTTTTCATTTTTTATTCAAGACCTATTAGTTGCTCAAATTGCTCAAAAAAGCTTGTAGAAAATTAAAAAGATTATCTAAAATGTACAGATTGGGATAGAATGTGATCCAAAACCAGCTAGGAGGTGAGCCCAAATCAAAAGGTGAAACAATTCATCACAGGAGATTACAGTTCATATCCATTTGCAAATGTAGCTTCAATTTACCTGACATACAAAAAATAAACTGAAAGAAATCTTGGCCATGAATAGAAGAAAATTGCTGTGAAAAATGGCAAATCCCTTACAAAGCAAAGAGAAGTCAAAACAGTAAGCTTATGTTAGTTTATTTCATGCAGGGTGCTCATCCAGTAAATAAATAAAGATATATCCGTTAAGGATGTAGCATACCTCAAAATTCAAATATAAAAAAATTCTATTACCATATATCTTCAGACATATTAATAAAAATTCCTAACTTTTAAGACGGAATACAATTAAAAAGTAACCCTGGCCATAATTAAAGGTCAAAATCATCCTTGGACATTCATTTTTGGGCTTAGGGACCACTGTATTAGTCATTCCGTCATTGATAAAACCACCTACAACCAAAATAGTAATGTCCGCACTAAAAAGAATTTTCCGCCTTTCGTCTTCGGGGCAGAACTTGAAAATCGGAGAACATCACAAGTTGATATCAAAAGCCTTTTCTATTTTCCACCTTCCGGGTGAAACTTGGAAATTAGAACACCACAAGTTGATACCTTCAAAATCCTTTTTCCGCCTTCTGGATGGAACTAAGAAATCGGAACACCACAAGTTGATACCTTCAAAATCCTTTTTCTGCCTTTCTCCTTCTAGGTGGAACTCAACAATCGGAACACCGCAAGTTGATACCTACAAAATCATTTTCTTCCTTCCTCCTTCTGGGTGGAACTCAAAAATTAGAACATCACAAGTTCATATTTCAAAAGCCTTTTCCTCCTTTTGCCTTCTGGGTGGAACTCGAAAATCAGAAAATTCATAAATGATCACTTGGTATTTCAAATTTCTTCCCTTCGCTTTCTGCCTTCCGCTGCGAACCTTGAAAGTAGTAACTTCATAAAACAATCCCTTGGTATTTCATCTTTTTGGCTTCCATTGTTGACCTTGGAAGTTAGAAACCCCATAAAATGAACACTTGATCCTTTTGTTTTTCATCTCTCGCTTTCTGTCTTCCGCTACAGAACTTGGAAGTCGAAAACTTCATAACACGATCACTTAGACTTTCTGCTTTCTGCCTTCCACTTCCCACCTTCCATTGTGCAACTCAGAAGTTGGAAACATCATAACACAATAACTAAGAATTTCTGCTTTCCACCCTCTGCTTCCCACCTTCCATTGTGGAACTCAAAATTTGGAAAATTCATAACACGAACACTTAGAATTTCTTCTTTCCACCTTCCGCTTCCCGCGTTTCGTTGCGAAACTCAGAAAATTCATAATGCGATCACTTAGACTTTCTTATTTCCGCCTTCCGCTTCTCGCCTTATGCTATGGAACTCGAAAGTTGAAAACTTCATAACACGATCACTTATAATTTTTGATTTCCGCCTTCCACTGCAGAACTCGGAAACTTCATAACACGATCACTTAGAATTTCTTCTTTCCACCTTCCATTGCAGAACTCAAAAGCCGAAAACTTCATAATACGATCACCTAGACTTTCTGATTCCTACCTCCTGCTTTCTGCCTTCTGTTACAAAAATCAAAGTCGAAAACTTCATAAAACAACCACTTGAACTTTCCAATGAAACTTCACGTCTAACATCAATCATTGATCTGCATTGCGGATTAGATCCAGATATTTGATCTTCTAAACTTTGAAATCAACATCTAACCTTGTGGATTGCAGAAGTCGGGTTGCCTTTCAACTCTTTGAGACTTCTACAGATCCGTCTTTCGATCCTAGTGTTTAACTTACCATAAATTAATTGGATATGGAAATTTATCCTAGTGTTTGCAACAAACCCTTTCTTCCACCAACTAATCATGGTCTTAGAACATTTAACCGATTGTGCTAAAAATATTATAGGATTTGTACAGTTAAAATTACTTTTTTTCTCTATGCAAAACAATTTCAGCCACCATACTGAAAATAACTCAGATCTAAACTTTAAAAATGAATTTGAAATTCATTCGAAAACCTAAAATCGTATTATAGAATTAAGGTAAATTTCATAATTAAATACATATAGGAAATACACAGTAGGAACATCTGATACCATGTAAAACAGAGGGTTCAATCCATTAGATGTGGATTCATAAATTCTAAATCACTTTAGTATAACAGACCAGAGGCAATCAAACCTAAGTAATTCAACTCATAACTAAAATAATTGCTACAACAATTCATTACTAACAATAATTGATACAGGTATAAATGCCCAATCTGTGATACATTGAGAACATTTTAACATTGTACAGATCTAGAATAACAAAACCTCGATAATGGTTCTACAGAATGCATAAAAAAGTACATTCTGGAATATAACTACAATTTAACATTTCACAAATACATTCTACTGCATTTAAATCATTCAAAGAAATAGATTAGGAACCTGGCACCAACACTGGGAAAACACAAGTGGAGAAGCTGTTCCTCCCAACCAACACCCAGAGCAGCCAAATTACTTTCTCAAGAACCCCTGATCCTATTCGCTGAACCAAAAGAGAAAAATATCTCAATGCACCATCTCTTGCATGATACATATGTTAATCCCCATCTAATGCTAGCCTCTTGCTGCTCATGGAAATACTATTATATAGTATTTTTCCTAGGACTTGGTCATTTATGAGCATCCTGCTCTTTAGCAACTCAACTAGGAGTGCAGACCTGCTTTTTGGGGATGATGTCTCTTGCATCTTGATTTCTAACTCAATGGTCTTTGCCACTTGTCATTTTCCTCTTGTGGGTTAGCAAACACTCTTTCAACAACTATATCCACTTGTGTTTTCCTTCAACATATTTTATTAATAGGAATTTTTTATTACAAGATGTTCTATTCTTGACCTCTTGTCAAAAAATAATAAAATAATCAAAGTATTTTCCAGCTGAATTAGTAGTTGTTAATTCAGGGGGTATTACATACACCTCCCCTTAAAACATAACACCATCCTTGGTGTTATAACCTTTTCTTTTTATTCATCCATGTCAGCCTCTTGGAATAAGACTAGATATGCCTCTTGCATATTACTTTCCAACTCCCAAGTAGCTTTTTTTAGACTAAGGTGCTTCCATTGCACCTTTATCTATCTGATTGTATGGTTCCAAATTAAAAGTTCTTTCTCGTGGAGAATGCACTCTGGTCCTATTTGGAACTCTCCCTCTGGTTCCACCTGGATTTCATTCCAGTCAATCACATGAGAAACACCATGAACATATATTTTCAATAAAGAAACATAAAACACACTATGTACTTTAATATTGGGTGGTAAGGCTAACTGGTATGCAACCGGCCCTACTTTGGCTTGAATTTCAAATGCCTTTCCATACCTAGTTGCCAATTTATTATGCATGCCCAATCTCAAGGTACTTTTCTTGGGATTTACCTTTATGTATACATGATCACCCACCTGGAAATCTCTAGGAGTTCTTTTTAAGTCGACATAATTTTTTTGCCTATTCTAGGAAGCCTTCAAGTTTTGTTGTACCTGTTTCATAGTTAGTTCTCTTTATTTTTAATTAATTAGGTCCTAACATCAATCAATTTACAGGAATGCTTCACGAATTTTGGAGCATTACCTTTGTGTCCCTATGCCACTTTTCAAGGACCCATACCTGCAGGAACTTGGAAATCATCATTAAAAGAAACTTCTACCTAGGGAAGGTATCCTTCCCCTGGTGGAATTCCACCTTTATACAAGTACTCAAGTAAATATGCCCTTGAAATTGGGCTAGAAGAATTTCTTTCTGAAGGCTTGAATCATCTCTTGGTAACCACGGTGTCTTGCATAAGGGGTTTGTGCAGCACATTAGAATTAAACCATTTTTATATCTACAATATCAGGCATGTATAACAACAAGAAGTTGCTAAATAACCCAAATATATATTCTCATAAGCAACTTCTACTAACTCCATAGATATCCTGCTTTGATCTTAGGAAACAATGGCACCCTCCCCCTCCCCCCCCGCCCAAATACCTGCCCCAAGGGAAACTTTTATCATCCGAATTGGTGTTTTGTTTCTTGTAGGACACCGCACATGGTTTTTTGCGATGTATCTCCTGACATGGTTCCTACATCAAGCCATTAGTACATAGTTAATCAAATCAATTTATGAATTCACAATTATGTCTAATAGAGACTTAGATACTTTTGCAATCCTGAGGCCATCCTCATAATGTTTGGCTCTGGTAAGTGGGAGCACTTATCCTCCATTTACACTTGCTGCCAACCTGGAAAACCACACATAACATGTCATCTTAACACAATTTCTAGATTAGTCAACAATCAATATAGAAACATCAAACTTCCAAATCTAGGATTTAGAAATTTATTGTGTTTAGTTTTCACCGCCATGAGGTCCTTCTTAGATGTTTGGCCCTTGTATAGGGTATATTCTTGTCTTTATTTTATTGGGCATAATTGTACTGCCATGTATTTAGTCGATTCTACTTGAAATATGTAACTTCCAAACATCCAAGCAATTTGGTGGGCCTCTACAAGATTTACACTAATCCCTAAAGTGATGTTCAGAAATTACAATACTAAGTAATTCAAACTAGATCAGTTACTACCATTTCCAAGACACTATATGGTTATCTTAAATACATCATTAAAATAACCAGACATTTTTACCTTGTTTATGTAACTGAAACAAACCTTCCATACCCCTGATTTAAGCAATCTTATTCATCATGGCTTCATACCAGATCATCACAAACTCATTGCTCCCTTCACCCCATAATATGTTTAGGGTTTTTATTAACTAAACATTCTCTGTTCATCCTTCTTTCTCACTAAGTCATGTAGCTTATTGGTTTGATTTTAGTGAAGGGACACTTGGATCCTGATGCCTAGCTTCTCTGTATACAATCTTTCTTGTGACTGATACGCAATTTAGTCAGTTTCTATATTTGGTAGAACCTCTAAATTCAACCATCTTGTCTAGAATTCCCTCGGATCTTGATGAAGAGTGGACTTCAAAAATGGAGGTGAGTTGTTTTTCATAAAAATTCCGCGTCCAAATTGGATGAATAACCAGCTCGCTAGTTGATTCAGTGGAAATGTTAAGGACAGTTAGATCTTGATCCACCCAGATCAACAGTGGAATTCAATTACTATAGATCAGATTACATTAAAATTCTGCATCCATTCAATTTTGTGAATACCACGCAACTTTAACCAGTGGAATGGTTGATAGTCGTAGATGTTCTTGAACGATCAACTTCATCTGTTTATCTCGATCTCCTTTGCGTCAGTTACTTTCCAAATTTTGCAGCCCAACTCACCTTTTATCTTTCGCGCTCTTCCTTCTAGCAGAATGTTCCAGGGCCATCGAATCTATCTCTAGTCTGAACGAATGGTGAACTTCTGGGTCCTCATTCCACAATTTAATCTCCATGCACTTTAGCTCAGCAAAATTCCCACCAACCATTGGATCATCTTGTTCACCAAATCTCACCCATAGATCAACCCACCTAGGTTAAGTTGACTTTAGCCATTCTAGAGTTATATCTTACTTGTAACTCCCCTTTGTGGAATCTATCCTCAGTCGTAGATCTGTCTCAGTTACATATGTTTAACTCAGGTGATTCACTTTTGAATTTATCAAAGGAATGATTAGTTTCATTCACACTCTCCCTTTGTCGATTGATCTGAGAATCAATCACTCGATCTCTGTCCAAATTTTCCAATCATCATATGCACATACATAGTGCTTATACCTTTTATAAGTATTTTTCTTGCAAGCACCTTTCTGGTTTCTCTTGGATTTCCAAGCCAAACACACAAAGTGTTAACAATACTCTTATTACTAAACCAATATGCCCAACAACAAGTTAATTAGAGGTAAAACATTCAAATTATGTGTTATCGTCTTGTATTTCCTCTTCACGTTCATCAAACAAAATCAGTTACCTTCCATTTAGCTCCAGTGGCTATTTGAAATAACCAGTGTTTTGTATGCTTTAACTTGGTGAGTCGGTAGATCTCCCTCATCCTTGGAGTGCTACAACTCATGTGGCTCCTAGATCACTTAATATAGCAGTGGTGGGGATAGAAATAATACCTTCCCATTCCCCATCATTCCCACTAGTTGCTTTTCAACAAGGTATTAGATAAATTTACATGATGTTCATTTTCAAATAAAGCTACCTGGGCCATGCTTAACTAGTTACACGATTAGTACTTTCTTTTCAACCACAATACAATAAATACCCTTAAGTTATTTCTAATACCCCTTCAATAATGCCAGGCCAGTTATCTTTCTAGTGGAAATGACACTGAGAAGTTACTTTCATAGATCACCTAACATACTTTTCTTTTTACTGCAACATGCAAAGCTAAGTTACATGCTATAATTTCCATCTAACTGAGAATCCTCAAGGGCCATACAACATATCACTTTTCATCTTATTTCATATTTATTCTCAGAACTCATTCAAGAAACCATTAATCATCAACTAAAATTATTCATACAATAATTCTCATGCATACCTGATCATAATACCTTAATCTATTTCAATCCTATAATAATCATGTAATGTCCACCAGAGACAACCCTCCATGAATCACTTACCATACGAGCATCTCTTTTTCCTCATTATGGATTTTTTCTAATAAGATTGTGTTTAGCTCCTCTTTAGCCTTCAAAATTTGTTCATTATCTTCCTTACCTTTTATTAATTCAAATCTTAATTTATTCAAAGTCCTTTTTAATTCATAATTTTTGTCCTCGCTTTAATTTAGATCTACCTAGAACTCTCCATCCCTTAGATTACCCTCTTTATTTAAAGGTTGTCCTGTGTGATGTTCCTCTTCTACGGACATTCCTGCATCTGCCATATTTCCTGCAAATTATATTTGTACTTCTCTTTTCCGTGTGTAAGAGAATTTTTAAGACAAAATAAACAAGAGTTAGTTTATTGTTTTTTGTAGCAGTTTTTAGGCCTAGTGCTAAAACCATGCTTTGATACTATATGTAAGACACCTCAAAATTCAAATATAAAAAAAAATTATATTACCATATATCTTCAGACATATTAATAAAAAATCCTAACTGTTAAGAGGGAATACAATTAAAAAGTAACCCTAGACGTAATTAAAGGTCAAAATCATCCTTGCACATTCATTTCTGATGTTAGGGACCACTGTACCAGTCATTTCGCCATTGATAAAACCACTATGCAACCAAAATAGTCATTTCCGTACTAAAAATACTTTTCTGCATTCCATCTTCCGGGCGGAACTCGGAAATCGAATAACATCACAAGTTGATACTTCAAAATCCTTTTTTAC
This sequence comes from Pseudotsuga menziesii, assembly GCA_001517045.1. Classification (NCBI taxonomy): domain Eukaryota; kingdom Viridiplantae; phylum Streptophyta; class Pinopsida; order Pinales; family Pinaceae; genus Pseudotsuga; species Pseudotsuga menziesii. The sequence goes on along the minus strand of LPNX010795454.1, from coordinate 52,273 downwards.
CTTCTGGGCAAAACTCAGAAATCGGAAAACCACAAGTTGATACCTTCAAAATACTTTTTCCTCCTTCCGCCTTCCGTGCGGAACTCGGAAATCAGAACACCACAAGTGGATACCTTCAGAAACCTTTTTCTTCCTTTCGCCTTCCAGGCGAAACTCGAAAATCGGAATACCACAAGTTGATACCCTCAAAATCATTTTTCGTCTTCCGCCTTCTGAGCGGAACTCAAAAATTGGAACATCACAAGTTGATACTTCAAAAGACTTTTCCACCTTCCTCCTTTCGAGCGGAACTCGGAAATTAGAAACTTCATAAATGATCACTTGGTCTTTCAAATTTCTGCCCTCTGCTTTCCTCCTTTTGCTACAGACCTCAGAAGTCGAAACTTCATAAAAAAATCACTTGGTCTGTCAGCTTTCCACCTTCCACTATGGACCTCGAAATTCAGAAACTTCATAAAACGAACACTTGAAACTTCTTCTTTCCATCCTCCGTTTTCCTCCTCCCGCTACAGGACTCGAAAGTCAGTAAAATTCATAACACGATCACTTAGACTTTCTTCTTTTCACCTTCCGCTGAGTAACTTGGAAGTTGGAAACTTCATAACATGGTCACTTAGCCTTTCTGCTTTCCTCCCTCTACTTCCTGCCTTCCACCGCAGAACTCAGAAGTCAGAAACTTCATAACACGAATAATTAGACATTATTCTATCCACCTTCCTCTTCCCGCCTTCCACTGCAGAACTCGAAAGTAGGAAACTTCATAATACGATCACTTATACTTTCTTCTTTCCTCTTCCGTTGCGGAAATCAGAAGTCGGAAACTTCATAACACTATCACTTATAAGTTTTTCTTTCTGGATTTCATTGCGGAACTCAGAAGTCAGAAACTCCATAACACGACCGCTTCAAATTTATTCTTTCTTCCTTACCCTTCTCGCATTCCGTTTCGGAACTCGAAAGCTAGAAACTTCATAATATGATCACTTCAACTTTCTTATTTCTTCCCCCGGCTTTCCTCCTTCTGATGCAGAACTTAGAAGTCGAAGTCGAAAACTTTATAAACAATACTTGAACTTTCCAATGAAACTTTGCATCTAACATAAGTCGTTGATCTTCCTTGCATATTAGATCCAGACCGTTGATCTTCTAAACTTGGAATCAACATCTAACCCTGCGGATTGTGGAAGACGCATTGCCTTTCAACTCTTCGGGACTTCCACATACCCGTCTTTCGACTTCCGCACTTCTGTGAACCGTCGATCTTGACACGGGTTAAATTTGGACCGTTAAACTTTCTAGTTTTGTGGATCAAAGTTTAATTGTGTGGATTCAACGAGTTTCTGGTTGATTTGGGGTTTAAATTACCATAAATTAATTGGATCTAGAAAATTATCCCAGTGTTTGCAACCAACCCTTGCTTCCACTGACTGATCATGATCTCAAAACATTTAATCAACTCTGCTAAAAAGCTTATAGGACTTGTACAATTAAAATTACATTTTTTATCTATGAAAAATAGCTTCAACCTCCATACTAAAAATAAATCAGATTTAAACTATAAACAAGAATTTCAAATTCATTCGGCAACCTAAAATCGTATTGTAGAATTAAGGTAAAATTTCAGAATCAAATACATATAGGAAATACATAGTAGGAACATCTGATACCATGTAAAACTGAGGGTTGAATCCATTAGATGCGGATTCATAAATTGTAAATCACTCCAGTATAATAGATCAGAGGCAGTGATACATAAGTAATTCAACTTAGAACTAGAATAATTGCTACATCAATTCATTAATAACAATCATGATACAGGTATGAATGCCCAATCTGGGATACGTTGAGAACAATTTAAGATTGTCCAGATGTAGAATAATAAAACCTCGATAATGGTTCTACAGAATGCGTAAAAACAGTACAGTATGGAATATAACTGCAATTTAACATTTCACATATACATTATACTGCATATAAATCATTCAAAGAAACATAGTAGGAACCTGGCACCAACGTTGGGAAAACACAAGTGGAGAAGCTGTTCCCCCCAACCAACTCCTAGAACAACCAAATTACTTGCTCTAGAACCCCCGAGCCTGTTCACTGAACCACAAGAGAAAAATATCTCAATGCGCCATCTCTTGCATGATACGGATGTTAATCCCCATCCAATGCTAGCCTCCTGTTGCTCATGGATATACTGTTAAATAGTATTTTGCTTAGGACTTGGTCATTTATGAGCCTCTTGCTCTTTAGCAACCCAGCAAGGAGTGCAGACCTGATTTTTGGGGATGATTCCTCCTACATCTTGAGTTCTCACTTAGTGGTCTTTGCCACTTGTCATTTTCTTCTTGTGGGTCATCAAACACTCTTTCAACAACTATATCCACTAGTGTTTTCCTTCAGCATATTTTATTAATAGGAATGGTTTATTACAAGATGTTCTATTCTTGACCTCCTGTCAAAGAATAATAAAATGTAAAAATAACTCAATCAACTCACAAACTAATATCAGTCAATGCAAATCAATTACCACCTCTTGTCAAAGAATAATAAAATGTAAAAGTAACTCAATCAACTCACAAACTAATATCAGTCAACGCAAATCAATTACCACCTCCTGTCAAAGAATAATAAAATGTAAAAATAACTCAATCAACTCACAAACTAATATCAGTCAACGCAAATCAATTACCATATACAGAGCCTTTTGGCAGGTATAATAAAATGAACAATAGTTTTAATTTGAAAGAAGTTTTTTATTAATATTTGATGCGTTTATCTAACTCTCAACAATATTATATATTTTGAAGGGAAACAATATATCTATTTTTAAGGAAAAAACTAGATAGTCATGGAGTAGTAGTTGTATCCGTGGTTTTTGTAATTTCTCTAGGGCTTGATGTAACAATATTAAAGTTTCAATATATTTATTAATTATATATTATATGCATCATTTAAAAAAACAAACTCATAAAAATATAATATATTAGTGTGTAGTAATTGCTTTTTATGTCAATATGTGAGGAAGTGGACCTTTGATTAATGGAAGCATCTTATATTGAAGGTAAATACTTTTATTGTTTATATGACCAATAACATATATTTTATAAGAAATTTATTAGAACACTTAAGTTTTAAGTTTTGTTTGTGGGGAAGTTTACCTTTCAAATTATGCATTAGTGATGAATTGGCTTATATTTTCCCAAAAAATTACTGATTTTTTCATAATAGTTTTACTTTAAAAATAGTTTTACACCTAATTATTTTGTGATTAAGAAATATGATTGATTAAATTCTTCTCTTCTTGTGGCCATATTTTTCCTTTTAAAAATGATGCGATGAAATGAAATCAACTTCAGTTTAAACATAGGTTTTTTAAAACTAATATATATTTTTTTAATAACCAATGTTTTCCATTAAAACTAATATAAATTTTTTGAATAATGAATGTTTTCCATTAGATTCACAATTTAAGATAATTGAAAACACGCGTACTTACCAATAGTGAGATGGGAGTTTATATTGAATAAATAACAAGACAAAAATACCTACTACTATGGAAGTCTAACCTAATATAAATAAAAAAAATGAGTTCCATACTACCCTTGTTGGGAGGTTATGGGTATTTTAGACCTTCCTCTTGGAAAAATCTTTATCCTCATGGTGCCCAATATTGGTAACTCTTTTATTAGTCATAGGTTTATCCATTGTACATATCAATCAAACATGTTGAACCTAATTTTCTCACAATCACACATGTTGAACCTAATTTTCCATAATGAGATTAAATTTTAAGAATTATATTTGAGCATGAGATGTAAATTTTAAGAATTATATTTGAGCAACCTTAGAGAATTTTTTAAATATAGGTTGTTGTAATTAAAACATTGGATTATAAACATAAACCAAAACTTAAGTATTCTGTGAAGTTTCATATTTTTTTTTTACAATATTTTGTTTTCATTGCAAGCTTTTTCCTAGAGATAAAAAGGGACTAATTGATTATAAGTTTATGTGTTTACCATGATGTAAGATATGATCATAGGTTTGTGTTTACAAAGAATAATTGATTAAATAAAGGGTATAATGTCAGGAAAAAGGTTAGATATTTCGTGTAAGTTACAAACTCTTTCAAAATGTAAAAAAAGGGCTATCATAAACTCGATAAATAAATCTTAATTTTTTGAATTCTTATGAGTGAATATATTATGTCAAATATTAGTCATCCTCATTTCAATTTTATAGTTATATAAGAAGATGATGTACTGGGTTTGCATGGATTATCAAATGAAGAGGAAGCACCCTTAACCTTTAATTATTCTCCTTCTGCAAGGTATGAATTGCTATCAGACTCATATATTTCAACCTATTCCAATTTAGGAATAATGAACTTGATCCCAAGTATCACTTAGTGACATTAGTGGAGGGAGAAGATGGAATAGACTCAATAGATACCATTTTGAAAGAAAATAATGAATTCTCAAATTCCATAATCCTTCATAACCTATTTTTTATCATTTTTAAAATGATATGTTGAGCAAAGAACCGCAAGGCCAATCCCTAGTCTCCCCACCATGTCATACTCATGTCAATGGAACACCTGATAAAATTGAGTCTCTGTAATTTTATCTTAAAGAGGTTGAGGCTCATGCTAAGGATATTTTCCAAAGATATAGGGTTGTGTTGGAACAAATTAACTTGGAAAAGGTTTCACAATAACAATAACAATAGAATTTGAGGCTATGAAAAATCCCACCTTTAACCAATTTAAGAAATAAAAATAAGCCTAATATGTCTTTGATAAAAGATAAGGGTGTTGGTACACTCATGTACAACACATACAATTGTAAGATAGATAATTCATTTTATGAAACAACAAAGCTTTATGATTTTTTCCTATGGATAATCATCAATATGAGACACATGAGAAACAAATGAGTTAATTTCGACAATTACACATTCTATGTCTCTATATGAGGATCCCAATCCAACAAGAGAGAAAAGTACTCGACTAGTTTCTACACACAACTAAAATACAAATCATCCCATGGGATAAGCATCCATTCATTATGACAGTTATGCCATCAACAATAACAAAATAAATGAGGTTTGATATCAGTCTGAGGAACATGGTAATTGCTTTCATGATTTTGTGGAATCATGGATGAAATCCTCATGGGTTTAAAATCCTTCATACCACCTCATATTTTTCATCAAGAACAATACTATTATTGCCACAATGCTTACATGAATACATCACTCAATTTTACTAGCTTTTCATGCATATGCATCATCCTAATATTCCTATAGGATTGGAAGTCCTTCGATAGATACATTGGCTTTATGACTTTATATTGTAATTATCGAGCCAATGTAGGTTAGGATAGAAATATAATAGATTTTGTTTATTCATGTTAGAATAGGATTTTGCCTTATTTGAGGTAAAAATTCAAATAAATCTATAACATTTTCGATTAGGTTTTGTTTCAAGGTAGTTTACTTTACTTCTGATTTCTTTTACACTAGTAGTTTCATTATTTTTCAATAATATGGCCTTGATAATAGTGATTTTAACTATATTAGTTTTGAACTTAAAGTTTATCTTTGGTTTGGTTTGTCTCTAATTTCACAAGACACGTGAAGAATCCATTTTTGGAAAACTCCAAGAATAATATACTTGCATCGATCATTCAACTTGGTATATATAGTTGCAAACATGTAAGCTAGAGATCAAAATTAGGAACTTTCAAAGATGTATTTTTTTTATGAATTAAAGACTTTTGATTTTTTAGAAGGATCCATCACTAGCCTATTTGAAGAGGGACAGATCATTTTAATGCACCATGTCATGATAATTTGTTGTCATTTGATAACATTCTTTTGGTTTAGATTTATTCTTGCACATTGTGTTTTTTTTTACTCAAAAAGACAAGTTGATTCAAGCTAGAAAGGTTTTTCCAAATTAAGGAATGGACCAAACAAGAATTCATTTTCATTAATAAGAGGAGTTGTACATTAGAGTATATGTGTTATTATAGACATGGCATATCCTTAAATCCCATGAATTCATTTTGTAGGTTGTACAAGAATCTACATTCTTGGGAAAGATAGGACATAATGTACTAATTTTGTGACTTATGTTCACACAATCAAAGGGAGTAGACTCAACTGCATACATTTGAATCTACACCTCCACATACTAGCCAAAGTGTTATGGTTTACCATACACATTTATTGTTCCTTTGATCATCTAAACATGGTTCCTAATATAGGTAAGACACTGGTATGTAAAACAATTCAAATTGATAGGGTTATTGAGAAAGATGATCTACAATTCCATGTTTAGGAATAGTCTGAAAGAAATATTGTAATCAACCTTCCCCTATGAATTAATCTTGGTTGTGGCATAAAATTGTTTTTGTTTAGAGATTGAACCTAGTAAAGTTTCAACCACATAAAATCTAGAGTTTGACATTGTAGAGACAACATGTATGATACTTTCATTCTCCAATTAAGACAATCATAATATTGGATATATGAAATCAAAGTTTTCATTTTCACCATTGAGAACAGGAGGATGCAATGGTGTTGGATATTATCCCTATGAGGTGATAACGCAAAATTTATTTTTGGATAATCATGCTCAACTTGAAAAACATTGAAACTAAAGAACATTGTCCTCTTAATAGAGATATAGGGTACAAGATTTTTTGTGAAGATTGCAACATATTTCGTAAGATTTCAGAATGTTAAGAGGAATAGGAATCGAGCCCATAAATGCTTATCACACACAATGAAGGAGATAATTCCTTGACTGAAGAATAATGTTTTGTAAGTATTATTCAAGAAAAAAACAATTGATCATCATAATCAAGTGCCTTTGCTCTTTTTCGGCGGCATTCCTAATTATTGCGACCACTTTCTTGATGTCATTGGGACTTGGATAGAATCATTTTATGCTTAAATGTTTCTACAAATATGTAAGTATCATAAAAATCTTTCTATGAATTGTTTCCATTATGCTATAATTATTTCATATTGTGTTACACAACTACCCAATCATCCAGGGCTCAATCAATTTGTTGCTCACCAATAAATAGTCAAAAAGTGGTTTGATGAAGTAAGAACAACATCTGCTCTTATTAAATTGACAATATATGTCCTAAATAAAAATATATAAAATAATAAAAGTTGAATGATGATCATGCATTACAGTATGTGGGCCTTTATATAAACCCATTTTGCCTTTCCAAATATAAAGGAAGCGTATTTTTACTTTTAATTAATTATTTCATTATATTTATTAAATATTAAATATTATTAATATTAGTTATGTATGTATCTAACATTGCCATCCTCTTTAAAGGGAGATTTATCCTCAAATTTAATTTCATTGATATTTCTTTTATGTTGGATTTATGTTGAAGTGGTTACTTGAGATATGTTATCCCGATTACAACTATTGTTTATCTCTTTTGTTTTGGAATTCCTTTTGCTTAGGAAGTGATGTTTGTAAGTGGATTCTCAAACCATACAACTTGTAATTATTTCATTTTCATCTAAATTCCATATAATGTTCTTGTAGTTTGGTGGAATACGCACCTGATTGCACTAGCCATTCAACTCCTATCACCATATATACTCCTTTAAGTGGCAAGGAATAACATTTGAGTTGTAGAAATAAGCCTTGTATTTGTAAAGGAACCTTATGGAATTTCCCTACTTCTTCCACATGTTGAACATTCATAGTTGATACTATGAGATTCTTCATAGGGTATACAAAATGATTAAGTTCTTTTTCCATTTTGGTGTCCACCAAATTGTGTGTGCTTCTAGAATCTATGAAAATTGTGATGTATTTATCCTTAATAGTTCATTTAATTGCAACCTCTTTGGTTCTATCTTTTCTAATTTTGTCACATGAGACAAGGGTTTTTCATCCTTAATGTTATCACTATTTCTCAAATGGGGTGGAATATATTGTCCAATGAGTAATTTAGTTTCTTCCTTTCGAGCGCCAACGTTATTATGTATCGTTGAACATTTTTCTTTACAAGTTTTTTGGATACATTTGGTTTTCACTATTGATTCCTTGGATGAGTTTGTATCCAAATTAGAATTGGATGTATATTATTAGATAGAAACATGTACTTCCATCCCATCTATAATTTTGTAGTGAGATGCATGACTAGATATATATTTATGACCTGGGATCCATTTTTCGCCAAATCGACAACATGTATTTTTCTTATTTTTTCTATCGTGGTCAAGACGACTGATGGATGTGTTTGATTCTTTCCCAGCTTTATATCCATGTGATTGGGAATTGTTACACTTATGTATGGTGACCAATTGTCTCTGTAATATCTACATTGTATCTCTTTTATTGTAAATAACTTTTGTCAAATATTTATTTGGATATCCCTTCTAGTTCAACTTCTTCTTCCTTTTCCTTTCACCTTGCTACTTCCATGAAAATCCAAACATAAAACTTGGGAAAGAAAGTCTAGTTAGAAAAGGGATACACAGATAACTCCATCGGGGCTATGGACGCATGATAGAAGTGGGACAATGTTTGTGATGTTTTAGTGACTCCATTAGCGTCATGGATTCTCACTGACAATGTAGAAACACCTAAGGGATATCAAATTCTGCTTGGTGAAAATATTTTAATCCCAAATATATCAAGTCCTATGACCTAGAATATAACTTAGATTATTAATCCATTCTCTACAAAAATGAACTTCATTATAACATATCTTGATTAAAATGGATGAGGTTTCTCAAAATGGACATGTGGGTATGATTGTTGACCATCTCACAAGAAAAGTTCATTGGGACCCATCACCTACTATATTCCTTGGTGACTAGAAAATCAAGATGATGTATTTACGCTTCAAAGTTTACTTGCAATTATCAAAACAGACATTTTGGATTTGCCAAGTCTGTCTTGATTTGTTTGTCCCTCAACAAAACCCCAAGTGATATGACTTGTGCCGCTCTTTTAATTCTTAGTCAGGGATCAATGACCAAAATTCTCTTTGTAGTAAGCTATGTGTCTCCAAATTCATCTCAATTATGGCACACTAATGGCTAGTATGTTATTAATGAGTATTTCTCTGAGTAGTCATTGCATCATTGATTAGTTGGGTACATCCTCCAGGATTTTACCATTCCCCACCTGGTCTCTCTTAATATGTTGCATGCATTGAGTGACAGAGAACACCGCTATGCATTTGATGCTCATTATATTGAATATATTGCAAAATTTTATGGTCCTTATGGGCCTAGAGGAACTTAATTAGATGAAGTAGTTGGATTTATGAGGTCCCATACTTATGTTTTTTTATTTAAGTTTTCATCATTGAATTTCAGTTTTAATCCATTTCAAGAAACCTTTGAAGTGGCCTTGAAGAAAAATGAAAAACACCTAGGAAATTTTCAAAAGGAAATCACTCCCTAAAAGTACTTTTCTTTATGATCTTTTCACTCCGAGAAGACTTTTCTTTGTGACTTGCAAAAAAACATAAATATTTGCAACATGTGACAAAAAGAGAAATATTTGTCACATGTGTTACATAAATATGAGTAACACTAAAAAATGATTTTTGGCTTAAATTTCACACTTAAAATTTATTTTTGGCTGAAATGTCACACTCAAAAGTGATTTTTGGCCAAAATGTCATGCTCAAAAGTGATTTCTTGGTCACAACTACAAAATGTGACATCAGTATTTTGGTAACAACTTTATACTCCAACCTCCATTTGAGATTTATTTATATCATTGGAAAGGTATCGACAATATCAAAAACTCTATTGTTGTAATTTTTTTTTAGATAACCTACCATAAGGTCTAGAAATTGAGAAGCAAAACATGGATACATTAGCAAAGAAAGAGTTTATCAATTTGAGTTATGGAATGACCTAGAGACTTGGTGGCACCACACTCTATACAATATGTCTATGAAGCCAAGATTCATATGAACAAGATCGTATCCTATCAAAGGTTTTGAAATCAAGAAAGTAAACCTTAAAAAGCCTTATTAAATTTGTTAATTAACTGCTTCATATTAAATGTAGATTTCTAAAGCATGGTTCTACTTTTGTATATATTCTTAAGTGATACATCTTGTTTTAATGTTATGCAAGTATTGGTGCTGATATGGATCGATATGAATTGAAGGGAGAAATAATAGAGATATAGATTCTAAGCTAGATGGCTTATCGCTAATACATTGTAGTGGTTCCACCAATGTTATCTAGATGGTCGTACTCATTAAGAAATGACAAGAAATGAGAGTAGTTTAATTATGTTGATAGACCTCTTTATTTAAACACATGGAGGTGAATAGCATGCTTTTAATTACAATTAATGATTCTGTGTGAAGGATTTTATAATAGGGTATATTCATAGTTGTGTCCATTAATTTCATGGCATGGATTACATATGATAACTTCCTTTTGTTCTTAAGAGTAAATTGTGAATTATTCTCACTTTATTTAAAATTGATGGGTGTCTGCAAGAACCTTAGTACCCAAATATGATGCAATGGGAGTGCGCAATATAAACAAAACAAGAATGCACACGCACCCTTGTATGTGTGTACATGCTCCTGCTTCGGCATTAGCGAACCTCCAAGTCGGATTGATAGCGTGGAAAATAGGAGTGTGCACGCGCCTCTAATGACACACTTGCATATAAGTGTGTGCACACATATGTGGACGTGCGCACGTGTTTTATGTGATCACACACGAGGACGGATGCTCCTCCCTGTGTTAAAAAAAACAAAACAGTGAACAATTTTTTTTGCTCACAAACCACCCGCGAGCATGCAAGGAGGTGAAAACGACCCCCAAGAAGCCCAACGGAAGTGTCCAACTAGGCTAAAACAACACCCACAGTGTTGGAGTAAGGTAGATGGAGTAGGAATGTCATTTGTTTTTGTTTTTTTATGTTTTTTATTGTTTTTCAAATAAAATACAAAATTAAAAAAAAACTGAAATGGGAAAAATTTGATATTGTAGGTACAAATTACCTAAACATAATGAAAAATACAAATGAACCATCACAAGAAAGGAATGAAACAAACCAATTAGAGGACCCAAACCCCAAATTAAATGAAGAAAACCCTGAAGAGGAATTACAAGGGGATTTAAGCCAATTAAGAATTTTGAGTGGTGAAATGAAGAACACCAGGGAACCCTCTCGGGTTTCTCTCGCCACATCACTACAAAACATAATAGAGTCAATAGACATTTCCCATAATGAGATAACTAATTTGAGTGAATATAGGGTTCGAATGAGAGAACATTATGGTACTGGTATGTCCAAAGAGGATAAAAAAAACTTGAATATCACAAAAGCCCAACTATGGAGCAAATTTACAGATCTGAGAACGTGAAAACCTCTAGATTTGAGGAAGAGGTGAGTTTGTATGGACCGGTGTAATTACCAGCCATGGAGAGAAAACTAGAGGAAGAGATGGTTCATGGTTTTTGACAAGCCTCCATGCAGCAATGTCAAGGTCCCATAGTATTTTCTCGGGAAACTGTGGGCTGAATTTTTTTTAGGGTTCCATGTGTCACTATCTCTCCATCGACTGCCTTTTTCCCACCATATATGCTAGGTGTAGCCCCTGGTATACATGTCCCTTTCCCTGCATCCCTCCCCACCCCATTCCATCCATCCCTTTCCTTGTATCCACCACCACACTTCCATCCATCCCTCCCTTCTTCACCATAGCCTTCGCTCACTCCCCCCTGCCCCACCCATCCACTGCCACACTTCCATCCAGCTCCCACTTCTTCGTCACAACCTTCGCTCACTCCCTCCCCCCCACCGTCCCACCTATCCACCCCCTCCCTTGCAATTTCCCATGTTTCCACCCTCCCCCCTCCGACCATGATACACCATCCATCCACACTCACCCATCCCTCCACCCCATCCTAGATGTCATCCCCCTCCCCCATATTCCCCCACCACCCTTGTTTCCTCTTTTAGGGTGGCCCATTCCATTCTATAGCCAGTTGGGGTTTATCGTCGTACATCACCACTTTTCCCACTCCAATCCATGCCCTCTCCCACCATGCCCCCTAGTTTTTTAGCCAACGTCGATGTGGCTACATCCTCCACTATGCCATCCACCCTAGCATCATAGAAGATTGTCCAACCCATCTCTCCACCTACCACCCCTAAGGACCAGCCGATTGCTCCACCTTCCAGTCCCCAGGAATAGCCTATTGTGTTCATAGTGATATTGATTAGTTCATGAAAATCTTGTGCAATATTAACGAAAATTAACATAGTTAGTAAATTGTATGAGTTATCTTACTTTTAAATGTTGCAGGGTGGCATTGCTAAGAGAATTGGATCACTGAGGAGGGTATCCCGCTCACCACTTATGGTCTCGTCTGAGGTGAGATATTTAAAATTTGAAAACCTAATTTTGATTTTTAAAATGTGTTTTATACTTGTATAATTCCTGTAGGAGTTGTCATTTGATTGTTGTCGTTTTAGAGCCCAAGGGGAGGTGGCTGAAGCGGCTGGAAGAACCGAGCTTCCTCTAGCTCGAAGAAGAGGAAGATCAATTTAGGAGGTGCACCTAGGAGCTCTGAGGGTGGGCAGGAGGATTGAGAGACCCTCCTATGTACACTAGCCATGATGTGGCATTTTGGCATGAGTTTCCATATTTTGTATAGGGCACGAGTTGCCATATTTTGTATATGGCACGAGTTTCCATATTTTTTATACGACATGAGTTGCCATTGTATAGACATTGGGAACGATGTTCCATTTTTTACTAGTACTGTATATGATTGGAAATTTGTGTAAATTAATATATCATTTTGCACTTTTTTATATTACTTTTCCTTTTATTATAGATTTGAATGCATTATGTTGAATGCAGTAGTAGTTTACTGTTGATGTGCTTGCAATACTTATTGTTGACGAAGCCTAACTCATATTGAACCAACATACTAACACCTACAGTCTTATTCATTTTCCAAATCGCAATAGAAAGCACGTGTTTGCCTTTGGTATTTACATAGTAATTATTGTCTCATTTTGTAAGCTATAAATTGATATTGGAATGATCTTCTCTTACCATTTGATTGATTGGAAATTTCATAGTATTGATGAGCTGAGAATCATATTGAACATGATTGTTGTTGGCTTGCATTTGTTACATCTACTTGGCAAACATTGATTTTGATAAATTTGGCAATTCATATCATTTGAAGACGAAGTTGACATTGCTTATTCTCATTGAATACATACATATTTGTTATGCTATTGTTGAGAACTTGCAAATTTAATGATCTATTGTACTTGTTTCATTTTTAACGATTTAAGGGTTAGCATGCATAACCTATGGTTTAGAATCAACGAGGAAACCCTAACCCTAACTGAAGTTTAAAGGTTAGCATGCATAACCTACACTTTATAATCAATGAGCAAACCCTGACCCGAACGGTGTTTTGGGGTTAGCATGCATAACCTAGGGTTTAGAATCAATGATGAAACCCTAAACATAGGAGGGAAACCCTAACAACAACCCTACTTAACCATCTCTTGTGGCCTCTTATAAAGTACCTTTTTGTTTGTATATTAGCTTGGCTAGGATTGTAGTCATATGTCAAATATTCTTTATAGACTAATCAAATGAAATACTTCAAAGCTTAAGCATGGATTACTTCACATAATATAGGGTTAGAGCTTCATGAGCACTCATTTTATAAACCATAGTGAAATAAGTAAAACATATCTCATCTTCCACAACTCATACATTAAAAAATTATGGGAGAAAGAGCCTCTATAATATCTCTGACTGTAATATCAATTTTGGACAACCCTAGAACACCACTAACTCATCCTAAGCTACCCTAACTTCTTGACTGTAATATCCTATTTAGGGCAGCGCTAATAGCCTTCTTACCCACCTATAATAGCCTAAGGTCACTTCCTTGCCTTCCTATCTTACCCGCTCACTAACGCCTCACCTCAAATTTTCCCATAACCCATTTTAAAGTGGCAGAAAGACACCCTAAAGGGACTGTATCTAAACAATCATTCCCAACCATTCTTAAACAAATTTGATAGTGGTATATACACATCCATAACTTGGAAAAATACAAGAAAAGGCCTTGAATTGCTTGCAAGTCATTGTGTCATCGAAATCCAAGTGAATATACTTGTTATCATTCCTACTTGACTAGAAATTACATCTTGGACTGTCATAAGACATTTTACTTGACTGGAAATTTGATTTGGTTTAAGAGTCCCATTAGCTTGGAAACTTGGCACTTATAAAATTGTTTATCACTGATGTTTACTTGAAATATTGTACCTTTGTCTTGACAAGCTAAAAAGTGAAATATAGGACTGTCATAATGCTAAATGCTTGGCTAGAAATAGTTTTGTTTTGACAGTACCTTTCACTAATTCAAGGTGCCATTTAAACTCTTGTTTATCATTAGTACTTGCATTTGGGATTGTACACTCATTTTCGCAAGCTAGAAATCATTATTAGTTTGACAGTCCTATCTTCATGAAAAGTGGATTGATTGGGGTCTATGTCAATGTATGTCCATTTCAAAATAGGTTGACTTTGTACGATATGATGATAGCATCCCATCAACACCACTAACATGCTTCACCCACTTGCATAATTGTAAGGAAAATTACATCCAATGTAGTTCATGAAACCCTAGCTATGTTGTAGTGTAGGTATATATCTTCTAGGTATATGGTTCTACTAGTTTCTAGTTAAGTGAGACTAACAAATCTAATGAGTTCACAAACCCTAGTTTGTAGTTCTATGTCTAAATATGTGAATCCTAGCTTTTAAGGTCGTGGTTTCTAGTTCAAGAAACCCTAGCTTTCTTGACATTTGTTCTTATAGATTAGGTATATGGTCTAGGTATTTGTAATCCTTATTTTTTAGGTTTGTGTTTTGTAGTTCATGAAACCCTAGTTTTTTTTCTATTTATGCATGTATATTAGGTAGGTTGTTTAAGTATTTCTACATAAGTAATACTAACATAGCACATGATCTCTATGTATGTGAATTTCTACTTTATAAAACCCTAATTTGTAGTTATGTGTAAATTTATAAACCCTAGCTTTTAGATTTATGGTTTGTAATTCATGAAACCCTATTTTTTTTGCTATTTTCTCTTGTAGCTTAGGTATATGGTCTAAGTGGTTCTACATAAGAGAAACTAAAATATCACAGAAGAAAAAGCACGTGTGAGGAGGTCCAAGACATAAAAATTGTTCTTCCTTGACAAATAAAAAATGAAACAAGTTCATGAATATGTGTCTTCTATAAAAGACACATCATCCCTATTGATCCTTTGTTTGGTAGTGACATGTTCTCTTTGGGTGTACAATCATGGTTTGAAGGGTCATTTTTCCTAGCAAGTTCCTTTTATTTTAGAGGATTTTCATTAGTCATCATCTTGATGGCCTACACAAGTGCATGATGACCTATCCAAAGGTTTTCACTTAGGATAACTAATAAAATAAACACCATTAAAGTTCACTTAACAAATTCAACACAAAATTATCTCAAATTAGCATGCCTAACCAATTTTAGAAGCTACCCAATCATAAAGATAATATAAGCTAAAATTCAAATCTCCAAGTACACAATATTTGGACAATTGAAACAGTTCTTATATATATGTATATATATTTGGAAACCATAAGTGATGCTAGCTCCAAACTATCATTGTTGTCATTAAGGTATCCACACTATAATTCTTTCCTCGTTAGGGTTTATAAACCATGCTCATCTTTCCTCATAGAAGCACATGGCCTTTTAGAGAAGTCTAGCACCAGTTTAGACGTTACATGTCTATTTTAGGATGATTCCTCAAACCCTAGGTATTTGAATATTGAATCAACACAAGCACCAAGACCTCCATGGAAAATCAACTAAACTTAAAAAAATCTTCTTCTAAGCAAGGCATCAAAAGAATCTCGAGGCTTATCAAGTTAAGTTGTTCATGTTCTTTCCCTAACCTCCATGTATTACATAATAACACGACTGCAATATCACCAAAGACGTTAGCTCTTTTCTTTGTATCTTCTATAGGGTTGGAACCCTAATTCTACCTCCTTTGACTTCACAACAAGAGCTACGGAATCTACAAGACAACCATCAATTCCTCTAGTATTATATCTCCTTCTCTAAGGTTTAATTCCATATATACACCCTAGTGTCCTCGTGCATATCCAATTTTCCTCATGTAATGCATTCCTCCTCTAGTTGTGTACAACATCTTCTTGTTCCCAATGCTCCTCGACATATGTGTCAGAGGTAGTTACAATGATCCAATGCTTATCCTCAATATGTGTGCCAAGGTGGTTACTATGCTCATATTCTTATCCTCAACATGGTTGTGAAGGTGGTCACTATAGTCCAATATTTCACTTATCTTCATCCTAATATCACAAGGCAACCCAACAAAATAAACCCTAGTCCAAGTGTACGTTAACACCATGAAGATACATCCGTTAGGGTGCTCTTTCCAAGCATATAACATATCCAGAATCTCTTATTACAACATCAATAAATCTACTCTTTTATTTTAAAGATATATGTTAAAAAAATTATTTTCAAGATGTGTTAATCACTTAACAAATTCAATCCAAAGTTTTTCCAAATTAGAATTCATAACCAATGCTAGAATATACCCAATCATGAAGATAATATAAGTTGAAATTCAAATCTACAAGTACAAAATATTTGGACAACATTGAAGGAAACTGAGAAAAACCCTAGTTTACAAAACCGATGCACAATGAACTCACTGGGCCATGAAAATGAGGTGGAGAGGGCCCACTAAAGGTAATGTCATTCCAGGATACCAACAAAGTCAATGAATCATCGATTCAACCTCCGATTATCGAGTTATGTCGAGTTGAAAGTCGCATGAAAATGTTGTTCAGGGACCCTTGGTCACTCTTGGTCTGGGAGCGAAAAACCAAATAGAGCAGAAATATTGCATGCCATTGGCTCCGACAAGTGTGTATGGCCAATGTCGATATGGAAACACTACCAAGACTAGCACGGTGGAGGGTTTTGCAGAGTTGACCCACCAATGCGAGAGTTGCATTGAAGGAAATTGAGCAAAAACCTAGTTTACAAAACCAATGCATAATGAACTCATTGGGCCATGGAAATGCAGTGGAGAGGGCCCACTAGAGGTAATGGCATGCCAAGAGACCAACAGATTCAACAGCTCGTCGATCTGACCTCCAGTTGTCGATTTATGTCGAGTTGAAAGTCGCATGAAAATGTTGTTCAGGGACACTTGGTCACTCTCAGTCGAGGAGTGAAAAACCAAATGGAGCAGAAAGATTGCATGTCATTGGCCCTGACAAGTGTGTCTGGCCAATGTTGATATGGATACAATACCAAGAATTGCATGGTGGAGGGTTTTGCAAAGTTGACCCTCCAATGCAAGAGTTGCATTGAAGGAAACTTAGCAAAACCCTAGTTTATGAAACCAATGCACAATGAACTAATTGGGCCATGAAAACATGGTAGAGAAGGTCCAATAGAGGTAATTTCATGCCAGGAGACCAATGGAGTTGACGGCTTGTCGATCCAACCTTCGATTTTTTAGTTATGTCGAGTTGACAGTCGCATGAAAATGTCATTCAGGGACACTTGGTCACTCACGGTCCGGGAGCGAAAAACCAAATGAAACAACAAGATTACATGTCATTGGCTCTGACAAGTGTGTATGGCCAATGTCAATATGGAAACACTACCAAGACTGGAACGGTGGAGGGTTTTGTAGAGTTGACCCACCAATGCGAGAGTTGGATTGAAGGAAACTGAGAAAAACCCTAGTTTATTAAACCAATGAACTATGAACTCACTGGGACATGCAAATGTAGTGGAGAGGTCCCACTAGAGGTAAGGAATTCTAGGATACCAACGGATTCAACGGATCATCGATCTCACCTCTGGTTGTCGAGTTATGTCGAGTTGAAAGTCGCATGAAAATGTCGTTCAGGGACACTTGGTCACTCTCGGTCCGGGAGCGAAAACCCAAACTGAGCAGCAAGATTGCATGTCATTGGCTTTGATAAGTGTGTATGGCCAATGTTGATATTGAAACACTACCAAGACTAGAACGGTGGAGGGTTTTGGCAGAGTTGACCCACTGATGCGAGAGTTGCATTGAAGGAAATTGAGCAAAACCCTAATTTACGAAACCGATGCACAATGAACTCATTGGTCCATGCAAATGAGGTGGAGAGGGCCCAAGAGAGGTAATGGAATTCCAGGATACCAATGGATTCGACAGCTTGTCGATCCAACCTCAGGTTGTCGAGTTATGTCGAGTTGAAAGTCGCATGAAAATTTTGTTTAGGGACACTTGGTCAGTCTCAGTTCGGGAGCGAAAAACCAAATGGACCAGAAAGATTGCATTCCATTGGCTCTAAGAATTGTGTATGGCCAATTTTGATATGGAAATACTACAAATAATCGAACAGTGGAAGGTTTTGCAGAGTTGACCCACCATTGCGAGAGTTGCATTGAAGGAAACTGAGCAAAACTCTAGTTTATGAAATCGATGCACAATGAACTCACTGGTCTATGAAAACATAGTGGAGAGGGAACACTAGAGGTAATGGCATGCCAGGAGACCAACGGACTTGAAGGATCATCGATCTGACCTATGGTTGTTGAGTTATGTCGAGTTTAAAGTCACATGAAAATGGCGTTCACGAACACTTGGTCACTCTCGGTCTGGGAGCGAAAAACCAAACGGAGCAGCAAGATTGCATGTCGTTGGCTACAACAAGTATGTATGGCCAATTTCAATATGGAAACACTTCCAAGACTAGCATGGTGGAGGGTTTTGTAGAGTTGACCAACCAATGCGAGAGTTGCATTGAAGGAAACTGAGAAAAACCCTAGTTTACAAAACCGATGCACAATGAACTCACTGGGCCATGAAAATGTGATGGAATCGGACCACTACAGGTAATGGAATTCTAGGATACCAACGGAGTTGATGGCTCATTGATCCGACCTCTAGTTGTCGAGTTATGCTGAGTTGAAAGTAGCAAGAAAATGTCGTTCAGGGACACTTGGTCACTCTCGGTCTGGGAGCGAAAAACCAAATGGAGCAGGAAGATTTCATTCCATTGTCTCTGACAAGTGTGTATCACCAATGTCAATATCTAAACACTACCAAGACTGGCATGATGGAGGGTTTTGTAGAATTGACACACCAATGTGAGAGTTGCATTGAAGGAAACTGAGCAAAACCCTAGTTTATGAAACCGATGCACAATGAAATCATTGGTCAATGCAAACATGGTGGAGAGGGCACACTAGAGTTAATGTAATTCTAGGAGACCAACGGATTTGACGACTCATCGATCTAACTTTTGGTTGCTGAGTTATGTCGAGTTGAAAGTCACATGGAAATGGGGTCCAGGGACACTTGGTCACTCTCGGTCTAGGAGCGAAAAACCAAACAGAGTAGCAAGATTTCATGCCATTGGCTCCAATAAATGTGTATGGCCAACTCTAATATGAAAACACTACCAAGACTGGCGTGGTGGAGGGTTTTGCAGGGTTGACCCACCAATGCGAGAGTTGCATTAAAGGAAACTAACCAAAACCTTATTTTACAAAACCAATGCACAATGAACTCACTGGGCCATGAAAACATGGTGGAGAGGACCCACTAGAGGTAATGGCATGCTAGGAGATGAACAGAGTCGACGACTCATCAATCTGACCTCTGCTTTCCAAGTTATACCGAGTTGAATGTTGCATGAAAATTAGGTCCATGCAACCCTGGAAACGGTGCACCGGCCCTGCGAAACCCTGTGTCGAGTGGCCGGGGGTGGATTTCCCATGGATTCCATGCCCAAATACACCTCCAAGAGCCGACAGATTTGTAATTCACCACCCAGTTTGGTATAGGGACCCCGACCTTGAATTGGTCCAAGTGTCTGTGAATGGATTTTGCAGGCCTACTGCAACTCGCCATAGAACGTTTACCAGGGATCCGATGGATGAACCATCAGTTTCATTGGTATCATGGCATGGGATTATAGCTAGGGTGGCCTCCCCCCGACTTTGCACGACCCAGGCTTGCTTACAGGACAGATGATGAAAACTAGGGTCTTCTCCCATGTGGAGTGTAAACGCAATTACCCAATCTCATTCAATATAGCCATCTGTATCCTCTCTGTTGCTAATTTCCTCCATCAATCTCTCGTTCTCTAAATGAGGCAAGAAGTAACATACCTTGGTTGAGTTCTTGTTTGACATTGTCTGTAGATGTATGTTCGTGCCAAAAATCAAGTTTGTGAAGTGACAAACCACAAAACCTAGTTTATAATCCATGAATACATGCCCATTAGTTCTTCTTGATTTCCCATCTAGTGTAAAATATTCACCCTCAACCATCATCAAGCCAATAGGAAATTCATTTCCTTCATCATCAATCAATGATTTGTTCAGGATTTGCTTACCTCGAATGCATCGTTCCAACCAATAATCCATTCCCCATTCATTGTCTTTCAGGGCAACAACTGCATATATGTGTCCTGGTTCTACAAGACTTGAGATATGGTTGTAGTCTGTTGAAATCACTGACTGAACCTCCTTGAAGTGAGTTGTTTCACCGAATACACGTGGGTCTACCTCAAGTGACACATGATCCCAGTCATCAACCCAATCCATGCATTCACATTCATCCCATTGACCACTGCTACAAGGGCTGCAAAAACAAGCAAGTTTCCGCCTCCATATTTCAAATATGGGGTTGTTTGAGCTTCAAACCAAATGAAATCCACGTGTTCCTTGTACTGTGCCGCAACTATAGGAACGAGATCGATTTATGCCAATCACATGCCAAAAGTTCCTGACTAACCTTCCTACCCCTGTTGATGTATGTTGCACTTCAGTTCGGTCTGACATTGTTGCAGAGCACCATTGAACTATGGATTTTGCATCTTTGATATGGGTTTTTCTAGTAAACCTCATCTCCTCCCTTCGTAGTGCAGTCTTGATGCATGCACCGGCCTCGTCATGCTCACCTTTGATGTGCTTGGTCTCAAAGTAGTTTCACATATGTGGCACATTATAAGTCTTATGTAACATACTCATCCATTAGAAGATTCGGGCATTTTTGAACTGGCCCGCACAACCATCTGACCATATCCAATGCTGATCCATCTGTATGCCTCCCTCCTTTAGCTGATCATAGAAAATTAGAAAACAATGTTGCACATAATGCAAATCATGGCATCTGTCATCACTTATGTAAAATTTTGTCTCCTTCTGTATTATCCTATTGTTATTGTTGCGAGTTAGGTCCATTCCTATACATAATATGTACCATGATGTTGACTTGGTCGAAATGGTAGTATTGACTCTGAATTTCATTTTGTGGCTAAAGGGTGTAGTTTTCTGCAAAATACACAATTGACAATATGGTCCTAATGGGAAAGTTGTCCATGCATTTTCTGTACTGCTCATCCCGCAATTGCGCTACATGCACATGTTGAACATATTGCTCGGTTTTCTTGTAGAACTCCATCAAAAAATCACATACCCGTACCTGTTGCCATTAAAACAAGGGTCATATTAGAATGTTACCTTTAAATAATGTATATGTGGAAACTGAACATGTAAGAGGAAAAACATGCAATAATAATTTGCACCTGTGACTTCACCAATGCAATAGTTTTACTTTCCTTCGCACTATCTGATTGATAGGTTACATACTTGAAGCTCTGCATCTCCATGCTCATATTACCAAAATGATGCTCATCGCTTCCATGAATGCAGCGGTTCAAAAGAGAAAACCCACTGCACCTAGAACAATTCCCATATAGACATGATTTTCCATAGTATTTTTATCCTTAATGCCTTGGACACATGATGGTGATGATAAAAAAACTCTCGATGCATTACGTGGTATTATAGATTCATTGCAGCCCTCCTCAAGGTTAGTATGCAAATCACAAAATATATGTTTATACGTGTCATAAAAATATTCATATACTACATGGTATCTACAATAGCATGTGTTTCGATCAATGCATATACGAACGTACCATGGTTTACATTTCTCAAAGGACCTTTGACCCAGGTTCAATTGTTTGTGCTCATTCCTAAATATTTGATAGAGTTCAGCCTGTGTTGTGTCAAGGAAGTGTTTGACGTGGGGTTCATGTTCAATAGAACCTTTTCTCAGATTCAACGCATCTCTTTGGTTAGATGAAGGTTTGGTATGATCATGCTGAAAATTTTGTACTAAGTACTTAACAACATCAATTAGCTTCATATCTCGATGAGGAAACCTGCCGACAAAATCCCAACAATGTTTTCCACCTGGAGTTTGAATATTTTCTCTTATAACAATGTAATTCTTAATAGTTTTTCTATTTAATTTAAGTATGTGAGAAGTGTGTGAAAGGAGGTGACGTTGCCGTGTGGAATTTCTTACAACTGATTCTGATAACACACGACGAGCCGCACAAAGATCTTTATTATGAGACGTCTTTCCAATCTCATTAAAAGTAGATTGGAGTTTTCTAACAATATGATTGTTATCCTCTAAACTTATAACCATCTTTATGCCCAGAATTCTCCTAACAACAACTAAACAATTTGACTTTAACAAACATAGTAATAATTGATATTTACTTGCATCGCCTTTGGATTGAAAATATTCCTTCATTAATTTGCTACATTGCCAATCGATAGTGCATTTGGGAAACTTACCTTCAAGGCATGACAAACAACTTTCATCCACATGGATATGTCTAGGAGTCTTTTTTACTGCAGTAGACAGTCGAGGTAGGGAAGGTGGACATGAGCTAAAAATACCAGGGCTTCTTTGTTGTGGTGCTTCATTCACATGTCGATCCATATTGGGAGTGTGCTCAACATGGTTGTGGTCTTCTTGGAGAGATTGCAAATTAATAATTTCTCATAGGCCCAACACTTGATACTCAACGTCTCTCAATATACATATGTCTTCAAGAGATTCAACATGGATCGTTGATGTATTGTTGGTTAGAGACTATGTTTATGTTGGAATTTGATTTGGGTTCGTTGTACGCAACCGCTTCACCCATGGTTTTGAAGTAGAGGTTTTTATGTCATCAACTCTGTTAGGATTGGTCACAGTATTAGTGGAAATTTCTAGACCATGTCTCACTCTCTTGATTGCCAACCTAGACTTTTCTCTTACCTCATTTTCCTTTTCAATGGGCATATTCCTTCTAGCTTTTCTTGCTCTGTTACGTGAGTTTCCCATCTCCAAGAGTTTCTTTATCAAAACTATGAGGTCTACCCCTGCATAAGAAGCAACAAATAAGGTATTAGATCCATTATACAAGAAACATGACACATTCCAACACAATTAACTAAATTACATATATGTTAGCATGGTAATTATTGGCATTGATACATAAACAATGATTAAAATTTTCTCTTTATGTTCGAACTAAAGTTTCATTTCTATACTCTATTTTAGTCAAGCAAAGAGAGTCAAGTTTGCAGGTATTATAGCTATAGGATTATGACTTCCTTTGTGTTCACAAAGTATTGGAAGTGAAAAGAATATGAGTGAAATATTCTTCATTTCCAACACCTTCGGATGAGATGACATTACACGTAATATATTGCCACATTAGTTATGAGGGAAGACACAAGTTGGTGTTTGGATGTATTAGGAATAAATTACACTCATTAAGTTACAAGTTAACTATTAAGAGAACAAATTGACTAATTACACAATGAGGAGGTTGCAAATCCCCTGAAAAAGGCAGAAATCATTGAGGTAGAGGCATCCCTGTCAAGCTCAATGGCATGTTATGATAAATCTAGCATGAAGAGGAGAGAATGGACAATTTGATGAACTATTCAATATGGACCCTCTCCCATGATTTCCCAAGGTTTTTATACAAATTGAAGAGTCTCAATAGAGAACCTCATCTATTACATCCTTGTGGGAAATCAAAATATATTCATGTGCAAATGATTATTGGTCTACATTGCATACTTCATCTTGTATAGAGAATATGGACAACTTGGTGAACTATTCAATATGGACCCTCTCCCATGATTACTTCAAAGGTATTTTTTTTAATTGAAGAGTCTCAGGAGATAACTTCATCTATGCCATCATTGTGTGAAATAAAAATATATTCATGTGCAAATGTAAATTAGTTAACATTGCTTACTTCATCTTGTATAGAGAATATGAGACTTGTTTAGATGTGAAGTTGAGAATTCTTCTTGTGAAATTAAATGTTGTCAATGAGAGAGATATTTTTGTAGGCATATGATAAAACAGAAATCAATGAAATGATCTGAAAGCTTGTGAATGAAAACAATTATTTACAATTCACCATACCTATTCAAAATGATCTCTTCTTGCAATGAAAAGTTGTATTTTGAATGTATCCACTAACTTCCAAGACCACTGAATATGTTTGTTAGATTCCAAGAGTGATCTTCTATCTAATAGATCAAAGAGTTATGATTGAGTGTGAGCCAAATTGCAGAGTTTAGGAGCACAAAATGCACGAATAGTTGTAGAAAACCCATGAAAATTGGTAGCAATCTCGGGAATCTAGATCTCTATTTTTTTAACTAGTAACAGGTGCACGCATGCGTATTTGAGCACGTGCATGCATGTATAAGAGCGCGCACATGCATTAACGTGTATGCACAACAAGACGCGTGCGCTCCTACCAAACATTTACAGCATTTACTCACTAACGTTTATCCCATTTAATAACTAACGTTCTTCAACAAAGTCTTGGTATTCACACATGTACGAGTATTTTTACAATATAGTCTTCACCACTACTTTCTTCTTATGCCCATGGGTGCCATTATGAGGTCTTAGGCTCCTTACCTATGGCTAGTGGAGGGTAAGGGAGCCATCCAACACTGACCATCATCACCATCATAATCATCATCATAGTCCTCATGATCGTAATCATCATCATAATCATCATCATCATAGTCATCCTCATCATCATCATCATAGTCATCATCCTCATCATCATAATTGTCATCATCCTCGAATCAAACTTGGAGTGGTTGCTTGTTATATATAAATAATGGGATAGATACAGCTTTGTTAATAAGTCATCAATCGTGCACTGAGAAAAATGCAGAGAGTGCTTTTGTGAGCTGACACGTCAAAATCTTGGATGCGAGTTCCATGATTAATTGAAATTGATAGCTACTATAAAGAAAGAAGAAAGCATCAGGCTCTGTGGACTCTACAAAATCCTTCATCTTTCAAATTTTATAGATGTGATGTTGGAGGGGCCACACTACATGGAGTATCAAATGGCTTATTATAAATATTGATTACTAAATCTTGAAAATGGGAGAAATATCATTAATAAATATTGAAAACCGTCGAAATATTTAATACACATATAAACACTCATTACATTGATGGCCACACACTTGTTTGAATATTTCTGGTACCAAATGATCTATTCTATTCTATGGACCGTACATTTGCAGACATCGATGAACATCCGTCACATGAAAATCAACTCACGAGTCATGACCACTACAGTATTGGAATTTTAATCACCCCCATTACTTTGAAAACAACCTTTTGACATCATTTATATAATAAATTCACTATCTTCAAGAACAAAAGTTCAACTGATCAACATCTTACCCCCTAGGACATCATACAAGACTAAAGAGAGCACAAGATGAACCGATACGACTTATCCCATGAGGAACTTAAGGGATAACTAATTCAAGATGAAGTATATTTTCCATCATATCAAAATAAGTGCCAAAAATTCATTCTAAAAGGAGGCTGAGCTACTGCACTAAGCTCAGGATCAACTTTTTGCATTAATCTCAGGCTCAGCTTTCATCATAATCATCATCATCATTGTCATCGTCATCGTCATCATCATAGTCATCATCCTCATCATCATCATTTTCATCATCCTCATCATAATCATCACCATCATTGTTCATCATCATCATCATCGTCATCCTCCTCTTCCTCCTCCTCCTCCTCCTCCTCCTCCTCATCATCCTCATCCTCATCCTCATCCTCCTCTTCATCATCATAGTCATCATCCTCCTCATCTTCATCATCATCATCATCATCCCCATCATCACCATCATAGTCATCATTCTCATTATCATCATTGTCATCATCATCATCATTATCATCACCATCATAGTCATCATCATCCTCATCATCGTAATCATCATCAAAAGAATCGTTATCATAGTCATACTATTCGTGATCATCATCATCATCATCATAGTCATCATCATCATTCTTCATCATCATCGTCATCATCAACATCATCATCTTCATCAGTGTAATCATCACCACCATCATCATCATAATCATCGTCATCATAGTCATAGTCATTGTGATCATCATCATCGTCATCATCATTGTGATCATCATCATCATCACCATCATTGTTCATCATCATTATCATCTCCATCATCATCATCATCATCCTCATCATCATCATCATAGTCATCATCCTCATCATCATCATTGTCATGATCCTCCTCTTCTTCATCATCATTCCATTGCAAATGCTTGAAAATAAAATCAAAGCAAAGTTTCAACTAAACCTATCATCATCGTCGTCGTCGTCGTCGTCATCATCATCATCATCATCATCATCATCACCACCACCATCATTGTTCATTATAATTATCATCGTCATCATCATCATCAGCATCCTCATCCTCGCCATCATCATCATAGTCATCATCCTCATCATCATCATTGTCATCATCCTTATCATCATCATCACAGTCATTGTTCATCATCACCGTCATCGTCATCATCATCAACATCAGCATCAGCATTAGCATCATCGTCATCCTCCTCATCATCATCATAGTCATCATCCTCATCATCATCATTTGTCATCCTCCTCCTCCTCATCATCATTGTTCATCATCATCATCATGGTCATCATCATCGTTCCATTGAAAATAAAATCCAAGCAAAGTTTCAAATAAACCTATCATCATCATCATCATCATCATTGTTCCTCGTCATCGTCGTCATCATCATCATCATCATCATCACCATCGTTGTCATCATTGTCATCATCATCATCGTCATCCTCATCCTCATCATCATCATCATAGTCATCATCCTCATCATTGTCGTCATCCTCATCATCATCATCATCATCGTCATCCTCATCCTCCTCATCATCATCATAGTCATCATCCTCATCATTGTCATCATCCTCATCATCATCATCACCATCATTGTTCATCATCGTCGTCGTCATCATCATCATCATCATCCTCATCATCATCATCATCATCCTCATCATCATTGTCATCCTCCTCCTCCTCCTCATCATCATTGTTCATCATCATCGTCATGGTCATCATCATCATTCCATTGAAAATGCTTGACAATAAAATCAAAGCAAAGTTTTAACTAAACCTATCATCATCATCATCATTGTTCCTCATCATCATCGTCATCATCATCATCCTCATCATCACCACCATCATTGTCATCATCATCATCGTCGTCGTCATCCTCATCCTCATCATCATCATCATAGTCATCATCCTCATCATCATCATTGTCATGATCCTCATCATCATCATCACCATCATTGTTCATGGTCATCGTCATTGTCATCCTCCTCCTCCTCCTCCTCCTCCTCATCATCATCATCGTCATCCTCATCCTCATCATCATAGGCATCATCCTCCTCCTCCTCCTCATCATCATCTTCATCCTCATCATCATCATCATAGTCATCATCATCATTGTCATCATCATTATCATCACCATCATAGTCATCAACATCCTCATCATCGTAATCATCATCATAATGATCGTCATCACAGTCATACTATTCGTGATCATCATCATCATCGTCGTCATTGTCATCGTCGTCATCATCATCATCATAGTCATCATCATCGTCATCATCATTGTTCATCATCATCGTCATGGTCATCATCATTATCATCACCATCATCATCATCATCATCCTCATCATCCTCCTCATCATCATCATCATAGTCATCATCCTCATCATCATCATTGTCATGATCCTCCTCCTCCTCATCATCATTCCATTGCAAATGCTTGAAAATAAAATCAAAGCAAAGTTTCAACTAAACCTATCATTGTCATCATCGTCATCATCATCATCACCATCATTGTTCATCATCATTATCATCGTCGTCATCATCATCATCATCATCATCCTCATCCTCGCCATCATCATTATAGTCATCATCCTCATCATCATCATTGTCATCATCCTTATCATCATCATCACAGTCATTGTTCATCATCACCGTCATCGTCATCATCATCATCAGCAGCAGCAGCATCAGCATCAGCATCATCGTCATCGTCATCGTCATCATCATCATTATAGTCATCATCCTCATCATCATCATTGTGATCATCCTCCTCCTCATCATCATCGTCATGGTCATCATCATCATTCCATTGAAAATAAAATCCAACCAAAGTTTGAACTAAACCTATCATCATCATCATTATTCCTCATCATCATCATCATCATCATCATCACCATCGTTGTCATCATCATCATCGTCATCCTCATCCTCATCATCATCATCATAGTCATCATCCTCATCATTGTCATCATCCTCATCACCATCATTGTTCATCATCATCATCATCATCACAGTCATCATCTTCATCATCATCATTGTCATCATCCTCCTCCTCCTCATCATCATTGTTCATCATCATCGTCATGGTCATCATCATCATTCCATTGAAAATGCTTGAAAATAAAATCAAAGCAAAGTTTTAACTAAACCTATCATCATCATCATCATTGTTCCTCATCATCGTCGTCATCATCATCATCCTCATCATCATCACTGTCATCGTCATCATCATCCTCATCCTCATCCTCATCCTCATCATCATCATCATCATTGTCATCATCTTCATCATCATCATTGTTCATGGTCATTGTCATCGTCATCATCATCCTCCTCCCCCTCCTCCTCCTCATCATCATCGTCATCCTCATCCTCGTCATCATAGGCATCCTCCTCCTCCTCCTCCTCATCATCTTCATCCTCATCCTCATCATCATAGTCATCATCATTATCATGACCATCATAGTCATCATCATCCTCATCATCATAATCATCGTCATCATAGTCATACTATTCGTGATTTATGATGATGATGATGATGATGATGATGATTACAATGATGATGATGATGACGATGATTATGATGATGAAGATGATGGCGTTACATTTAAAACTACGCGCACACGTGATTTAAATTGAGAATTTTGGCGGGCACCTTTTTTCCAACAATGTGGTGGATGACTTGGTTGCTTTTGTTTTAGGTTCGGGTTGCCAAACCAAGTGGTTTGGACTGTCTTATGACATAAAACATGTTTTGTGCCAGTTCTCCTATTTCGTGCATGATTTTCCATATGCCATGCTTGTCCACTGCTAATGAAAATTCACACACTTGTGTAACTCTATTTGTAGATTCTGAATATGTAATTTTTATTTAAATCTATTAGTTTTTTCTATTTTTTATTTAATTTTAAATGGACTAATGTCAATCTAACACAAAATGTAGGCTATTTTCTTCGGCTGTAACTTTTGATTGGCTCGCCTATTTAGAAAACGGAAAAGAACCCGCACAAGAAGACACAAAGACCTACATCCAAAAAATAATAATATCGTTTATTGACTATGTTAAGACCAAGATGTTGAGGACCAACGCTCGACCTTGTCATTTTAGGGCATCACTGACTTAATATATATATATATGGAAAAATAGCGGTGCACTAGACACACCTGTTATCTACAACTCTATATAATGTTTTTCACAAAATTCCACCATTTGCATACCAAACGAGTGGACTAACGCAAACATATTCATTATTTTTTTGGGAAAATAACATACCAACCTTAGGAGAACTTCGTTTTTTTGGATTTATACTTAGTTTCCATAAATAAAAGTTATATATTCCGGAAGGTAATCCGATTGTCCACGTTTCATATTCTTACGCCATATTCCAAAAAGTTGTGTAGGTACCTCTAATATTGATTTTTGACGTTCAGATTTATGTTTTTCCAGAAGTCCATCGCAACGAACGCATCATAAGTGACCAGCATTAGCTTGCACTGGCCCTGATTAAAATGAATAATCAACTATTAAATTAATTAGCTCCATATATGAATTAAATAGGTTAATTTTTCATCTCTACTCCGTGTTCGTTTCAGTTTACAACCATGATCAGGGAGTTTCAAATTTCAAGCAAACCTGGTGTTTTAATGCTAGGTATCAAATGAAAAAGAATGGCCTTCACTCCTTTCTCTCGTCCATCGAGAGCCGACATCCTGTGAGATCCTTAGGTGTTAAGCTTTACTAATTGCTTAGATGATATCTTAAAACAATTTTCACTAGTAGGATCATTGAAAGAACATCAAGCACAGAAACACAAGAGCACAAATATTTTCCTCCGGGAAACCACAAGAAAGAAAACCCCGCAAAACTTCCTCAGTATAGAACTCAACCAAAGCAGTGTAAAACCCAGACAACTGTTTCTCTCTTCTTTTTGGCGCACTTGTTCTTCTCTCTCTTGCAAACTTGCTTGAGTGAGTGTGTACAAATGAAGGGGAGCGCCTCCCTATTTATATTTGTCACTTGACTTGACTTAGGACCTAACGGGGCTGACTTGTCTAACTGATAGGGTGGACTTGTCTAGCAAGACACCAAAAATAATATTTATGATAATGACACGTGGGTATTATTGGTCAACCCGACTTACATCGGTAGGTTTACATTAATTCTTTCAATGACTCTTACATGACCAATCTCACCTCCTCATGGAGGAATACAATCAATACATCTCGAATATCTTCCGAAATTACAATACTTTAACATTAGGGATGCAACCACCTCCTGGGGTAAATATGGGATGTATTCAAATTTGGTAGTGCGCATGGGTAAATATGTTGGATGCATGATGTTGTTAATACCACTTTATGTTTTTTTGTGTAAAACAAATATAATGCTTGGTCGATATCTGTTGGATGTCGGTCTCACAGGCACATCAAACATTTATTTCTTATTATTTACATTGTTATGGCAAATTATACAGCCATCACACATTGTGATGAAGGATGGCGTCAATTCATTAGCGCGGGAACAACATGCTATAAGTTCGCCGTGGACAATTCACAGATCCCATCTATTTGTAAATCACAAGAATGCACCAAGATGCCAGTTCGAACACCAAGATGTTTTCACCCTGGATTTTCCCTGCAAGTAACGCGAGTATGAGTTCCAAAGATTAGAGGGGAACGGGAATGTGACTGACCCAAAATTAAATAGTATTTATAATTTTTTTAATATTTCTGAGACCATGTGAACTAAATGGATGTGAGGTGGAGCTTTAGGGTCACATAGAGAGAACAACATGTAATGATTTGATTCCATTCAAAATGGAAAAACATATGTGATTTTAAATGGTTAAACATTATTGATTTAAATAAATTGTCTCATGTAAACCTAGTTAAAAAAAAAAATCAAACCTGGTTTTATTAAAATATAATCTAAACAGTTATTCCAATATAATATAAATTAGTTCACCACCTTTTATTTTATTCAGTGTTTAATGGTGATATAAGCCAATATCTATTGGTTTCAATAAATAATGCAAATATAATATATATACATGAGAATGAAGGTTTACAAAAGGCATGTCAAATATACATAATCTTATATATAAAAAATAATGAAGGTTAACATACATAATCTTATATATATATATATATAAGATAATAAAGGTTTACATAAGGCATGTCAAACATACATAAGTTGTATATGTAAATTTTAAAAAAAAATCAAAGAGAAAATATTGGCATGTATTTAGTTATTTCAAATATGTATTAGATATTTAAATAAGAAAAATAACAAAATCATTTGAAATAATTTCATAAAAGTAAAATTTATGTAAAATTAAAGAAAATGACAAATTAGTGAAGAATTTGAAAAGTTAAGAAGGGATACCTAAAGGTGTAGCTGAGTTAAACTATCCGTCAAGCCATAAAGAAATATTGGCAGTAAAGAAAACTGTACAACATTTTATTTTATTTTTGAAACCTGTTAAGTTTGTAATAAAAACAGACTTAAAGATTATGACAGGAATCTTTAAGAATGAAAACTTGATGGCTGAGAACAGCAGTAGAATTCTTAAGTGGTTTATTTGGTTAAGTAGTTTTGATTATGAAATTGTTTATAAACCTGGTTATTTGAATTGTTTGGCTGACATGCTAACAAGAGAAAAATCACAGCCTGCAGCTCCTGGTCTAAGCATGTTCAATCTTGGTTCAAGTTTTGGACCCAGTAGCGATAAAGGTAAAGCACCTGTTCGACCCTTGTGCCAGCCGAGAAATGGTTTATTCTTAAAACCATGGGATGATTCCCTCTCTGAAGATGAAAAAGACGGATTCTTGATTTTGCATCCAAAAGAGAAGCAGAAAAATACTTGGAGATCACTCTCATCAAGCAGATCCAAGCTGCACCATTAAAGCTTCAAATTTTAGAGAGATGGGAACGATCAGTGTTCAGAAGCTTTGAAAATGCTCAATCAAAGCTAAAAAAATGTAAAGAACTCTGGATGGGCTGCAATGAGGAAAATGACCAGCCTGTCTGGTAAGTTGACATTGGAGAAGGCAACCTAACTTGGTCGTCTTACAATTTGATTCTCCAATTTTGTCGAGAAGAAAGGTCTACCGTGATTTGTGGAGATCTAGGAAATCTCCAGAATAAATCTTGGTCAGGTTGGACTGAGATCCTACTTAATAAGTTCTGCCCACGTGTAGATTGGATAAACTGTCGAGCCAATTTCATAATACACCTGCAAGTCGACATGGAGGTGGCTGACCAAAACCACCAGTGGTTTAAATTCTTGCTACGCCACCAAGGAGGAAGGTATACTCGTCTGGAGCATACCATTTTTACAAAACAAAAGTTTGTCAAGCGTGATCGTCACGGGAACCTCATTGATGCCAAATTGTATACCCGTAAACTCCCTCTAGACTTTCGAGTCAAATCACTGTTTGAGGGTGAGTTCCTTTGTGAGGAGAATCCAATTTTTCACAATTCAGATGTGGAGAGATGTTTTAGTGCTGACCTATATCCTCCACTACCTCCTGAAGATCCGTATCCGTCATATGATGACTTTGATGACGATGATTTTGACTGTTGCTGTGGTGGAATCAACATCGATGACAAGGAAGTGTGCATCTGTCGTCATGCATGTGATCCATACGATTAAGAATCTGCTTTATGTAATGTTTTTGAAAGCTGTGGTGGGCCGGTTTTTGATGCTCCACTTAATTGTAATTTCTCGAGCATATTCATCAGTTTGTTGACCATGTCTGTAAAGTGTTTTGGCCAGTAGTTTGTCTGTCATGAAGAATTCTGGGTCCCCATATGTCCTCGGACCGTGAAGGGATGAGATAATGATAGTGTGGTCCCACTATCACCCCGGAATCTCTCTTTATAACTTGTTAGTGCCAGTTTAAGATCACCAGGTGACTATCTAGTATTGTATAAATAAGGGCTTTAGGCCTCATTTTGAATCATTCCATTTCGAAGTCACTCACGTGCTGAGCTTTGTTTGTAGAGTCGAAAAAGGTGCATACTAGTTAACAAGTGAAAGATGACAACAACAAGAAAATGAAGTGAGGGATCAATGGCAAGGTAGTTAGGCATAGATTGTAGTGCTTTGCAAAACTTGAAATCTCACTAATGTAAGCCTCCAAAATGACCAATTATAAAAACTGGAAATTTAGTTTTTAAATTTTTTATTTTTTATTTTTTTGATAATTAATTAAAAATTACTAACCCTATACCAAGGCCATGTTGTCAAAATGTTACAAGAATAATCAAATATATTCCAAAATTTAACAAAGTTTTTAATTTTACATAAATTGAAGTTTAATACATATGTTTGGAAAAAGTATCATAAACCTGAAGTAAATAAATGGTATCAATCTAGTCATCACTATAATTCGTGCATAGAGGGACTAAATTAGGGAAGCATTCCAAATGTGTAAGACCGCTTTCTGCAACCATGCATATTTGTTATCCCTCATTTATATGTCATACATGACGTCATGACGTCCTCGATGGACCATTCAGTATAACAAATTCATCTAATACCTAAATTCTAATTTCTAAAATAGATTTTCACTTCTATCAAATAACTTTAAATTTTAAAACCTAACCTTCATATATATTTCTTGAAATGATATAATTATTATCATTTAATGTTTTTAATTTAAAAACAATTTAGTTAAAAATTGAAATCATAAATTTTATTTATAATTATCCTAGTTTTTAAATATATATCAATTAATAAAATCTAAATTTAAATTAATATATTTTAAACTTATATCAATTATAAAATCGAACTTTAAAGTGATTATTTGGAACACTTTTTCCTTATAACCAAGTTTTCTAATAAATCATTTTAAACTCTTTTTAAACATATCAATTATAAAATCTAACTTTAAAGTGATTATTTCGGAACACTTTTTCTTGTAACCAAGTTTTCTAATAAATCATTTAATTATAAAAAATAATTAATTACTGAAAAACATCATTAAACATTATAAACACAAGCACATGGAGGTTTTTCTTCTTATCTCTTTGTTTGAATGTTGGTGGATGTGCATGTTCAAGTCTTAGTGGTAGCCCTAGTGCTGCACTTTTTCCTAGGATAGGCCATTACCTTCCATTCCTGTCACCTTAACAAGCTGAGGCACGTCTCCTTGTGAGGGTGCCCTAGGGTTTCTCCTTAGTTTTTCTAGGCTAGTTGCTTGACCTAAGAACCCTTCCTCACTAGGTTATCCATCCTCCCTATAATCCCTAGGTTGGGTAGAGCTTTTGCTAGGGTAGGGTTTACCTTGGGTTTTCACACTTTTTCTCTTCTAAAAAAACCTAGTTCTAGGGTTAGTTTAAGATTAGTTTTAGGTTAGGTTAAATTCAGGTCTGAAAAATTTATAAAAATCTCATAAAAATCAAATATTTGGCCAATTTAGGGTTTCCCGAAATTTTCGGATCCTAAAATTTTGGGCCCTAAAATCTCGGGCCCTAAAATTTTGGGCCATAAAATCAAGAGCTCTAAAATATCAAGCCCTAAAATTCTGTGCCTAAAATTTCAGGCCCTAAAATTCAGCGCACTACAATTTCGGGCCCTCCCTAAAATTTTGGGCCATAAAAATTCATGCCCTAAATGTTCGGACCCTAAAATTCAGTGCCCTAAATTGTTAGACCCATAAATTCCATGTCCTGATTGTATATGATTGCATACATTTTTTTGCGCCGAGAGGCGCATTCTACAGCCCGGTATGAGGTAGAAGTGTGATTCTGTGCTCAACGTGGAAGTGACACGTGGCACAATGTCGGCACAATGTCGGCTCATGATAAATATATATTTAAATCTCCCACAATGTCGGCTCATAATAAATATATATTTGAAGCTACCACAATGTCGACTTCAAGATTAAACTAGGCTTAATATCTATACACAGCAAAGCGTCGCCATAACTAGGCTTAATATCTATACACATATGCAAAAATATTTTTATGAAGAGGATTAATTGAGCAAGAAAATCATATGCCACAAATTAAGAAAGGCGTAAAACTAAAATCAATTCAAGGTCATTGTATAATCATTCGAAGCATTCAATATTATCTATACCATCTGAAATCTAATATTTCCTTCGGATCATGAATTTTATAGTTGAATCTGAATCTAAAGATTCAACCATGATTTTCTTGCAGGATTTTCTTTCCAGAACTATGACGAATAAATTGCGCCGAGAGGCGCATTCTACAACCCGGTATGAGGTAGAAGTGTGATTTCGTGCTCAACGTGGAAGTGACACATGGCACAATGTCGGCTCATGATAAATATATATTTAAATCTCCCACAATGTCGGCTCATAATAAATATATATTTGAAGCTACCACAATGTCGGCTTAAAGATTAAACTAGGCTTAATATCTATACACAGATGCAAAAATATTTTTATGAAGAGGATTAATTGAGCAAGAAAATCATATGCCACAAATTAAGAAAGGCGTAAAACTAAAATCAATTCAAGGTCACTGTATAATCATTCGAAGCATTCAATATTATCTATACCATCTGAAATCTAATATTTCCTTCGGATCATGAATTTTATAGTTGAATCTGAATCTAAAGATTCAACCATGATTTTCTTGCAGGATTTTCTTTCCAGAACTATGACGAATAAAAAGCAATTGGCATCTACAATTAATTTAAATTGAGTGGCATCAATTGCTTTATTACCTGCAAACGTTCAATGTGAGGAAGAGTGGAAGAGAAAATTATCTGTTATGGCATCGCTATTCCCATATATATATATATGCTATGCTATGCACGATACCCACCCACAACAACAGTCGACCAGCTATTAGCAAAAACATGCCAACAAACCTTTCACTCCACATAGTATGCATAGAATTGAATACAAGTGTCCAATACCCATGGGCTGTGGTTGTGCACTACTTAGCTGGCAGATAATGTCTAACTGATATCAAAAACATTTTTAACTGGGCTTATATTCAGAGGCTAATCCCAAGGGAACGACAAGATGTATATGGCATAAATTGTCTCCAAGGGTACTCAGTTAACGATATCTGTATGGCGTGGTGTGGAATAAATTGTATTCAAACTGACCTTCATTTTGGATGTTAATTTGGAAGGGATCCGATTTCAATTTCTGTAAATGGGATTAAGATTTGGTGTAACCTAAATTATTAAATTATTGACTATTTGCATGAGGAAATGGGAAGGGATCCGATTTCAATTTCGTCATTGCACCGAAATAGAAATAAATAGAAAGAAAAACTATTACATGCTGTGGAGGTGTCTAAAGATTCAAAGGCTCATATTACATGCATATGGCATTGCCATGTGAACAATAGAGATAGGCTATGCCGAGCCGACTTCACTTTGTTTGTAATATGTGTTATTACAAACAATCAGCTATCCCGAGCCGACTTCTCTGAATGACTTCTTGGATTTGCTTCTTTGTATCGAGGTGGCAATCATTTCAATTTTTTCAAAAAATGCCAAATCGATCATAACAAAATTAAAAATCCAAATGTTACAATAATCTCGCCCATATTCTTCCCAGATATGGGAGCATTACAGCTCTCACACAACTCAGTCCCGGTCCAGATACGTATCCAAATATAATTTTGGTGAATTGTTAATAAGTTATGATTGGTACATTGCACTTACCTCTTCTTTGTTTCGATTGGATCGTTAGTTTGAAGAACGCCCTGCCAAGTATTGGCTATGAAGGAAGCAGCTGAGGTTTCGGTGGGAGAAGTTATTTTAGACACCAACCCTACATCTTTCCTTCTGCTTACAACTTCAGGTATTTTGTCTGCCATGCGTTGTGGAATGTTTTGGCTTAGAGCTATCGCAGTTTGTCCACCGTCAGGAGGTGCAAAAGAAGA
>LPNX010795417.1:18662-38778 GCA_001517045.1 Pseudotsuga menziesii | reverse complement strand
GACTAATTGTTGGATTGCTATCATATGTCTATTTGTAGATTCTAGCAAGAACCCTGGAATTGGTTCTAGTGCTAGCTTGAAGGATCTTGTTGGTAATCTTATGATTCAAATCATTAAGAATTTGGTAACATTATTGCTGCTTAGATGATGTTAAGATTGGCATTTTAAGAGC
The DNA here is from genome assembly GCA_001517045.1 of Pseudotsuga menziesii. Taxonomy (NCBI): domain Eukaryota; kingdom Viridiplantae; phylum Streptophyta; class Pinopsida; order Pinales; family Pinaceae; genus Pseudotsuga; species Pseudotsuga menziesii. The sequence continues at coordinate 38,606 of LPNX010795417.1, read as the reverse complement.
TTCTAGGGATTTGATTATCTTAAGATATTGATGTTAAAATAAATAAGTTGATGAATGATGTATAATGTTACATGCTAACATGGCAAGATAGGCCAGGAACACTATCAGTTGGAGCCGACCATTAGAAAATATTTGTTGCCATAGATAAGGAGGTTAAGTATGGGTGTTTTTTTACTTAATAGAATTGTCGAACCTCGATTTTTTTTATAAACAAGGGCTAACTGTTGATGATGTTGCTGCATACTAACATTGCAGGCTTCACCGAGATTATGACCATTGCTACATCAATGTACATTATGGTATATAAATCTATCGTGTATGTAAGTTGTACTAAATTACTCAGAAAAAGAAGGAGTAAATTTTTTTGTTTTGTTTTGTTTACGAAGATATATAACTCATGAATGACGATTAAAAAAAAAATTCGATGCAAATTATGATAATTGATTATTGTAATGAATGTTTTAACTAACTATGTAGTCGATTCATGAACCGGGGCAATGACAATAAAGTCATGAAAGCACCATGGAGTGTGTCTTGCAATAATCAAGGTTAAAATTTGTACAAATATGAACACTGAAAAATTTTGGATGCTGCAGGAGCACTGTGGTGTTAGGCAAGTGATTGCCGCGTGAGCACACTAGTGTTAGGCATGTATGCTGCAGGAGCACAATGGTGTTAGGCAAGCGATTGCCACGTGAGCACATTGGTGTTAGGCATATCGTGTGGAAAAAAGACCTTGGTATCGTTTCTGTGTCATGATGTATTCTGCACTTTTATGTGGTTGAAGTATTTTTCATTTTATGCTCTTTGATGATTTTTATGCATGTACATTGAGCTTGATAGTAATGGTGGAAATGGAGATGATAATGCTGAAATGGTGAGATACAATTTGTGTTAAATAGAATGATCATTTATTGGCTGGTCACCTTATGTTGGATAAATAAGAAAATTGTTGCCTAAGGCTCTTGCTGTAATAAACCCGCTGATCACCTGAAAACTATAAGACATTCAAGAAGTCTGCAAGGTAAAATTTTGGAATCTTTTCAACAATTAAAACACTTATACAGTATTCATAACCATCATATAAACAAGAAATAACTAGCACAACAACATAACACAAACGAGACAACCATCTTCACGTGGTTCACCTCGTCCACGAGGCTACATCCACCAACCTATTTGCTCTTTTATTTCTTTATAAAAAAAATAGAGTGCTTACAAAAAATCACGGCTCATTCCTGGCCGGTCTTTATCTTCCTCAAGGCTCTTCGCAGAGAGACACTTGTAACTCAACAGCCCTACTTGAGACCCTTATAATTCAGCTCATAGAAGAAAATCTATTAACACAAAAAATTTGACATAAGAAGGTACACATCATATCTACTGTGATATTCTTTTCCTTTTTCTGGTTTCTCAAATGCTCAGAGAGAGAACCTCTACATCAGTTTTTAGTATAATTTTTCAACATTGTAAACTCCTGAAATTTACATCAATGGAAATGGCTGTTAAAATCAGATTTGTCAACAAAGAGCAACTCAATTAGTCATGCGCCTTGAAGAGAGTAGTGCCCTAAATTATAACATTAAAATGTTTTAAAGGGCAGCCAACAAATTTTTTTATTGTCCCATCAGAAAATGTTGGGACCCCTATTTAATTCCAATTTTCCTTTTGGGTAATCCAGACATTATTCTCATTAGTTTCTTTCTTTTCTTAAACATCCTTACTATAGAGACATGTTTTATTCAAAATCAGATTCCACCCAAGGATTTTTGCAGATGCATCATCCATATTACGAAAAGTATGCAAGGAATTCAACACACGCCCTGGGGACATTATCGAACTTTACTACGTAACTTCAATTAAAATATAATCCAGGGCATTATCAAACTTCACTACTTAACTTTAAATTAAAATAACCTTAGAGTTTCCTGAATATTGTTTTTTTTCTTTTGCCACAAGCTTTTTTTAGTACTGTTATTTTGTCAATGCAAATAGGCCTCGGTTGGAGTTTCCTCTTGCCACGGTGCATTTTAGTTTTAGATATCTTTGAATCTTTATTTTTGACAACTGCCAACCACCTAAATAAATCCATAAAAGTAGGAGGATGCATCTTTCAGTTTGAGTTCAACTCTGGAAGAAGATTGGAAACAAGCATCCACTCTATTGGGTAAGGAAAACAAGGCAGAGATGTTGGCTTTGAAAAACAGGCAAACTGCACTGGTTCGACTCTCCAAAAACCCATGATAAACCCATTATATTGTTTTTATGAAAATACATGCAGACCAGTAATCGAATATAGCCAAAAGAAATATCTAGTAAGCGTGAACATTATGCAGAAAAAAGTATTTGGGTGCTCGGTTCTCTACCTAGTTTTCTCGCTGGTCGTACCCATTTTTTATCAACTAAAAAGTTAAGGTCTGCGTAGGAATGCAGACTGAAAAGAATGCCGAAAGCAGGCTATAATGAGCCACGATAAGACACGTGAAGGGGGGGGGTTTACCCATAAGAACATAAACCCGGTAATAGAGAATCGATTTACCCAAACAAAACAAGCTCAAGCAGAGCCGCAGGATGCTCCAAAATGGTGATGGAAGGGACATAAGGAAATCATGGTATTATTTTATCAACCAAAAAAATAGTTCCAGATCTATGATTAAAAAGACAAAACACAACCTAATCATTGCCCATCCCTTCGTTACCCGCACACATTAGATACAACGATATTAGATCTAGTTTTATAGCAAAAAGAACCTAACCGTTTCCAATAGTCTCGATGTACTTATACATCAAAACTATCCTTCTGAAACCCATACGTTGGATCTAAGGAAGTAAATCAGCTCTTTTGTTAAAATGGCTTTCGATTTGATACCTACAGGCTACCATATATTCTTGGGTCATACAAACTTACCAGATTTCGGCCTGGCCGCACCTGTCACGAAGACTGCAGAACTTTCTACCCACCAAGAATAATTGCAGTTGCTTAGAAGGATCGCTCCCGTCAAGGATATTGCAGACAGTCTTATACAGACTGAACGCTGTCTAAAGCACTATGCCATTAAACGCATCTGCTCTTTCCTTCATAAAAATTCTTATCACCCGTTCGTCCTAGAAATAATGTCATGGTGAGGTCCTTCCCAGCTAAGAAAATCCTTCCACTGTTCTCCCCCCATAGAAATTGCTTTTCCCCCTTATGTTAACACCTCCTTCTCCCTTTCCCCATCGCAGCCCCCAAGATACCCTCCTTAAACAGTGCTGAAAAAGGCAGAGGACGTGCTACATGGAAACCATGCATGGAAACTTTCCTCGATAAGAATATTTTTCCCCTTTTGTTTCCTTCTTTCTAGGGGAAATATATAAATTAAAATTAGTTATTCTGAAGTTACCTTGTTTTTCCTTTGGAAAGAATAAAAGGAGTTCTCCATAATGTTATCATAAATAGACAGATATACATACTACACCTGCCAATGCCGGGCGTCTCCTCATAAACTCTTTACCCCATAGAAATTTGAGAATCAAACCATATAATATTCCGGGTGTATTACAAATGTCCCAATATTAAATCGAGGTGTCACGATGACACCCTTTTTTATATTTTTTATTAATTTCAAGGTGACTATATCGTATAGTTCCTCAATAATTAGTTCTTTAGGATTTTTTAACTTTTTCAGCGGGTGCTTGACCCTCTTGTCAAGGTATCGTGGATGAATATTATTTTAAATTCAATTAACTAGGCTATGGTATTTTTCTTTAATTGGGCTAATAATGGCAAGCATCAGGATCCTATAGGATGCCATAGTCTTAAAGCCCCTGCATAATCTTCTTCCTCATGAGCTTAGTCGGCCCCTCACTGAGTTGTGTCATTACTTTTCGTCTCCTGAGTTTTAAAATTAGGTAGTTAACTTGTATAAGCTGTACGCTTTTGCTTCTGGTGGGGCCTTGGCCTTGAGCTCCTCACCAGAAGCAGGTACAATGTACATTTGTAACCATAATAGATTAAGGCTACTGAGCAGGGACATTACATCCTTCCCCCCTTAAGTTAACACCGTCCTCGGTGTTCTAGCTTTTCTTTTACCAGATTACCTTCTTCACAATCTTATTGTTCAAAACCTGCAATTTCCCTGCAACATGTTTAGGTGTAGAACAATTTTTATTCAATACATCATGTACAAAATTTATATTTCAACTTAAACATCAGTCATAGATTTTTTTTCTTTTGCAATCTGCAATTTTCTAATGTTCATGGTTGTCATATTACCCAATTATTTTTCATAATGCAATTTATACATTAACAAAACATGACAACAAGCATTGAAATCCCATTATATCAATAATGTCAAACAATCAACATATTACCTCATCGGTACTTGTTTACCTGCAATGCACATACCTTTTTCTGCATTGTTCATTTCTTGCATGTCCTCCATCCCAGCACATCAAGTGCCAACAGTACTTCAAGTACCAATCCAAGTCACCCAACACAAGGACGATACAAACCCTTCGTGTATCTCCTCTGTGCTATTCAGGGTGCTTGTCATTATTCTTCATTCAAGCCACCCAACAAAAGGACGATACCCCATACCCCTCTTAGCGGTATCTCCTTTAGGGTGCTTCACCAAGCTGAGGCACTCCGTTCTCGCACACCTCCACAGTGCCTAGAGGTTATTCTCTTCACAGAGTCCCCCAACTCATGTGACAGTCCTCTAATGTGTGCAAAACGAGTCTTAACCACATGTCTTACATCTGGGCGTCCCCAGAATGCATAATGGTCCCTCGCTGTCCCGGGGGAAAACAAGGTAGATTTTAACCACTACCTCATCACCACTCCCTCTTCTGGTGATAACTTTATACACATGAGATTTAGTCCTCTTTCATGGCCATAAATCCTCATGCCTGCAAACACTTTATAGGTGGTTAGTTTATCATATTATCAATTCAAAGAACATCAAAATTTTAGCATAAATCATGCCTTACCCCATTTCTCATTCATCATTCATCGGTAAGAGCCTTTTCAATTCTTTTAACATGAGATTTGACAAGAAGGCATTCACACTAAGCCACAAACCTTCTCAACTTACAGCAACACAATTAGCAAGGAGCCACATATAGCCTGAGAATTTGACAATGCAAACACTCATTAACTTCAATTTATTACAACAGAGAAAATTCACTTACTGTTGCCATTTTATACATACTACATCTTAACTTTTAAAGTGCTTGTCAAATGACATAAGACCAACATCCAAAATTTGTTAGCAATTCAAAACAAAGTAAATTGCCTGCAATTAGCCTCACCATGACCAATTAAACAATTACCATTAACTTGCATACTAAAATATATCACACAAGAAATAATCTTGTACTAATGGTGGAAAGGCAGCCGCGATTTTAGTTTCCTTTTTAACCGGAAATACAATGTACATTAAACATATAATTAAAGAAAAAGGAAATCATCTTTTCCATTTCTAGCCTTTACACCTAATCTAGCAAATAGAAGCAATTTTACAGGAGTAAATGTGGGGCCTGCATTTAGAGGCCGTCCCCTATCTTTTGCAAACCACAATGCATATAAATAACCATCTTGGACATGATTCCATAATTTGAAAATAAAACCAGGGACAAATATATAAAGAAAATAACTCCCCCTTTTGTTTTTGGATTAGCTATAGAATCGCAGATTCTGTAGCTGGTTCTTTTTCAATGCATTTTATTTAAGAATCAAATCAGCATGAACAAAAATGCATTGGCTGCAAAAATAAAAAATAAAACTGTAGCTCAATTTTGGCTGATGGTATTCTAAGCAAATTTCAATCAAGTCAATGCATAGGTAAATACTACCGCAAGTAACACATAATATAAATAAATACCACTTAAATTTCAACCCACGGTATTAATATGCAAACCAAACAATCCCAACCTATAGATCATAAATGCAGCTATCATTCAAATTTCATCAATTTCATCCCATGGTATTTTATGCAGTTACCTATCCAATCCAACCATTGTAAAATGTATTCATTTACCTAACCAATTCACCACATAAAACATATATGAAGTTACCATTCAAGATGTGGAATAGGGTTGTGATCTCTCTCTCTTAAATTTACCCATATATGAATGTATATGTATCATAAAGGTCAACCAAAAAAAGGAATCTCGACCTAACATTTACCAATTTACTCCCACCCATTATATATGAGCGGTTTCTAAACTTGTTTGGTCAAACTTAGAAATTGAGGATTAATTGTCAAATCTGCTACAAGAAATGTGACCAATTCCTACAGCAAAACATCCATCCCTCATGATATTTATTGAATATAAATTCTTCAGCATAGGATTTTTATATAGAAATATATATTGATCATGACCGTGAACAAAACATAACTGATTCCACTCTACACTCAACAATAGCTCAAAACAATGGCTACAAGAAATTGATGTATACTTAACACCGCATGAATTTAGTTTTGATTTTTAAATATTGAACAAAAATGAATGCTCCAGTCATTTCCGAAAGCTCAATCTACAGAAGTAAAATCGAGTATTACCGCTTTCGGCCAATTACGAATTTGCTCAAGGCTTGGGAAAAAAAAAATGATTACATGGAACTTTCCTTAGTTACTAAGTCTTGGAATGCCACACTTTCAAATAGTGGTTTGTTGCCCAATATTTATGCATAATATGAAATTACTCCATCTGCAAATTAATGAAAATGAATAGGACTAGGCCTTTTCTTTATCAGCAATGCATAATATATTTATTTCAAATACCAGAAATCATTGAAATTACCCATCAAATCATCAGAATATATGTGTTGCATTTAGAAATCAATCTAACATATATAATGTAAATGCGAATACCACTCCATTTCTAACTCATGGTATTTATAAGCAAATTCCAGACGAGATTATTAAACCCTAATCAGAAGCGAAAACACATGCAATTCTGCAAATTAATGAAAATGAATAGGACTAGGCCTTTTCTTTATCAGCAATGCATAATATATTTATTTCAAATACCAGAAATCATTTCAATTACCCATCAAACCATTAGAATATATGTGTTAAATTTAGAAATCAATCTAACATATATAATGTAAATGCGAATACCACTCCATTTTTGACTCATGGTATTTATAAGCAAATTCCAGACGAGATTATTAAACCCTAATCGGAAGCGAAAACACATGCAACTCCAAACTAAGTAAACAATTCAGATCTATTAAATACCAGGTAGGTTTTTTTTTACCTTTTTCGTCAATCACTAGCCATGGGCAATGACTGCAATTGGAAACAAATTTAGATCTATGAAGCATATAGTTATCAGGCTCAGATCTATTATAAACCAGGTATTTTTACCTCAATCGCCGGCTATGGACAACGATTGAAAATTTGCCTAATTTGAAATGAGCAGATATATAATACTCAAATCCCAATCTCATCATAAGACGTCAGGCATAAGCTATGGAGATAATATTTCAGCCAACTCCAATTATTTAATGAAAACCTAGGCAAGGAGTATTTATTTCAGATATTTAGGAAAGCGCATGCAATCAAAACATGTTCCAATTCTTTGTTGTTCAGATAATAAAGGGAAGAGAACCATAATACCTGGTCGACAACCGATCAACCCTATCACCCTTTGACATGACAATCCAGAAATGCATAAACGAAACACAGGTATGAGCAAAACACCCATAAGGATTAGTATGTGGCCAGGACCTCCAGAGTATGCTAAGGTGTCTCTCCCTTCAACACGGAGGGGATTCTCCTCTTGCCGAATATGCAAAGGTGTATTTGCTCTCCAAGTAAACGCAGAGGTGTGCCAATGCTCTTATAAAAGAGGGAATCTGTGATCACTTTCAAACTTTCCACGTTATTGATTAACCAATGAATTCAATAAAATACCGAATATCAATTGCAAGGTTACAAATCTGTAGAAGGCCCAACAGCTCCAGAGTTGTAACCTCGCTCTGATACCATATGTAATAAACCCGCTGATCACCTAAAAACTATAAGACATTCAAGAAGTCTGCAAGGTAAAATTTTGGAATCTTTTCAACAATTAAAACACTTATATAGTATTCATAACCATCATATAAACAAGAAATAACCAGCACAACAACATAACAAAAAGGAGACAACCATCTTCACGTGGTTCACCTCGTCCACGAGGCTACATCCACCAACCTATTTGCTCTTTTATTTCTTTATAAAAAAAATAGAGTGCTTACAAAAAATCATGGCTCATTCCTGGCCGGTCTTTATCTTCCTCAAGGCTCTTCGCAGAGAGACACTTGTAACTCAACAGCCCTACTTGAGACCCTTATAATTCAGCTCATAGAAGAAAATCTATTAACACAAAAATTTTGACATAAGAAGGTACACATCATATCTGCTGTGATATTATTTTCCTTTTTCTGGTTTCTCAAATGCTCAGAGAGAGAACCTCTACATCAGGTTTTAGTATAATTTTTCAACATTGTAAACTCCTGAAATTTACATCAATGGCAATGGCTGTTAAAATCAGATTTGTCAACAAAGAGCAACTCAATTAGTCATGCGCCTTGAAGAGAGTAGTGCCCTAAATTATAACATTAAAATGTTTTAAAGGGCAGCCAACAAATTTTTTTATTGTCCCATCAGAAAATGTTGGGACCCCTATTTAATTCCAATTTTCCTTTTGGGTAATCCAGACATTATTCTCATCAGTTTCTTTCTTTTCTTAAACATCCTTACTATAGAGACATGTTTTATTCAAAATCAGATTCTGCCCAAGGATTTTTGCAGATGCATCATCCATATTACGAAAAGTATGCAAGGAATTCAACACACGCCCTGGGGACATTATCGAACTTTACTACGTAAATTCAATTAAAATATAATCCAGGGCATTATCAAACTTCACTGCTTAACTTTAAATTAAAATAATCTTAGAGTTTCCTGAATATTGTTTTTTTCTTTTGCCACAAGCTTTCTTTAGTACTCTTATTTTGTCAATGCACATAGGCCTCGGTTGGAGTTTCCTCTCGCCACGGTGCATTTTAGTTTTAGAGATCTTTGAATCTTTATTTTTGACAACTGCCAACCACCTAAATCAATCCATAAAAGCAGGAGGATGCATCATTCAGTTTGAGTTCAACTCTGGAAGAAGATTGTAAACAACCATCCACTCTATCAGGTAAGGAAAACAAGGCAGAGATGTTGGCTCTGAAAAATAGGCAGACTGCACTGGTTCGACTCTCCAAAAACCCATGTTAAACCCATTATATTGTTTTTATGAAAATACATGCAGAACAGTAATCGAATATAGCCAAAAGAAATATCTAGTAAGCGTGAACATTATGCAGAAAAAAGTATTTGGGTGCTGGGTTCTCTACCTGGTTTTCTCGCTGGTCGTACCCATTTTTTATCAACTAAAAAGTTAAGGTCTACGTAGGAATGCAGACTGAAAAGAATGTCGAAAGCAGGCTATAATGAGCCACAATAAGACACGTGAAGGGGGGGGGGGTTTACCCATAAGAACATAAACCCGGTAATAGAGAATCGATTTACCCAAACAAAACACGCTCAAGCAGAGCCGCAGGATGCTCCAAAACGGTGATGGAAGGGACATAAGGAAATCATGGTATTATTTTATCAACCAAAAAAATAGTGCCAGATCTATGATTAAAAAGACAAAACACAACCTAATCATTGCCCATCCCTTCGTTACCCGCACACATTAGATACAACGATATTAGATCTAGTTTTATAGCAAAAAGAACCTAACCGTTTCCAATAGTCTCGATGTACTTATACATCAAAACTATCCTTCTGAAACCCATACGTTGGATCTAAGGAAGTAAATAATCTCTTTTGTTAAAATGGCTTTCGATTTGATACCTACAGGCTACCATATATTCTTGGGTCATACAAACTTACCAGATTTCAGCCTGGCCGCACCTGTCACGAAGACTACAGAACTTTCTACCCACCAAGAAGAATTGCAGCTGCTTAGAAGGATCGCTCCCGTCAAGGATATTGCAGACAGTCTTATACAGACTGAACGCTGTCCAAAGCACTATGCCATTAAACGCATCTGCTCTTTCCTTCATCAAAATTCTTATGACCCATTCCTCCTAGAAAGAATGTCATGGTGAGGTCCTTCCCAGCTAAGAAAATCCTTCCACTGTTCTCCCCCCATAGAAATCGCTTTTCCCCCTTATGTTAACACCTCCTTCTCCCTTTCCCCATCGCAGCCCCCAAGATACCCTCCTTAAACAGTGCTGAAAAAGGCAGAGGACGTGCTACATGGAAACCATGCATGGAAACTTTCCTCGATAAGAATCTTTTTCCCCTTTTGTTTCCTTCTTTCTAGGGGAAATATATAAATTAAAATTAGTTATTCTGAAGTTACCTTGTTTTTCCTTTGGAAAGAATAAAAGGAGTTCTCCACAATGTTATCATAAATAGACAGATATACATACTACACCTGCCAATGCCGAGCGTCTCCTCATAAACTCTTTACCCCATAGAAATTTGAGAATCAAACCATATAATATTCCGGGTGCATTACAAATGTCCCCAATATTAAATCGAGGTGTCACGATGACACCCTTTTTTATATTTTTTATTAATTTCAAGGTGACTATATCGTATAGTTCCTCAATAATTAGTTCTTTAGGATCTTTTAACTTTTTCAGCAGGTGCTTGACCCTCTTGTCAAGGTATCATGGATGAATATTATTTTAAATTCAATTAACTAGGCTATGGTATTTTTCTTTAATTGGGCTAATAATGGCAAGCATCAGGATCCTATAGGATGCCATAGTCTTAAAGCCCCCGCATAATCTTCTTCCTCATGAGCTTAGTCGGCCCCTCACTGAGTTGTGTCATTACTTTTCGTCTCCTAAGTTTTAAACTTAGGTAGTTAACTTGTATAAGCTGTACGCTTTTGCTTCTGGTGGGGCCTTGGCCTTGAGCTCCTCACCAGAAGCAGGTACAATGTACATTTGTAACCATAATAGATTAAGGCTACGGAGCAGGGACATTACACTTGCATGCTATATTAAGAAAATATAACATTGTGGATAGCAGATGGGACTGCAATGATAAAATTAGCTTACGATATCCCTATTATATGAAATAAGGGTGTTTTGTTACTGATTTGAGAATAATGGAATCATATTCATATGTAATTGTTTTGTAAGCTTGTGAGACTAATGTTATGATATTTTCAAAAGAAAAATAGTTGTAAAAGAAAGAATCGCCTCTTCACTCAGCAGTTGATTTAATATGCAATGACTTATGTGCTGATCATCTGTTTCTTTCAATTTGTAATGATGATGAAATGTTTCTTTTAAAGATAAGAATGATGTTTTGGGTTTGCATCTTTAAAATACTATCGATTTTTGTTTTCAAAGATAGACCATTGATATGAATGGGTGTACGGTTTAAGTTACACATAATTATTCAGGGAGGAAAAGGCTCGTTTAGACACTAATATGATGGATTTATTCTTTTTTTTAGTAACAGTGAAACAAAGACTCTTTTACCCATTTTGCACACATAAATGGCACCCAGGTATAAGAGGGACATTACATATGGTATCAGAGCAAAGGTCGAAACACTAGGGCCTGTCTGGGCTCAAAAATGATTCTACCTATTTTGTCTTTGTGAAATGGCGATCAAGTTTGCTTGTAATTATATGTATTGGTTGACCTTTTATTTATGTAGAAATAGCTTCTCCACTTCAATGTGAGGCCCGGCGAGGTAAGTACATAGCTATGTTGACATTCTGTTTGTTTTGAAGACATTTTATCCACAACTAAGATAAGTGTATCCTCCCCTTTGAGCTGCACAAAAAGATTTTTGGGTAAAGGTATGGAAGTCTGCATAAATGCATGCAAGACAAAAAAAAAAAAATTGAAAAGGAAACTGTAGTTGTTACATTCATAGATGGACTAGCCGCTAATGAGCTGATGTATATTGGTAAGAAACTTGTGAGAGTTGAATATAAATTTAAATGAGCTGATGTATATTGGTAAGAAACTTGTGAGAGTTGAATATAAATTTAAAGTTCTGCACCTTTTTATTTTTGTTATTTAGCAATGAATAAAATTGTAAAGTGACACATAAGGATATGTTCCACTCTTTTTAGAAGTCCCATCGTGTCATGAAAAGTAAGTAAAAAACTGACTTTACACCATTTTAGAAAAAGGGGAGTAAGATGACAAGATAACTATCAATGAATTTTGATGAATAAATCATTTAAAAGAGTGAATATATTACCCCAAAATCCTAGCAAGTGTAACTAAATTCATTGTGTGTAAATCTAACTGAGAACATAAATGATGCTGAAAGGATGACTATATTAAAAACACATATTGTTAGGATTATGTAGGTATACAAAAATATACCAAGTAAAATGTAATGTCCCTCTCAGCCCTTGATGCCAATATGTGCAGAAAAGTGGTAGAGTTTTTTTTTTTTTTTGTCTTTATTACTACAAGGGGATTTAAACTGTTAGTAGCAACCTTTACGGGGAATTTCATATTATGTCAAAACCATGGGCATAGCAAAACAATTACTTGACAATTTTCTTTAATGTAACTCACCAGCATTGCATCATCCTAATATCCCGAAACTGACTTATTTATGATCACAACCACAATCCTTTGACCATCATTTTACATTATTACAGTCTATGAGCATATGTACAGTAACAATAATAAGAAGTAAACATGAAGACCCAACACACAGAGACACAATGCACACATGAAAGGGACACCGGAGTACGTGGTTCACCTCATCCTCGAGGCTACGTCCACCAAAGCTTGTGTTGCATTATTTCATTCAGTGTAGTTTTTACAAGTTCCAGGCACACCCTTTGCCCAAATTCTCCATTGAGAATTTTGCCTTCCAGTTACTTTTCCTTAGTGCAAGTTCCTCCTGGCATATACTATAAGATACCAAAAATTATACAAGAGCATAGATATTTTCTTGAGATAGATGCTAGTACATTCTTTGTTGTACCCAAAACTAGTCCGAAGCATGCATATGCTTCTTTGAGCAAATTTAACATCCACAAGGCAAGTAGTGGCAATTACCAATGCATATCCCTAAACCACTTTAACTTGCAGTATTAAAACAGTGAATGCTTTCGCACTCCGATCACAGAATCAAGAGGATAGCTTTCTGATCTGCAACAAATGAGCAACCAGCAGACAAGTGTGTACATATATTCATAAACCAGAATTAAAATCAACTAAAGCTTTGGCCGCTAAATCACAGAAATACGTAAATAGCTTTCTGATCTGTAGTGAGTAAACAATCAGCAAGTAACTATGCATAGGTATTCATAAATCAAAATTAAAAAGACAAACTAGAGCCAAACAGAGATCAAATAAAAATCTTACCCAAGTATGACCTACAACTTGTAGATGACACAGGTTTCTGGTCTAGATACTACCAGCAGTGGTTATAATAGAAATCAAAGTCGGAACCAGAACTACTTTGATTCAGCAGAACCAATAGATTTACCAGCATGGTAAATCTTCCACGCCGCAGGCCGCTACGGCCTAAACCTATGAAGTTAATGTCCTGAAACATATTAGCAGCATAAAGGCTAAACCCTTATCAACCTGCATCAGGAATCATTGTATATAGCTTCCATTAAAACCGCTAGGTCATTGGCACAACACAGGCAGATTTTGCTACTATATTTATATACGGTTTCTAATCTAAACAGTTCCAACGTAGAGATATATACCCACGCAGTCTCTTCTGTGATTTGCCAAGGAGGAGCTGTCACTGCTTGTAATTAAAGGAGAAGACACTGCTTGTATATCTGTACACGGTGTGGAGGTGAAAAAATTGAAGCAGATCCCAACGAAGTATATACAAGCAACGACATCCATTTAAAAATTAGATGCAATCGCAAAGAAAGGGAGGAGGAGCCGTCACTGCTTGTAATTCATGGAGAAGACACCTTATTGTATAGCCAACACATGCCATAGAGAACTCAGCACATGTGCAACAGCTGCCAATGACGACCAATTCGCACAGTTCATAATACTAAGCCCTCCAAATAACAATCGCGAAGACATCCAATATCTATCCAATCCAAAGGTTATTCTCACATAAATCTTTTATCCATAAACCATCGTTATGCTCTAAAAACCCTAAATGTTTTCAAGCCTGCAACGAGCATAACCAAAAAATGTTTTCAAGCATGTAAACGGAGACATGGCCCATTTCAGAACCAAGGTGATGGGATTGGTTGTTAAAACAACCATGGGAAAGTGCACCCCAAAAGTTCCATGCAATATGCGATGATAGAAGCGCTCAAGAGGATTCATAGAGGGAGCTCAAGATCCACTAGGAGTTCTGGTATTTTTTTTAAAGATTGCAGACAAAATGTTTTCTATCGTAGGCCATCAATGCCATTTAGAATGGTCAGAAAAATAAACACTTGCAGTGGGGACAACCCATACACTACAGACTCTAGGAATGGTTTTAATCAAACTATTACGCCTTAGAACCACATAGAATTTCAAGGGTACGATTTAAAAAGGGATGGTCACGGCTTCCAGATCCTTCTGATCTGGTGCATCCAGGATACAAAGAATGAAATATCAAAGAGTTCACTTGAAACATGCAATCCATAACTATGAGATTACGGATTTGACCTGTGATGGAGTGTGATAATGACCTCGACTTGAAAGAATGTTGAATGGAAACATGCCCTTCAGTCTCAATGATAACACCAACACATTCTCAATTGAAGCGTATGTATACTGGATTCCTCTACGATCGAAGGATCGACACGGGGTATGCATGCCATACGGTGGACCCAATTTGTGTTCTCAAATCAGCAAGAGATCAAATGCACTTAAACCAATCACATTCATATAAATGAAAAGAAAAATTCGGTGTAGATCAAAGCAAAAACTCCACACGTCAATCGCGTATAAGGGTAAAATTACATGCAAACCTGGGTCTGTAACTAGCCATACAACAAGCCATTTCAGGAAAGATCCCGCTCGAATCCAGTTACCGCCCCCTGCTCCGAGCTCTCAAAAATGAATTTTTCCCCGTAACACAAAGAACCAGGCGTAAAAGATCTTTCCCCCCCCCAGTCCTCCTCACAGTGAGAGACTTATTCTCCCCAAACCCTGGCGTTTCCACGTTTTCAGCTTACCAATTCCTGGTATGCTCCACCGTCAGCGTTCCATCAAAGGCCAGTAATTAAGGCCTCCAAAATGGGGCATTCATGATCAACGGATACTAGCTTCAAATCAGCTGTAACGTCTCCTCAAAATTCCAGGCAAGTCCACACGTTTCCGTAACGCCCCCCCACAGTTAATTTATTATAGCCCGTCGTGGAATTATTGGTGTTTGATCTTTTCCAAAATCTTACACCCTACTTCTTTGCTATCCACAATATATAAATATATATTTATATAACTGCCCCTAATATCTTTTGTAGGAGGAATTTGGTCCACTTTGAGTGCTGCAATAATGCATGTGTGCTATATATATACGCATGTGGTTTAAGTTCTACATACATCATATATCACTAATATATGTCTTTAACGTATATATATTTATTCCCCAATATACATAAGGCTCCACATATAGTACCTGCATGTAGGAGGCTTGTGGCAATATATATACTTATATATTTCCACATATATATCTATATATATATATGGTTCTATATACAGTACATGTTTGTGTGTGAGAGGTTTCATCTCACCATTATGTGTAACACTTTATGTTATTCAATTACTACATACCTGAGATGTATATAGATACATATATATATGTCTCCAATACATATATACTCCTCTCCATCAATATAAATATAATTATAAAAGAGTACATCATTATAAGTGCTTTCTTACACATAATGTAGGTAGGCAGGAGGTTTTGCATCACCTTAAAGGTTGTACCATTACAAGTTTAACATACAATATCCAATGTATGTAAGCCTCCAGCAATTATATATATATGCTTATTCATTATCATGTATATAGATTCCACTATTATAAAAAGGTTTATTTCACCATATAACTCTTCATGGTTATATGTAAATATATATATTCCATTATTATATCTATATATACATCTCCAATATATATGTAGTATCCTTCATTATTTACATGTGATGTTCTACATATAATTTATATATATATGTATGGAGTTTATTTCACCATGTGATGATTTTAGGTAACATTACATGTTCCACAACAATACATACCTCAAATGTATACCTTCGTCATACATATAATGTTCTTCACTATTATGATAATGTTAGAATGTCTCCAGTTCCCTGGATTAATTTGTAGCGAGAGTAGCCTGATGGCGGTGAGGGTTTTCTATTCCTCATGGACGCATTTATAATCCATTTTCTATTCTTACGAGTCGGAATCACTCTCGGCTCTTCAAGGTGGGAGGGGGATCTTACATGCTTTCCCCCTAGAATGAACACCGTCCTCGGTGTTACTTGTTTGTCATCCCTAACCTTGCTTGCCCCCTCGGCTTAATTTCACATTCTTGTGAGCAAAACCCAAATTCTGTTTTCTTAGCCTCTCTGCTGCCAGACCTACGAAGACTATCGTCAGATCTCAGATACTTTAGCATTTATAAGAAAGAGGACTCCAACTTGTTGCCAACTTGAAACTATACATTCATCCTATCAATCAACAATGTATAACCAATAAATTCAACATAATACAGTTTCATCATATCTTCACATTTATGTATTAAGACATGTCACCATTTAGTGACATGAAAAGCTGCTAACACAACTTCCCTTTTCCGTCATCTTTTGAACTCTCCCTGGAGTTAATTTTTTTTTTGGGGTGGAATTACATTTATTCCTGAGGTTACTCTCCCTTTCGACCCCCAGTCAAAAGTTTTCACCTCAGCGACATCAGACAGCGTCCTGTCTTCCAGATGTCCAGTTTTCTTTTGCCTAGGTCTTTCTTGCCACACCATGCGCCTAACACCAATGTGCTCACACGGCAATCTCTTTCCTAACACCATTGTTCTCTTGCGGCGTACATGTCTAACACCGATGTGCTCATGTGGCAATCACTTGCCTAACACCATGGTGCTCCCGCAGCATGCAAATCTTTATTTTATATAGGTTTCCACTTTACCAATCATAATGCACACCCCTAGGTGCTTCTCATGACTTTTACCGTCATCCTCCCGACTTGTGAGTCGGCCATACGGTTAGCCAAAACATCTGTTAATAACTCACAATTTTATTAACTAACCATGAGTAGCAGCGGCTTAATCATCACTTACCAGTGATATAACCTTGTAAAATATCTAGGAATTAATCCTTACACATTTCTGCGTAAGTTTAACGCAACTTATTTATGCAGGCAGATTTTTTTTTATATATCATAGTGCACGGTGATCGTAGCACTCGTCATCATCATGGTGAACCCTGCAATGTTAGTATAAACTGCATAATCCACAGTTAAATCTTGATTCATAAAATCTTGAAATTCGGCAATCCGCCTTCCTTAACCTCATGATTTAAGGCAGCAGATACTTTTTCTACCAGTCAATCCCGACTGATAGTGTACTTGGCATATCCTGCAGTGTCAGTGTAAAACATTATACAACATATATCAACTCAAAAATCTTCAGATGTCTTTACCCATCTGTAGTCTAGATAATTACAGTGAACACCACATTTATGTGTGGCAACCTAGGGACATATGAAAACATCAGTATTTCTAAGTGGGCTACTTGCCTCCATTTCACACCTTAACCACTTATGTTAGGTCTGATGATGTTTTCGTTCATCCAATACAAGTCTCTATATTTAGTGCAATATAATGAAAAGCATTATCTTTTTAAGCACAAGATACTTTACTGTTTCACTTTGGTTATACTCTAGATAAATTTCATAGGTAATTTAATTAACTTACATTTGATTAATCAATTGTGGTCCAACCAGGACTTCCACAATTCCACCACTTGATGTTTCATGCCTACTCGCTCATCACCGTATCCGTGGGGTAGCTCGACATTCCCCATGCTCCCTGTAAACCTTAGTGACTTACAATATACACTCAACATAACTTGATGTTCTAGTGCTAAGGCATATAGAGTCTTATAATTAGCTACTACACTTAAAATGTTCCAAGACTTTTATAAAGAATTCTTAACATAACAAATTATTGAAGCCCGGAAATTTCAATATAACTAAATCAAATGTTACCATCTTGGTAACCCTTCCATAATAAGCAGGGGATCATACAGACTCCAGATTTTTCATCTTCGCCTCTCATCCTCATGCGTGCCTGTATTATCTGCTTACAGATTCTTGCACAAAACTGAGTCACATCTTATCCTTATAAACAATTATAAGATAACCTGTTCCTGTTAGACTACGACAAAATGTACTTGTGTATCATATCAAGGCATTTCTTCAATATCTTTTCTTGCTGTGTTAATGTTATGCACTTACTAACACAATTTTCATTTGGTACTTCACTCATCAATAAGTATACAACAATCATTAGTGTATCTTGCTTAGAGTTGTTGCGGCAAGCCTAATAGGGTCTTTAAATAAATAACCCCTTTTTCTATACTTTTGTTCATGCATTAACAATAATGCTCAGACCATCCGAGCAGAGAGTTCAACAATATTTCCTTTCATAGCATGCATTATAATATCACATAGTATAATTCACATAGCTTACATCATACCTGTAC
Source organism: Pseudotsuga menziesii (assembly GCA_001517045.1). Classification (NCBI taxonomy): domain Eukaryota; kingdom Viridiplantae; phylum Streptophyta; class Pinopsida; order Pinales; family Pinaceae; genus Pseudotsuga; species Pseudotsuga menziesii. Next base: position 19,884 of record LPNX010795417.1, on the reverse strand, counting down.
GTTGATGATTCCATAGGTCCGAGCGTTTTAACCTTTTTTCTCTGATACCATTTGTAATGTCCCTCTGAGCCCTTGATGCCAATATGTGCAGAAAAGTGGTAGAGTTTTTTTTTTTTTTGTCTTTATTACTACAAGGGGATTTAAACTGTTAGTAGCAACCTTTACGGGGAATTTCATATTATGTCAAAATCATGGGCATAGCAAAACAATTACTTGACAATTTTCTTTAATGTAACTCACCAGCATTGCATCATCCTAATATCCGGAAACTGACTTATTTATGATCACAACCACAATCCTTTGACCATCATTTTACATTATTACAGTCTATGAGCATATGTACAGTAACAATAATAAGAAGTAAACATGAAGACCCAACACATAGAGACACAATGCACACATGAAAGGGACACCGGAGTACGTGGTTCACCTCATCCCCGAGGCTACGTCCACCAAAGCTTGTGTTTCATTATTTCATTCAGTGTAGTTTTTACAAGTTCCAGGAACACCCTTTGCCCAAATTCTCCATTGAGAATTTGCCTTCCAGTTACTTTTCCTTAGTGCAAGTTCCTCCTGGCATATACTATAAGATACCGAAAATTATACAAGAGCATAGGTATTTTCTTGAGATAGATGCTAGTACATTCTTTGTTGTACCCAAAACTAGTCCGAAGCATGCATATGCTTCTCTGAGCAAAATTTAACATCTACAAGGCAAGTAGTGGCAATTACCAACGCATATTCCTAAACCACTTTAACTTGCAGTATTAAAACAGTGAATGCTTTCGCACTCCGATCACAGAATCAAGAGGATAGCTTTCTGATCTGCAACAAATGAGCAACCAGCAGACAAGTGTGTACATATATTCATAAACCAGAATTAAAATCAACTAAAGCTTTGGCCGCTAAATCATAGAAATACATAAATAGCTTTCTGATCTGTAGCGAGTAAATAATCAGCAAGTAACTGTGCATAGGTATTCATAAATCAAAATTAAAAAGACAAACTAGAGCCAACCAGAGATCAAATAAAAATCTTACCCAAGTACGACCTACAACTTGTAGATGACACAGGTTTCTGGTCTAGATACTACCAGCAGTGGTTATAATAGAAATCAAAGTCGGAACCAGAACTACTTTGATTCAGCAGAACCAATCGATTTACCAGCATGGTAAATATTCCACGCCGCAGGCCGCTACGGCCTAAACCTATGGAGTTAAT
>LPNX010795394.1:58008-68214 GCA_001517045.1 Pseudotsuga menziesii | reverse complement strand
AATATAATCTGTTCATGTTATCAGTTCTTGTCTCTTGCATCTGTGTATATTGTTGTATGTATTATTGGTAACCTTATGTGATCAGTAGGATTACAACAGGTTCAGAGATACACAGCTTACGCAAGGATATGCATGTATATAGATCTGACCAAAGCAATCCATGAGGCCATAAGCATGTCATGGGACGATGACCAATGGATCCAACCTTTGTATTACGACCATATCCCATTCCGATGTAGGATATGCCATGAATATGGTCATCTAGTCATGGATTGCCAGACGAATCACCCAAAACCTTCTCCAGGAAGGGAGGAGGAAAAAAATGAACAAGGGTTTACTCGGGTATCCTCAAGGAAAAGAGGTGGTAGAAAGCAGGAGCACCATGAAATCTCCAAGAAAAAATCAATGTCCAATAAATTTGAGGTGTTGGAAGATCTGGTGGAAGAAACCCTAGCCTCAAGAAACAAAGGATAAATAGGGAGTCAACCCCATGTAAGAAACTAAGGAGATTTAGTCGGCTTCTGCATCAGAGAGTGTCGCTCCTAGGAACAAGTGGAGCTAGAATCTGGGGATGAGGCGGAGGATATGGACATAGGAGAGCTAGATCTAGAATGGATCGAATAAGCCTGTGCTGAGAAGGGAAAAGGGTATGTGCCATAGGAGCAAGTTCGATTGTTGAAGGAGGCCATCCTTAGGGCTAGAGAGAACAACTAGCTAGGAATTAGTCCAGGCTCTCATAAAGAAAACAAACGAAAATATGAAGAGCCTAGTAAGAAGACGGGAAGGAAATCGAATAAGTAGAGAGTGGTCGAAGCAGGGAAGAGACTGATCGAGTCAGGTTAGTATCCTACCACCAAGGTGGCCTTGGGCCTATAAATTTTAGGTTTTTTAGTGAATATCATGTCTTGGAATATCAGGGGACTAAACAAACCTAGTAAAATCAAGATGCTAAGTAAAAAGATTAAGAAATCCAATCTGGTTGTGGTCTTCCTATAAGAGACCAAATCCTGTTTGACCAGATTCAGGTAGTAGGGAAGAAGATTCAGAAGGGGGGTGATGGTATGGGTATCGATGCAAGAGGTTTTGCAGGTGGTATGGTAATTTTGTGGGATCCTAATAGCGTTAATTTAGATGGCTTATGAGGATCCAATTTCTTTCTCTCGGCATAATTCAAATTGATAGGATTCCTTGTTGAAGGTGTGTTAACAAATGTCTATGGTCCTCATTTAGCAGGAGAAAATAGGTAGTTCATTGACATGCTGTGATCCACTCATGCAATCCTAGGGGAAAACACTGGGTGATTGGGGGTGATTTCAACCAAATAACTTCGCTATTAGAAAATAAGGGAGGTAGACGTAGGTTAGAGGAGGAGGATGGGTTGTTCCATGACTTGATTGAAGACTTAAAGCTGGGGGACATCTTGTTGAGGGAAGGATGGTTTACCTGAAATAATAAGAGATGTGGGGATAGACACATAGCCTCTCAGTTGGATAGGTTCTTGGTATCAGATTCTATCCTGGAACTGGGGAGTGAACTCTTTTCAGCAACTCTCCCAGGGCAGGGTTAGATCATTGGCCAATAGAGTTGAGGTGGAGTGGTTTGGGATCATAATTCAAAAAACCCTTCAGTTTTGAGAAGTTTTGGTTAGGGCACCTAGATTTTTTAGACAAAATAAAGACTTGGTGGGAGGAGTTGAGCAAAGGCCTGGGAAGGAGCATGTACCCGTTTCAATAGACTCAAAGGTTTGAAGGAAAAGTAAAAAAAATGGAATAAGGAAGAGTTTGTAAACATATTTATGGACAACCTCGGATGCGGGTGACAAGTGTACCATAGGTGGTGATGGTCTCGGGAGTTGGAATGCCACGTGGAAAGTATGTTACCACACACTCAACACTCACCCCACCCACCAGTGCGACATTTATTGCACACTGATGATGAGGTTCAAATTTTAAGTGTTGGAAACGTTGGTGGACATCAACATTTACACACTATGTATGGAGATGACCCTGTGTTCATGTTGAAGGCTGGAATACATGGGGTTAAGCCGCGTTGGAACTTGGAAGGAGCACTACCCTCTTAATTTTCTATTAATGGCTTATGAGTTTTATTCCGTTATCACCTAGGTCATGGCACTAGCACATTCAATCTTGTGGTTTCCTCCTTTGGTAAGTGATCTGGATATGGATTGCACTCCTTCCTCCTGGTTCAGCTTGTATACGTCTGGTTGTATTTCTCGCAGTCTTGATACCTCTCTGATTCAGTTGAGCGCATCATATTTCCTACCACTATTTTTCTTGGCCCTGCAATTGAACACCACCACCATGTCACTATGTCTCATCAGCGTGAAACTCCCCATTGAGCTAGCAGCAACTGAGGTCTCGCTCAACGAGGTGCACACCTAATATAGGAAGATGGGTATGCCAGTACACAATTTGATCGATGAATGGGAATCCAGGTTAATTAATGAAAACCTGGCTGGAGGAATTGGAGGGGGACACCTGAATCACTATTGGATCATCAAGAATATGATGGGATCAATAATGGAGGAGATGGTGGGCACCTGGAACTATACTAGAAGTTCAGTCCTATAGGCCAAAACCAAGCTTCTTGAATTAGACACTTTGCTCAATAGAAGGGATGTGATGACAACACAGAAGATACTAGCTTTGGGCCTATGTATGCCGGGAGAAGGGGGAAGAGGTAGCCTCTCAACAGTACCCACAGTTTCGATGGACATGGGTTCAGTTTAGGCCACGCCTCATTCTTCGTCTGTGCCATTTCCAACGCCGTATACAATCACCTAACTTCAACATAAATGGGTATGTGATATTGAGGTTTTGGTTTGTAAAACTACTCCTCTTCTTTTCAAGCCAATTGACCCTTCATCTGAGGAAGAGTTCTATGGAGATTGTCCAATCGTTGAATAGAACTAGGAAAATCCAGACCCTGCAACTATTAACTGATGAAGTTATGTAGTATGTTAGGATCATTTCAATTATTCTGATTAGGCTGAAAGTTTTGTTTACATCTAGTTTATTTCACGTTACTATTATTTGTTTACTCCTATGAACTCTTATGCTCTGTAAATTTTGTATAAATCCCCCATCTTGTGAATGGGTAATTGTGCCTTTTCTTGCTAAAAACCGATGAACTCTTATGTTCTATAATTTTTGTATCAGGCCCCCATCTTTTGAATGGGTAATTGTGCCTTTTCTTGCTAAAAACTGACATGCTTTCTGTTTTTGATGGGCTGGGGTGGTAAGCTTAGACCACCCCATCCACTTCTCTAGGATGATTCATTCTGTACTTTTTTTGTTTTGACTGTTAATACAATGCAGACTTACAAAAAAAACATATTTGGGACAAAAAATTCTTGGAGGCTAGGATGCGGGAGGTTCAATCCAAAGGAATGAATGAAGGATATACTCATGACCTACAGAAGGAAGAAGATGACCTAAATGCTAATATTGAGGAACAGGAAAGGCCGTAGGAAATCCTTTGGCGTAAAAAATCTAGGAGCATTAGAGGAAATTTGGGGTCTAAAATGGGCCTTATAAGAAAATGAGCCAACAATAAATTTTGTGAGTTGGAATTCAAGAACCAATAGAATTTCAATAAAATGAGTCAACCATAATGGTTGAATTGACATATTTGTCATAAAAGAAAACTACTTTTTTTGTTCGTATTTTCAACATATCTCCCTGTGTTTTTACGCAAATTTCAAGTGGTAGAGCTAGTTGGATGCGGAATTTAATTTCACATCCAACGAGTACCCACACTGCATACTTTTGATGGACCCCTATACCCCAAAAATAATAAATACTTGAAAAAAATGTGATGATGATGTCATCATCATGTTTTTAGGTATTTCTTATTTTTTGGGTAGCGGGGTCCATCAAAGGTATGTAGTGTGGGTACTTGTTGGATGCAGAATTAAATTCTACATCCAACAAGCTGCCCCGCTTAGAATTTGAGTAAAATGTAAGCATGAATATTTAACCTTCTGTGGATAGAAGCTGTTCCTCTGGTTTGAATGGTTCAGATCCATAACAAATGAGTGAACGACAAAGGATGAAGACCCTTTTTGGATGTTGTAGACACCTGGAATGCCACTTTGACAGTGAACCTATGTACCTGCAATCAGATCAAACATACAAACACATCAAAGCTACCAGAACATCATCTACTTATCCATGTTAGTGACTAAGGAATCTAACAACATTTACATGCAAAATCAAAACAACAGTAATGTGGGATAGAAATAAAATTTGCATTAAGATGAAGGGAGAAGTTTACAACCAATTAAGCCTTAGTGTCAACATGCATCTCCATGAAACCAACACTTTCATCCCTATAAGCTCCAACTTTGCTATCTATGCTCTCAAATGACTTGGGCCAAGTGGTCAATCCAACAGCATAACAATACCTCTATAGTTCTCCCTCTCAACCATGGACATGAGCTTGTATTTATAAGGCTCAATGGATAGGAATGGTTGAGAGATTTGTGGATGAGGTGGCTTATAAGATCCTATGATGGGGGATCTCGAGCTCAACTGACCCACAATAATAGGGATAAGGGAGGACACGAGGCTCATGATCTAGAAGCCTCGAGAAACTTCTCTTTTTGCCATTTTACTCAGGGTAGCACTTTTCTCCTCTTATGACATAGCGTTTTAGGTTAGAAATGATTATGGACCAAAGGCCACAGGCGGTGGCACCGCTTATGGCAAACAAGATGAAGGCAGTGCAAACAAGGTACAACTCATGGTTAATAGGGAAAGCACGGTGCTGAGTATTTTCATGTAAGATTGACAAACAACATGGCTTTCCACTCCAAGTGCTGGGATTAAGGGCAGATATGCAAGTCAAAGGTCTTATCACATGGTGGTGACAGAATTTGGGTATAACAGGATAGCCCCCAAAGCATGAATCTTAGAGGGATGTGATAAATGAGAGCTTTAAGAGAACAAGTTGTCACTTCGAGGTGAAAATGTCAGCTTGATCGGAGCATGTCGTCCAGTAAGCATCTGTAGTACATCAATATTTTTGACTCATAGACACAAGTAACCAACTCATGGCTGCAGACCAATACAAGACAGATCCATGGGAGGAATAAACAAGCATGGCTACTAGAATACAATGTAGATCCATGTGATAGAGGACTCAAACTTGGACATAGCTACCAGACATATAATGTAGATCTATGTCATACAGACGCAAATTTGAGCATAGCTATGAAAATACAAATGTGGATCCATGCTAGATGTACAAAACTCCATCGCAACCTAGGGAAAGCAATGAGTGCTAAACAAATACCCAGGGTATTTGTCTCATCTTCCAAAAAATACGATTCTATCCATGTGATTACAATGATCTGAAGTCGAACATGGTAGAAACCACTTGATTACCGACCGATGATGTGAACCATTAACAAGTGAGAGGGATATCACCATTGATGTCAATGATTCCCAAGGTACCCTAGTACAATCTACTGAGTTTGAATAGATGTCCTGATGTTGACAAGAATAGTCTCGTCGAAGGAGGGCCATGATGAGTCCCACATCAACAACACGAAACTATGAACATAGTTCTAGAATGATGTGAATGTAGTAACCATAGGACTGACTCAAAAGTACTATTACAGAGACTGTTATGACTGTAGAGGAAACACTTCTTCAATTTCCCTTTGAACATTGGGTGGCATGACAAAAGACTTGGCAGCATGAATGAATGGGACAAACTCACGATGCGACAGTGGACAATGCATTATTTTGAAAGACTCAAAGGAGTGACATGACTCATGAAAGTGGATCGTCACAAAGATCAGCTGAATACCCAATTGACTGACATGATATGGAGATAAGTGCCATGTTCAAAGGTAACGACAAACTACTACCATTTATTTGCAAAATGATTCCCTTCCCATTTTCCCCATCATGATCGATGAGTGCCTCTTTTCGGTTTTACGATTTCAAAGAGGGTAACAAACACTCGGTATAGCTTGTTTGAAGACAAGTACAAACTCATATGTTTTACAAACCTGAGAGAGGAGGGGTTCATTCCCAAAATGGGTCTCTCGATGTTTAATTTAAAGAGTCCAATGAAAGAAAACTCAGTATCGCTCATGTTTAGAGAGTCTGAACGATTACGAAAGAAGACTCCAAAGGGGTCCTTTTTCATATGATTTAGTCCCTAGGGCCCGAAAAAGTGTAAAATCATACCTTAGAGAACTCTTCTAGTCATGATTGGCTGTAGTGTTCCTTTTTTAGTAAATAGTCTATCCGAACCGAAAAAGAGATAACCTATCGTCCGAAAGATGACTCTTCGAATGCTTTAACGAGCGTGAAGAAGACAATATCGCTCGACAATATTTTCATATTTAGGGAGCCTAAAAAGAGTTTAAAGAGGACTCCATGAGGTTTCTTTACACACTGTTACTTTTTACGAGATTGGAAAGAATCATAAATGGACTTGACTATCTTTTCGTGTTTAAGGAGCTTGAAAAGGGTTAAAAGAAGACTCCATGGGGTTTCTTTACACAATGTCAATTTTTACGAGCCTGGAAAGAATTGGAAATGGACTTGGACCTTTGATACTAGGTTTAAAGAGTGTGACCAAAGTGTCGTAACAAACGCTCATCGACTTTTTTCGTTTTATTGTAGTACGAAAAAGTCATACCCAAACTCCCAAAGATTTACTACTATGGTTCTTCTATCTTGCAATCGACTCAAAAAACAAGTGTTAAATGCGCTCATAACTAACATTAAGGGATTATGACTAATAAATTTCGAGTAAAAAGTGATTTTAAATCAAAACTATAGCATGTCAAACCCAAAATTGTGTATATAAGTCATGTAAATAGTGAAAAATCAAATCATTTTACTATTTACCCATAGTGGAGAGCATTTGGAGCATTTTCCTAGTCAGATCTTCAGCTGCTGATATCGGGAGTTTCCATCGTCGAACTCGAGCGTCGTCAGTTCTAGGTAACAGTTAAAACCCTACTCTTTCTTTTCATAGTCTTAATTTTGAGTTTTGATGGGGTTTTGGGCTTGTATGACAAGCCCTAAAACCATGGAAACAGGCACCACGCTTATCCCTTACGGGATACGTGGTACCTCACTAGAACCGCGCATAAAACAAGGCTCACAAGCGGTGCCACCGCCTGTCTTCAATGGCGCATAGGTGGTGCTGGCCGTGAATATTTAGAAATGATAACACAAGTAAAAATAAATCATTTCTTTGGATTTAAATCATTAAGGATGACTCTAATATGTGTTATGATTGTTTTTGGCAGGTTTTTGTTGATCAATCATGGTGATATGGAAAGAAAGACAACATGACAATGATGACGCTTTTGCTGAAAGGAATGTGGGTTGTATAGCCGCATTACGAGACTGTGGGATCTTGAAATTCTTCCAAACCCCTAGCATGGTATTGCATGAGCAGTTTCTAAAGCACATACGTCGGGTGTGGAATCCGAAGCAACAACACTTTGAGGTTGGGGCTTATATTCTAACAGTAGAGGTAGAGGACATCTACTTCTTGACTGGACTCTCAATATGGGGTGCCCCCATCTCACTGACAGGTTCCCGAGGAGGGGATATTACCACACAAGAGTTGATAGACCGTCACTGTATCCCAGGGACGAGGACATCGGGGAAGAAAATCCCCATCAGGGCAGTGATGGATGGGCCCCTACGGACTGTCTTATTTATTATGCAGAGAGTGGTCGAGAGTCAGGGTGTGCACCAGGATTCTAGGGCACACATGTTATATCCCATAGAGGCCATGGCACCTACAGTATTCAACTGGGTAGAATCCCTACTTCTGATATTCAAAGATCAGCTGACTAAGTGTTGGCAAGGAGAACTGAAGCAGTTTGGCTTTGGTTCCATTCTAGCCTACTTCTTCTTTGAGTAGGTACCACAGATGAGACCTTAGGTGGTCTTCATAGAGCTGAGGGCACGAGACCCCCGTATGCAGAGGTGGGTCCAGATTATGGCCCGTACTGGAGCGGGCAAGGGGAAGGTGAAGTTCAGTGACCTGTTCTTCAGATGGCTTCGATTTCAGATTCTCATGGTGGAGGAGTATGCTTATGCGGGTACAGATTTCAGTGGATACCCTGACCTATCGCTCCCACCTGGCGAACTATTAGGATATTTAGACACTTAGGAGTTAGTTAAGATCAACTTGTGTAATATATCCGTTAGGTAAAAGTGTGTTTCTTTAGTATGCATTAGTATGAATTTGTAAATATTCTAATCCGACGGTCACGATATGTTCTAGACATAGAGTGATCCGACGGTTCAACTTCTCTTAGATCATACCTACCATTGATCCGTGGCTTAACAATCGATTGGTCTATGATCTCTATTTAAAGAGCATAGAGGGTCCTTGGCTAGTTGATCAATTATGAGAAGCTCATGTAACTTTCTTTCTTTTGCATAATAAATTTCTCCAATTAGTTATTTGGCTGGGGCCATGGACTGTTTCCCTCTCGAGGGTTTTAACCACGTGACAAACATCGGTGTGTTGATCTATGATCTATTTGTGTGAAGCAGTTTCTAAAGGTGTTTGGTATTTTGGGAGTACCTTGTGTACCCGAACATGGTATCAGAGCTTTTATGAAGAGATGCTTTCAATTTTGATCAAGATCTGGAACCGGTGTTGCCAAAACTTTGAAAGGGTTTCTAGTTCTAGATTTTCTATGCATTTGTGGCATGTGGGAGCTGTTCCATTGCCTCCAAAGCGTTGTTTAGTGTTACCGAAAACCATTGGTGATGATAGATCTCTAAGTGTTACACCAAAAAAATATTTGTTGGTGATAATAGATATCTAAGTGTTGTAGGATCTGGAACAGTTCCAGTAGAAAATGGTTATTTCAGTGATGTACTATGTGTTCCAAAACTTTCCTGCAATTTGTTATCAGTCTATCAAATTACTCATTCAGGTGAAGGTAAATCTGTGACGTTTACACCTCACCACGTTGTAATCAAGGATTTTAAAAATCCTCAAAATATCCTTGCTACTGGAACTGTTGATGATATTACCAAGTTGTACAAATTTAACAACTTTGGGTCATCATCTTTTCCTTCAGTTTTTATTGCTCATAGTGATAACTTGAGAAAACTTTGGCATGAGTGATTTGGTCACTTAAATTATCACTCATTGCAACAACTATGTAAAGACAATATGGTGACTGGTCTTCTGCTGGTATCTTGCAAGGATGGTGTTTGTTTCGGTTGTGTACTCGAAAAACATCATTGGGACAGTTTTGACAAACATGCCTCTTGGCACGCCTCGGTTCCCTTGGAGCTTGTTCATAGTGACTTGTGTGGCCCTCTTCCATCTGCTTCCTTTTCTGGTTTCAAATATTTCTTAACCTTCATTGATGACTACTCCAGACGCACTTGGGTTTACTTACTAAAACTTAAGAGCGAAGTATTTAACATGTTCTTGGCCTACAAGGCCCTTGTTGAAAAACAATCTGGTCATCAAATTATTAAGTTAAGATTTGACAATGGAGGAGAATATGTTAACAACAAGTTCACTAATTTTTGCACTGAACAAGGAATTCAATAATAGCATAATGTTCCATATACACCACAACAAAATGGTGTAGCTGAATGAAAGAACTGCACTTTAAAAGAAATGGCTAATTGTATGATCCATTCTAAAGGACTAAGTCTTCAATATTGGGCTGAGGTCATAAATTGTGCAAATTACATAGTTAATTGCACACCCACTAAATTTTTACAGGGCATAACAATGGAAGAAGCGTGGAGTAAAATTAAACTAGATGTAAGTCACTTTCGTGTGTTTGGTTGTGAAGCATGGGCTCACATTCTAGATGAAAAACGGAAAGCATTGCAGCCTAAAAGTGAAAAGTGCATATTTGTTGGATATTCTGAAGATGTAAAAGGTTATAGACTTAGTCAGCCACATTCTCATGATATAATCATTAGAAGAGATGCTAAATTTGATGAAAATCTCAATGACGAACATGTTCCCAGTTTCAACGAGCCTCTTCTCTTTTGGCTCAAGTTTTCAAGAATCATGATCCATAAAATTTTGCAGAAGCTTCAGGAAATCTAGATTGGGATACAGCTATGAATGAAGAATATCGTTCCTTAATGGCAAACGATACTTGGGATCTTGTTCCTCTTCCAAAAGGAAGAAAACTTGTCAGATGTAAATGGGTCA
>LPNX010795394.1:31292-57957 GCA_001517045.1 Pseudotsuga menziesii | reverse complement strand
AAGTGTTGAAAGACTTAAGGCAAGGTTAGTTGCCAAAGGTTTTTCCCAAGTTGAAGGGATTGACTACAATGAAACCTTTTCCCCTGTAGCAAAAATGAACACCATCTGCCTTGTTCTTTCCCTTGCAGCCTTACATAACTGGGAAGTCCATCAAATGGATTTCAAGTCTACCTTCTTACATGGTGATTTACATGAGGAAATTTACATGGAACAACCTCCTGGATATGTTCCGAATAACTCTAGCCTTGTTTGTCTCCTTAAGAAATCCTTATATGGCCTTAACCAAGCTCCTAGAGCTTGGTATGCCAAAATGGATAGCTTTCTCCTTGGCACTAGTTTTTTCTAGATGCCATTCTGATCCCAATGTCTATACCAAGAAAGTAGGAAACCATCTCATCATACTTGTTCTTTATGTTGATGATCTTATCCTTACTGGTAGTGACCCTAAACTTATAACCCATGTGAAATCCAGTCTTAAGCAAAATTTTGAAATGTCAGACTTAGGACATTTGCATTATTTTCTTGGTCTCCAAGTCTTGCAAACCAAAGAAGGAATATTTCTTTCCCAGTCTAAGTATGCTTGTGACCTTCTTCGTCGCTTCCACATGGAAGATTGTAAACTAGCCCCTTCTCCCTTCCAGTATAGAGTCAAAATTTCTGCCACTTGTACTTCCCTTGAAGTAGATGCCACCTTGTATTGTCAGCTTGTTGGTAGTCTTTTATACTTGATTCATTCCCGTCCTGAACTTTCCTTTGCCGTTGGTCATTTTTCTTGTTATATGAAAACTCCTCATGAAAGCAGCAAAAAGAATACTTCGATATATTCGAGGTACAATTCATTTTTGGATTCATTACAGTACAGGGGGGAAACCTTTGTTGGTTGGTTTCACTGATTCAGATTGGTCCGGCAATCCTGATGATCGAAAGTCTAATGTAGGTTATCTTTTCAGTTTGGGATCTAGACCTGTCACTTGGGCTTGTAAGAAACAACAAGCTCTTGCTCTTTCTTCAACAGAAGCAGAATATTGAGCTGCAGTTAATTCCAGTCAGGAATATTTATGGCTTCAACAGATCCTTTCAGAGTTTGGATTCAAGAAGCAGTAGCCTACTCCAATTTGGTGCGATAATCAAAGTGCCATTAAGCTTGCCAAAGATCCAGTTCTACATCAGCGCAACAAACACATTGAGCTACACATGCACTTCATCAGAAATGTTGTTCATGATCGTGTTATTGAAGTGCTCTATTTCCCTATAGATGATCAAGTTGCAGACATCTTCACTAAGTCTCTTACAAAAGCGAAGTTTTCTAAACTTCGATCTATGTTAGGAGTTCAGGAATGTGTCCTTAAGGGGGGATATGCTCTAATGCCTCCTTCCTTCTCCTAATAGTCTCACTTTTGTAAATCCTTCAATCCTATCCCAAGTTGTTCTTAAGGGGGGATGTTAGGATATTTAGACACTTAGGATTTAGTTGAGATCAACTTGTGTAATATATCCGTTAGGTAAAAGTGTGTTTCTTTAGTATGAATTAGTATGCATTTGTAAATATTCTAATCCGACGGTCACGATATGTTCTAGAAATAGAGTGATCCGATGGTTCAACTTATATTAGTATGCATTTGTAAATATTCTAATCCGATGGTCACGATATGTTCGAGACATAGAGTGATCCGATGGTTCAACTTCTCTTAGATCATACCTACCATTGATCCATGGCTTAACACCCGATTGGTCTATGATCTCTATTTAAAGAGCATGGAGGGTCCTTGGCTAGTTGATCAATTATGAGAAGCTCATGTAACTTTCTTTCTTTTGTATAATAAATTGCTCCAAGTAGCTATTTGGCTGGGGCCGTGGACTGTTTCCCTCTCGAGGGTTTTAACCACATGACAAACATCGGTGTGTTGATCTGTGATCTATTTGTGTGAAGCAGTTTCTGAAGGTGTTTGGTCTTTTGGGAGTACCCTGTGTACCCAAACACGGACAGTGGGGTGACATCGGTAAGAAGAAAGAAACCCTAAAATGGATAAAATGTTTTTATGTTTTTTGATGTTTTATACATTTTATGTTAAGTAACGAGACCTGGATATTTTCATGCAGACGTTGGAGCAGCACGACCTAGGGGAGCTTCCCCATTGGATAGACGAGCTGGAGCCCTCTTTGTACCGCAGGGTGATGATATTACCTGGGATTTAGAGGAAAACCTAGAGAGGTTGACCTTAGAAATCCCTGACGCTTCCATTGATGACCTCCCTCTGAGGTATCAGAGACCTACAGTGGGAATACCGGGTCGATTTAGTAGGCTACTACGTAGAGTAGCCCAGGCAGTGATGTGCTACCACGAGCATCACTAGACATTGTGTGCATGAGATATCTACTGAAAGCTGATAGCTTCAGGATTTTGTATGGTGATTTTTTCCTAAAAGCCTACGTGCTTCAGATGAGGTCTCGGGACCTATTTTTTTGTAAAATCGTTCATATATATATATATATATATATATATATAGACTTTTACTTGGTGTTTATATGTCTCAAATGGTGAATGTATTTTACATGAGTTTTATGTGTCTTTAATTGTTTATTTACAATGAGCCATATTTGATTAACATCATGAATGGGAAATATGCCAATCTAGGCTGCAATTAGCTAATAAGTCACCAACTACATTATGTTCCCTAGGGATATGCTTATAAGTGATGATTTCAAATGATATTTCTAACAAGAGTACCCTCCAGAAAAGGCAGAGAAGCATATGATTTCTAATGATATAAACATGGTTTATATGACAAACCATGAGTTGTGAGTCCATCAAGACTACCAGATTACGAACATCTTGGGAGGCAGCTTCAGTCAGAAAACCAATGACTGCTTGATACTCGACGATGTTATTGGTAGTAGGACTGTAGAAGGATCAAGTCGATAAGTCGACTTGAAGGATAGCCGACTTAGTTGATCAGCCGACTAAAATAGAGATTAGGTTGGCCACCTAAGGTCGTGTCGGTTCACCGAATTGACAGGTAGTTGTTTTGTAACCGTTCTATAATCATATATATTAGGTTGTTGAGCCAGATGAGGACTCAGTTCAGTTCTCTGTGTTGTATGAACTCATTCATATAATATAATCTATTTATTCACCTATTTGTTCTTATCTATTGTCTCTGTTATATATATATATATATATATATATATATTTTAGTGTGTATTATTGGTAACATTATGTGATCTATGAGATTACAACATTGGTTCCGTTGCCGGTAGTACATGACTGAAATGTATGCAAACAGATGATACTAGAGCAGGAGATTAAGGACTGGTGGGAATGTAAAGTTGCAAACTATTTGAAGAATTACGCGCGAAGGAACAGATTAACAATCGCACAAGAAAAAGAAATATTTTTCACAGAAACACATGAAAAGTTTGTCGAATCAGTGCCCTAACTTCTAAATAAACTCCTGGATGAGAAAGCCGGAAGGGACTAAAGAACAACAGTTGCTAGAAAAAATGATCCGAGGAGGTAGAACAAACTTGTTGGAGTGGTTTGAGAAAATCACCGACGACTTCTGTGAGGAGAAAGCAGTCAAAGACAGAACTTCGGTGGAAATAATCAAGGAGAAATTTTACACAAATCTCACCGAGCAATTCCTGTGTTCCTTACCGACCTTGCTATTCAAATTCCTGATTGAGAAGGGAGTAGGACATATTGTTGAACCTCGTCCATCACTTCACGAACTGCCATCAAACTCTAACTGGGTGGAGAAGTAGAGGAAGTGGGGAAAATTTATTGCAGAAAGGGAGTGGGAATACTTCCTAAGCAAATAGACCAAACTATCCAGTCTTTTTAAAAGCGTCAGGTAGGCTATGGGGGGGTAGTTGGTCATATGTCGAGATAGAGTATAGTGGATTCTAGTCGACTAGAAACAGGTACCAGCCACCAGTAATGAGAAGTCGACTAAAAGGGAACTCAAGAGAATAGTATCATATGAAGCTATGTCAGACATTTAGAAAATAGAGAGGGAAGAGAGACACCAGAGGAGGGAAGAAAGACAAGAAAGATCCTTAGAGCTACACAGAGGAAGGAGTCCTAGGGCTACTGACAAAGAAGAGAATCCGCCAGAGTTGTGACCGACATGAGGAAGGCGTGGAACAAGAAGCATCCCCTACGGAGGAAGAATTGTGGATAGAGCAACCAGAAGCTCTCCAATTAAGATCTCCCAATGAAGGAACAACCCTCTCTCCATTGAATCTGCATACTCGGATACAGACTATTGTCGAAGAGGACCTTCGACTACGAGCTGGTGACTTTAGTATATGGAGTCGACTAGACGACAAAACATACACCGGACAACACCTCATTATACGTCGACCAGAGGAAGGGAATTGGGTGACCTTTCAAGCGGCACCCTCCAACTGAAGTATCCACTTACTCTTACTGACACATGAAGGAGCACCCCCCCCGCCAAATACAGCTTTAGAAGACATAGAAAATTCAAAACCACGGACAAATAGTTGCAGTGGACCATCGACAGTAGAAGTCGACATCAACCGACTGCTAGTCAACGAAGAATCGACAACCAACGGGAATGAAAGTTCCGTCGACCAGAGTCCCACAGAGAAGAATAAACTAATAACCCCACCACCCTCACCACCACCCCTACCTCCACTACCGCCACCTCCTGAGAGTAGTGACAGTGATTTAGACATGGGTCACGGATCGGCTCACATTCCTCTATATAAGGGGGATGAGGGCCCCAAACGACACTGGTTCATCTATGAGTCGACTTTGGAGGCCAACCAAGTTATAGATGAAGATAGAAAAATGGCACAGTTTGCCAGTGCCTTGAGGAAAAGGGCATTGACGTGGTATATGAACTTTTCAGAAAGACAACCTAGAGCAACAAAAGTAGAGATCAAGGTGCAATTTTTGTCATTTTTCAAAACTCTAGATGCTAAACACCTGGCCGTGAAAAAACTAAAAACTACATCACAAAATCCAGGGGAAACTGTCTGCGACTATGATAAGAATTGGAAAGACCTTATGAGCTACTGGACTATGTTATAGATGAATAGTTACTAATCCAGTGGTTTCTTGCAGGTCTATATTAGAAAGTGTGCCGACACATCAGTCTGGAAACATTCAAATCTTATGAAGATGCACTAACAAAAGCTCTTCAAGTGGAGATGGACAAGGACATACTCGCTTACACCACAGACCACAGATTGGAAGAACAACTCAAGAATGTATAGAAGTCTCTAAAGGAGCTAAACCTCAAGAATCAGGATATCTGGTGCACCAAATGCTCAACAGTCAGCCATTTCAAAGACAACTGTCGACAGGAATACATCCGACAGGACGTTCGATTCATGTAGACCAAATATTTTTGGGACATTTTCCAGGAGCACGGGGATCACTCAACGAAATAATTCCCGTTCAACATGAAGAATGGCAAGGCCTCCTTATGTACCATCTGTGAGACTAAAAATCATAACATGGCCGATTGTCATTTGAACATGAAGAACCGACAGAATTATCAGGCTGTCTACCAAACCAATACAGTGGCACAGCATAACGAGCAAAACAATCTAGCAAATGATTAGAATGGTTAGAGATACGATAGTGGACAATACGAGAGCCAGTACGATAATCGACACATAGGCTATGGAGGAAGAGGTCGATTCCCTAGGAATCAAGACAACCGACCGCTTCGACTCATCCAGTGCTTTACATGTTATAAAGAGGGAGATCGGTATGCAGACTGTCTATATAAAGACAGAACTGATCTCAAATTCTGTACTCACTATGGGGTAGGGGGTCACTCACCAGAGGATTTCCCTACCATGTTAGAAAAAATTAATACAAAGAAAAATGTTAATGTCTTATCCTGTGTGCAAAAAAATGATGTAATAAACACTAAAAATTTGCATATTGTAACGTGACAAGGAATAAAAACAGGAGTTGATAACCCCAGAATCAATAAAATAAAAGAGAAACATGTCTATCCTGACCCACTTGGCCATCTCACCAACTTGGCCATCTCATCAATTTTCCCTTTTGCAGAATGAGAAGCTGAACCTCTTGTAGCTGCTTCTTTCTTTCCTTTCCTGTCATACATCTGCTGAGCTACTTCCTTCTTCAATCTATTGGAAGCCAATATGTTAGAATCCACCTCCAATGCTGCATCTTGCATATTCAGTAAAGAAACAGGTCTTCTTTATCTTAGTGGTAAAGAAAATTCATGGTCGAAAGCACTTGCATATGTAAGTTTTGTAGATGTTTCTGAAGGCTTTATTTCTGCAGGAATTCTGCTGTACATTTTGTTAAATCTCCTTGAAAAGTCTGCAATAGTTTTGTCCTTTTTTCTTCTAAGGGATCCAAACTTAGTTATATAATAACTATGGTCTTTGGTGTCACCCCATTGTCTCATGAAGAGGTCCTGAAGCTCTTCAATGATGGTGATAGAGCTAGCAGGCAGCTCCCTAAACCATTTTCTGACATCTCCATCAAGGCTCTGCACAAACATTCTCATCCATACATCCTTGGATTCAATGTTTTGGTTATCGACATAGCTAATAAAAGCTTCCCAGTGTTCTTCAGCTGTAGTTTCACCCTGTCCATTAAACCTAGGCAAATATTTCTAATAGTCACCTCTGGGCAGTGCATTCAAAGGATGAGGCAAAACCAATGGTGCATATCTGGATGTAACCATTCGGTCCATCATGTCTATAGGCTGATTTTGGGCTGCCATTTTAAGGTTGATTGACTTTGGTGATGCAGATATTTGGCTGGAACTTGGATGAAAGGGGATTTTACCTGCTTTCAACTGAAATAGAGGTATATTACCGGGAGAGACTGTTTTAGCTTTTCTGAAAGATTGAGGATTAGTAAAATTTTGGAAGCTACTGATAGGAATTATAGGCTTTAGCCAAGGTGAAGTTTCTTCTTCTTTCCTCAATACAGATGAAGGTGATGAACCGTCCAACTGGTCAGGGTCACATAGGGATGGTAATGACTGAGACCTTATAATATTCCTAGCTATCTTCAATATCTGTTCTGGGTCTAAAACACCCAGCTGCAAAGGTGAAATAGGTCTGTTTCTAGTTCCAATTCCCCTAGTAGCCACTGTGACAAAATGGTGAAAAGTAGTCTTAGAGATAGGCTGGTTTAAGTTCACCTCTTAAAACCAGTGAAATGATAAGTATCCCAGGGAAAAATCTGTTTTCAACTTCGTTCCCCGGCAACGGCACCAAAGATTTTTATGCTAGAAATTGTTTCCAGACTACAAGAAAACAAGCCAACATAATCTCAAATATTTCAATCAAACAAAACTAGGTTTTTAGGGTTTTTAAAGGGTTTTCTGGTTGTGAAGTTTGGTGACAAGAGGGAATACATTCATAACCCAAATAAGAACTAAATCACAAGTAAAGAAAAACTGATATGCATAACATAATAACCATGCATCCAACAGAAAATAACATTGAAGTTCATCCACAAATGGCAAGCACTGCAAGCATAAAAACTATAAACCAGCAATGAAATTACCAACTGTGTACCTAAACAAGCTAAAAATGAAGCCAAAGAACAGACTGAAGGGTAAAATGGAGCATATGTTTCATAATCAGTTCATCAAATACACATGAGAGTCAATTACTTAGCTTATTAACAAGTCAAGAGACCTCCTCTAGCCAGCCAAAAGTCGAACCCTTAGTCCTCTTTGTGACCTCCCTTAATACTATCTTTCAAAATTCAGTTAAAGGCTAAACCGTAACTGCTTTTCAACCTGCTCATCGAAATGGTTTTATCAAAATAATAATTACAAAAGTAAAATATTCTTTAAACATAACAAATAACTTATTTTGCTAACAATCCTGATAGATATTTAGTAGCCTCTGCTAGCAAAGCTATCCCCTCTAAGGCTTGGGCCTTTCTCCTAGCTTTCAACTGCTCTGTTTCCATCTCTGTCATTCTTCTAGTAAGCTCTTCATTTTGTTGCTGTAGCTCTCTGATGGTCTGTTTTAACCCTGTAAACTGTAACTCTGTGCTTCTTTTTCTTTTTAATTCCTCTTTTGAGACTACAATTAGTTCCTGGTAGTGATTATTCACCTCTTCTAGGTCTTCTCTGAGTCTTTTATTGGCCATAATCAAACCATCACTTGTCTCCTGCACATATTCTACTTGATTTTTATACTGCTTTATAGTTCTCTGTAAATTTTCTTTCTCTGAATCAAATGCTTTATTTCCTGTTGTACTTTGTAGCTCATTAGGAAGCCATGGAATGTTAAGTCTTCTAAAGATTTCCTCATCTTCAGGCAGGAACTCTGTAGGAGCATCACAAAAGCTTAAGTTTTCTTGAGTCTCAGTTTCACCAGGAACATTTTCATCAACCATCAGTTTGTTTTCTGAATGAGAAACCTCTATTTCATCCTTTGGCTGCTCTTTTAACATTTGACCTCGTATTTTCAAAAATACATCAGACAGTTTGGTCTCATTGAGGTTAGATTCTTCTTCTGATTTCAATGGTTTTTTCCATTTGCTGTCACCCTTGCCAACATCCATATTTTCATCGGAGGAAGAATTATCAATCACAGTTACCCCATCTGTATTCAATTTAGAGTTTAGTAATTTCTTCATGTTTAGCCTTAGTTTGTTTCTTGGTCTAGTCTTTTGTCTCCAGCCTGGAGCAAGTTCTCCTACCATTTTTAATTTTTTTCCTTGATGGATGACATAGGAAAATTCCTTAACTTTAAGATTCTTTTTATTTGGTACTCCTGTCCTATCTTCCTGACTATGAAACTCCTTTTGAGTTCCAACCCTAGTTTTATCAATGACTGCAAGCTTATCCTCCTCCAACAAGTATGTTTCATCCTCAAACATGACTGTAATTGGGATTTGCTTTTGGACTTTAGTGTTTTCTTCATCACTTGAAACCTTTTCTGTAAGTACAATATTCTCATCAACAAATATCTCTGTTGGTGCATCCTTCTGAACAGGCCGAGTCTCCTTGTGAATAAACTGCAAATATTTGCTCTCACTATCAAGTGGCTGCTGCTTAGATTCGGAATCTTCTTTTGCAGGTTCTGCAACTTCCTCTGATTTGACACATTTTTCATTTTCAACCTTCACTTTCTTTCTTAATTTTTTGATTAAGTTCTGTCCCTTATCATCCCGCTTTCTAGTAGGCCATCCTTCTTGGCTATTTTGAGACCCTGACCAAAAAAGGAAGTATTCCCAAGTTTTTCCTTCTTTCTGCAAAACACTGTTGATAACAAGTTTGATAAGTCCATGGTGAAATATGGACTGTCTAGTATGATCTTGGTGTTCTTTGATTTAGCTAGACATATTTTGTAGGCTCTTTAGTAGGAATAAAGGTAGATTTATCTTTGATTCACCACTAAGGTGTTGAAGGAACCTGAAATGGTACTTGAAAACGAAGGCATACCTTCCTTCACATGTAATGTAACTTTGTGAAACCTTGATAGGTTCTACCCATTCAGCTCTGAAATTATGGATGGGAACTCCCTTGCCCCAATATGGAACAATACCAGGAAATAGATACCTTTGTGCTTTGAAATTAAATGGCACATTCTTAAACCAAAGTTCTCCTTCATTTTTAACCCATGTTGCTTCAGCCACCAAATCTATTGTCAATTTGAACTTCAAAATATCAAAAGATACAGTATATTTGTCATAACACTGAGCAAACTTGTGAGAGACTTCAGCATTATATCCATCAATCTTTAAAAAAAATATCAACCATCCAGCATTTTCAAACAATTCAGCACATCTTGGAAATTTGTCTATCCAACTGAGATCAGTGGGCTCATCCCTATTGGTTTTCCCACTCCTCTTCATCTTCTGTGTAGTTTTCAGCACCTGTTAGTAATTTCACAACCTATTTTATTCAAGTTTGCACAGTCTTGGTAGTCAATTTTCCTTTGAACTCTCACAGTCTGTTTATCTTCAATTTAACATAGTCTATCCTATCACCAATTCGGGAAATGCTTC
This sequence comes from Pseudotsuga menziesii, assembly GCA_001517045.1. Classification (NCBI taxonomy): domain Eukaryota; kingdom Viridiplantae; phylum Streptophyta; class Pinopsida; order Pinales; family Pinaceae; genus Pseudotsuga; species Pseudotsuga menziesii. The sequence continues at coordinate 47,957 of LPNX010795394.1, read as the reverse complement.
GTGCCAAGTTTCAAAATTTTGGCTTAAACACAGAACAAGAAATCTCCAACAGTGCTATTCTGAACTTTACTAACTCAAATGATGCCTATTTAGACATTTTGACTATTATTTCATCATTGAAGGTTTGTTGATTAAGTAAATTCATGTCTTTTTCTAAAAATTTGACATCATAGGGCTTATCAGGGAAAAACCCCAATTTTAAAAAGTCATGACAAAGGTCACGCAGGATACCTCATTCAAAGCTTAATATGGGCGTTGGAAGTTGATTCCTGGACTGGCTAGATGTTGAATTGAACGCTCCAGGTGTCTTCAACCTTCTAGCTCACTTCTAACTGTCACGCTGGGAAACCCTAATTCTTCCTTCAACTACCAAATTCTTTATTTTTCAGCAATGTATCTCAACCCTAGATCCACTAGCTTCGTAATCTTCAGTTTGAGAACCTCTTCCCAAAAATCTTGCCTCGTTCCACTCTCCGTCTTGATTTTCCATGCATTTGCATCGAACTGCCACGATATCCCTCACACGAAGACGAAACACCTGTTTACATGATTAGCCTAGAAAGACACGTATCAAACCTACTAATTGATGTGATTTATTGCCTTAGGAATGAAATCATTGAAAAAATCAGAGCAAAAAATGACCAATTGGGCACTCGCGACTTTCTTGTAGCGTGCCAGTGCATTATTTACGCTCTTGCACTACAAGAATGTTCAAAAATATAATTTATGATATTTGATCATTAATCCAACTTTAAAACTCGGTTTATATGATTAACCCTTGATCTTAGTGTTATTGATGAAACCATAATCAAATATACTCTATAGAACCCTTTAAAACATAGGAAAAAACAAAAATGATGAATACCTAAAGGCATAAACTCAAGTTTGAACTCTAAACCAAAATTTCCTAAAAGTAAGAAAATTATCAAGTTTCAAAAACACAAACAAAATATAAAACTAAAGAAAACAAATTCATGACTTAATATCTGGCTTTTGTTGCGGGAAGAAGTCCTCCTTGTGAGGCTTCAAGAACCTGTAGACCATTGCCTTCTCTCTGCTACCTGCTAGTCTGCAAAATTTCCATTGGGTTATGGATTCCTTATTGTGTTTTACTCACACCGGTATATACAATGAAAAAGTAAAATTCCCCTAAAAAACTATACAAATGCTTGAGGAATCGTCCATTAACTGGACTTGACAATTCCTCACCCTCCAAAGTCTGTAGGACGAAAGTGTTATTTTCCAAACATTTAGACACTAGGAAAGGGCCAAACCAGAGATTATCAAATTTTCCATGTTTCCCTTTTTTCTCTTTCCTGGAATCCCACCTCAGAACCATATCCCCAATCAAGAAGGTGTTGTCTTTGATTTTCCTGTCAAATCTGTTTTTAATCTTCAATCTGTATAACTGTGCCCTTTCTTCCACTTTTTCCCTGTTCTGTTACAACTCTTTCATCTCATAAATCCTTCTCTGCATATCATTAGGTTCTTCTTGACAATTCCGAAGAAACTTCATCACTGGAATGCCCAACTGAACATGAAAAACTGCATCTGTACCATACACTAATTGGAAAGGAGAAGTTCCAACTGCTTGTTTGACTGTTATTCTATTAGCCCATAATGCATACTTCAGCATAGAATCCCGTGATCTCTTATTATGCTTTAGCAACTTTCTGATACTTTGAATGATGTTTTTATTTGAGGACCCAGCTAAACCATTACCTTGGGGATAGTAAGGAGTTGAATGTTTCAATAAGATACCATTATTTTCACAAAATGCTTCCATTGCCTTAGACTTAAAAGCCTTTGCATTATTTGTCACTATTTTTTGCGGACACCCAAACCTACCGAGGATGTTCTCTTCAATAAATTCCATAATCACTTTATCTGTGGCATTCCTAGTAGGGATAGCTTCCACCCATTTGGTAAAGAAGTCTGTTGCAGTTAAAATCCACCTGTGTTGTCCTGAGGAAGATGGACTTATCTCTCCTATAAAGTCCAGACCCCATTGCTAGAAAGGAGCACTTACTGCAATAGGTTTTAAGGACAATGACAACAATTTTTGTTTTCCAGCAAACTTCTGATAAGGGATACAGGCTCTTACCTGCTGATATACATCTACAAACAAAGAGGGACAATAGTACCCAACTCTTAAGATCTTGTATGTTGTTGCCTTCCAGTACTTGTGACCTCCATAAGCACCCTCATGAGATTCAGAAATCACTCCTTCAATTTCAGATTTATCCAAACATCTGAGTAGAATACCGCCTGGGTCCTTCCAGAATAACTGTTGTTCCACTAAACAGTACTTAGTAGTTCTTAGCTTTAAATATCTAGCAGCTTTTCTATCTAAATGCTCAGGACATTGCAAATACAATAGAAAATAGACAATGTCTGCATACCATGTGGATGCTGAATAAAAGTCCATAATTTTCTCCTTCTCCAACTCTGCTTGATTTTCTTCCTGAGATATCTCTTCTGCCATCACATGCAATCCTAAAGCTCGGCAGTTTGATTCAGCTAGCAGTTTGGCTAAACCTTGTCCCTTGACTAGTTTAGTAGGTCTGATATCTACATCATAGTCCATGATTTTAGCAATCCATCTGCCTCTTTTCCCCTCACTGTCAGGCTGTGTCAAAACATATTTCACAGTAGCGTTAGGCACATATGAAATAACTTTAGAGTGTAAAACATAGATTCTGAAAAATTTCAATGCTTTCACCAAAGAATAGGCTTGTTTTTCCAAGATGCTGTATTTTAATTCAGAGTCTCTGAGAGTTTTGCTGAAGAATGCAATAAGTTGTTCAAACCTATCTTTATTCTTCTGCAACAAAACAGCTGCTATTGTATCTTCAGATGCGAATGAAAATGTTAGAAATTATCTAGTGAAATATGGACTTACTAAGACAGGAGCTTCAGTAAGAGCCATCTTGATTTTTTCAAATGCATTCTTTGCTTCAGTGGTCCATTTGACCTCTTGATCTTTTTTAAGCATGGCTATAATTTGCTTGATAGTCTCAGCAAAGTTTGGTATAAACCAACGCAGAAAGTTAATTTTACCAATGAAATATTGGACATCCTTTTTTCTCCTCGGTAGACTTATCTTCATATAGATTTTACCCTTCCAGGTTCAATCCTTATACCATCAGCAGAAACTAAATGACCAAGTAATTTTCCTTCCTGTACATCAAAGTGTGACTTCGTTGGATTCAAAGACAAACCAAATTTTCTGCATTTTAAGAAAGTCTGTTTCAAATGCTTTAGATGTTCATCATCTGATTGTGAAAAAATAGTAATATCATCTAAGTAAATTACCACAAACTTGTCCTTTTCTCCGACAAAAGCTATATCCATAGCCCTCTGAAAAGTGGCTCCAGCGTTCATTAGACCAAAAGGCATCTTATCATACATGAAAGTTCCCCAGGGAGTGGTAAAAGTTGTTTTCTCCTGATCATCAGGATGCATAGAAATTTGATTGTACCCTGAGAAACCATCAACCATAGAGATCCTTTGTGCTCCAACCACTTTCTGCAATATTTGCTCAATTTTAGGCAGAGGATAATTATCCTTTAGTGAAGATCTGTTCAAATTTCTAAAGTCAACACACAGTCTGATTTCTCCGTTCTTTTTCCTAACAGGAACTAGATTAGCCACCCATGAAGAGTACCTAAGAGGATCTATGATCTTGGCATCTAATAACTTCTTGACTTCTTTTTCAATAACAGGAAACAAGGATGGATTTATCCTCCTTAATTTCTAACGAAAAGGTTTAACATTTGGTTTTAAAGGAACTCTATGTTGTATAATTCCAGTATCGTATGTTCTCAATTCTTCATAATACCATGCAAAGACATCAACATGTTCCTTTAAAAATTTTATGTACCTGTATCTCTATTCATCTGTAAGTGCTTTCAAAATTTTTACCATTCTAGGATGTTCTGCATAGCCAATGTTACAATCCACCACATTCTCTTCTGGGGACTGTACAACAGGTTTTAAGAGTGTATCATCTTTCAAAAATATCCTTTCTAAAGGTACCAAACCTTTTGGGATGAAATTACTTTTTAATTCAATGATTTTGTGTCCAGCTATCTCATTTTCAGCAATCTCTTCCACATCTCCATCCTTTTCATCTTCCTCTTGATCAATCAGGGAATTAGAAAACTCATGTGTAAGCTCCAAAAACCTTTTAATTTCAATGTCATATTCAAACACTCTCCACTACTTTACATTATCAGGTACAGATGGTCTATACCTAACTTCAATGGGATACCTCAACTGTGTAGTTTTGGGGATTCTAAAGTGTGTAGCAGCTAAAGCCAATGAATCTGCAGTCTGATTATGGTCTCTTGGAATATAGGTAATGTTAAAAGCTACGAAATAATTATCAATCATGTCCCATACCTCATTTCGATATAATTTCAGCAAATCCTGTTTCACTTGATAGTTGTTCTTCACTTGCCAAACAACTAATTCGGAGTCGCCATATGCAGAAATCTGCTGAATGCCTAAATCCTTGGCAGCTTTTAATCCTAATAGCAAAGCTTCATATTCAGCAGTGTTGTTTGTAGTAATGAATTCTAATTTGTACATCAGCTTTACTGTTTCACCTCCAGGGGATATGAGAAGAACCCCTACTCCAACACCTTCTTTGCAAGATGATCCATCAAAGTATAATTGTCAAAGCTCATCCTCTTGTTCCTTACTGCATTTAACTGGTTGGTCCTTTTCTACCTGTAACAAACAAGCATTATTGTCATCATCACCAAAATGTAAAATGCAAGTACCTAGATCCTTATCAACAGCATACAGAGGATGGTTGGTAGGGTTCTTGTCATCTGTTACAATATAGGAAAACTGAAGCTCTCTGTACAACCTTCTGTTTTCTACTCCAAACACAGGAATAGTAGCATGTGATAAATCCATTTGTAAGGTTCCACCGACTTTCTTTGCCCAGGATCTAGAGAGAAGTAACCCAAATTTAGGTGTAATATCAGCTACCACTACATCCATAATTACAATTTTCATGGGTAATTGATTCAAACTGACAACCATGTCCTTTATTACCCTTAAACACTTCATAGCTCGTGAATCAAATGCATACAGATCATGATAGGGTTTGGTTATACTCAGACCTAAATCCTCCATAACAGCCTTCGGCATTAAATTGTGTGATGCTCCTGAATTTAACAAACAATTATGTATCATTTGTTCCTAGACTATTAGATAATGTAAAATGGAGGTGAAGCACTTGCTTCATTCTCAGTTTTTTCAGCCAAGGCTAATCCAATAAAAATCCTAGGATTTTCTTCTTGCAAGATCACTGTATCAGAAATAGGCTAATTGTTTGTTGAATTAATCATTTTAGGAATTGATTCTTTATAAGAAGGATTTTTCATTAGTTCAGTTAAAGGCATAGGAATCTTTAACTTGAATAATTCATTTTCCAGGCTAAAATTTTGCACAGTTTTATTTACCTCTTCAACCTCCACGTTCTTCCTTTGTTTTTCTGGAATTTGTTTTTTCTCTGACACAGGATCAGATTGCTGCTTAGCAGGAACAACTACCTTCTTCTTTGGGCTTTGTATTACTTGTTTCGAACCTGACCTCAGATTCACAGTCTTCTTGAGTTCATTTTGATGGACATCATCAGTTACAACAATCATTTTCAAACTCAAATTGTCCTCTGTTTCAAACATATTAGCATCATAGCATTTTGCGTTTAAAAAATCCTCTTCAATGACAAAACCCTCAGACAATATTTCTCCAAAATGGTTCATATCCTGATCTGTGTCTTCAAATAGCACTTCTTCATCAGCAACATTGTTCTGAAGAGGTGGTGGTAGTCTTTGGTCCTCGGGTTTCTCTCCTTTCTCACTGAATATCATTATTCCTTTGTTCTCTAGGTATGAAACGTGGAGCAAATTGTCTTCTGAATTGGTTCTGATTGTTAGGGTTTCTTTCACCTTCTTGAATAGGCTTGCTGGAATTTTTTTCTAATTCTAATTTGTTTAATTTTGCAATCAAAATCTTCACCAACTTGTCCATCTCATCAATTTTCCCTTCTGCAGAATCAGAAGCTGAACCTCCTGGAGCTGCTTCTTTCTTTCATTTCCTGTCATACATCTGCTGAGCTATTTCCTTCTTCAATATATTGGAAGCCACTATGTTAGAATCCACCTCCAATGCTGCATCCTGCATATTCAGTAAAGAAACAAGTCTTCTTTCTCTTAGTAGTAAAGAAAATTCATGGTCGAAAGCATTTGCATATGTAAGTTTTGTAGATGTTTCTGAAGGCTTTATTTCTGCAGGAATTCTGCTGTACATTTTGTTAAATCTCTTTGAAAAGTCTACAATAGTTCCGTCCTTTTTTATTCTAAGGGCTCCAAACTCAGTTATATAATAACTATGGTCTTTGGTGTCACCCCATTGTCTCATGAAGAGGTCCTGAAGCTCTTCAATGATGGTGATAGAGCTAGCAGGCAGCTCCCTAAACCATTTTCTGACATCTCCATCAAGGCTCTGCACAAACATTCTCATCCATACATCCTTGGCTTCAATGTTTTGGTTATCAACATAGCTAAGAAAATCTTCCCAGTGTTCTTCAGCTGTAGTTTCACCCTGTCCATTAAACCTAGGCAAATATTTCTGATAGTCACCTCTGGGCAGTGCATTCAAAGGATGAGGCAAAACCAATGGTGCATATCTGGATGTAACCATTCGGTCCATCATGTCTATAGGCTGATTTTGGGCTGCCATTTTAAGGTTGATTGAATTTGGTGATGCAGATATTTGGCTGGAACTTGGCTGAAAGGGGGTTTTACCTGCTTTCAACTGAAATAGAGGTATATTACCAGGAGAGACTGTTTTAGCTTTTCTGAAAGATTGAGGATTAGTAAAATTTTGGAAGCTACTGACAGGAATTATAGGCTTTAGCCAAGGTGAAGTTTCTTCTTCTTTCCTCAATACAGATGAAGGTGATGAACCGTCCAACTGGTCAGGGTCACATAGGGATGGTAATGGCTGAGACCTTATAATATTCCTAGCTATCTTCAATATCTGTTCTGGGTCTAAAACACCCAGCTGCAAAGGTGAAATAGGTCTGTTTCTAATTCCAATTCCCCTAGTAGCCACTGTGACAAAATGGTGAAAAGTAGTCTTAGAGATAGGCTGGTTTAAGTTCACCTCTTAAAACCAGTGAAATGATAAGTATCCCAGGGAAAAATATGTTTTCAACTTCGTTCCTCGGCAATGGTGCCAAATATGTTTATGCTAGAAATTGTTTCCAGACTACAAGAAAACAAGCCAACATAATCTCAAATATTTCAATCAAACAAAACTAGGTTTTTAGGGTTTTTAAAGGTTTTTCTGGTTGTGAAGTTTGGTGACAAGAGGGAATACATTCATAACCGAAATAAGAACTAAATCACAAGTAAAGAAAAACTGAGATGCATAACATAATAACCATGCATCTAATAGAAAATAACATTGAATTTCATCCACAAATGGCAAGCACTGCAAGCATAAAAACTATAAACCAGCAATGAAATTACCAACTGTGTAGCTAAACAAGCTAAAAATGAAGCCAAACAACAGACTGAAGGGTAAAATGGAGAATATGTTTCATAATTAGTTCATCAAATACACATGAGAGTCAATTACTTAGCTTATAAACAAGTCAAGAGAACTCCTCTAGCCAGCCAAAAGTCAAACCCTTAGTCCTGTTTGTGACCTCCCTTAATACTATCTTTCAAAATTCAGTTAAAGGCTAAACCCTAACTACTTTTCAGCCTACTCATCGAAATGGTTTTATCAAAATAATAATTACAAAAGTAAAATATTATTTAAATATAACAAAGAACTAATTTTGCTAACAAGCCTCATAGATATTTAGCAGCCTCTGCTAGCAAAGCTATCCCCTCTAAGGCTTGGGCCTTTCTCCTAGCTTTCAGCTGCTCTGTTTCCATCTCTGTCCTTCTTCTAGTAAGCTCTTCATTTTGTTGTTGTAGCTCTCTGATGGTCTATTTTAGCCCTGTAAACTGTAACTTTGTGCTTCTTTTTCTTTTTAATTCCTCTTTTGAGACTGCAATTAGTTCCTGGTAGTGATTATTCACCTCTTCTAGGTCTTCTCTGAGTCTTTTATTGGCCATAATCAAACCATCACTTGTCTCCTGCATATATTCTACTTGATGTTTATACTGCTTTATAGTTCTCTGTAACTTTTCTTTCTCTGAATCAAATGCTTTATTTCCTGTTGTACTTTGTAGCTCATTAGGAAGCCATGGAATGTTAAGTCTTCTAAAGATTTCCTCATCTTCAGGCAACAAATCTGTAGGAGCATCATAAAAACTTAAGTTTTCTTGAGTCTCAGTTTAACCAGGAACATTTTCATCAACCATCAGTTTGTTTTCTGAATGAGAAACCTCTATTTCATCCTTTGGCTGCTCTTTTAACATTTGACCTCGTATTTTCAAAAATACATCTGACAGTTTGGTCTCAGTGAGGCTAGATTCTTCTTCTGATTTCAATGGTTTTTTCCCTTTGCTGTCACCCTTGCCAACATCCAGCTTTTCATCAGAGGAAGAATTATCAATCATAGTTACCCCCTTTGTATTCAATTTAGGGTTTAGTAATTTCTTCATGTTTAGCCTTAGTTTGTTTCTGGGTCTAGTCTTTTGTCTCTAGCCTGGAGCAAGTTCTCCTACCATTTTTAAAGTTTTGCCTTGATGGATGACAGAGGTAAATTCCTTAACTTTAAGATTCTTTTTCTTTGGTACTGTTGTCCTATCTTCCTGACTGTGAAACTCCTTTTTAGTGCTAACCCTATTTTTATCAATGATAGCAAGCTTATCCTCCTCCAACAAGTATGTTTCATCCTCAGACAAGAGTGTAATTGGGATTTGCTTTTGGACTTTAGTGTTTTCTTCATCACTTGAAACCTTTTCTATAAGTACAATCTTCTCATCAACAAATATCTCTGCTGGTGCATCATTTTGAACAGGCTAAGTCTCCTTGTGAATAAACTGCAAATATTTTCTCTCATTGTCAAGTGGCTGCTGCTTATATTCACAATATTCTTTTGCAGGTTCTGCAACTTCCTCTGATTTGAAACATTCTTCATCTTCAACCTTCACTTTCTATCTTAATTTTCTGATTAAGGTCTGTCCCTTATGAGCCTGCTTTCTAGTAGGCTGTCCTTCTTGTCTATTTTGAAACCCTGACCAAAAAAGGAAGTATTCCCAAGTTTTTCCTTTTGTCTGCAAAACACTGTTGATAACAAGTTTGATAAGTCCATGGTGAAAGATGGACTGTCTAGTATGATCTTGGTGTTCTTTGATTCGGCTAAACATCTTTTGTAGGCTCTTTAGTAGGAATAAAGATAGATTTATCTTTGATTCACCACTAAGGTGTCGAAGGAGCCTGAAATGGTACTTGAAAACGAAGGCATACCTTCCTTCACATGTAATGTAACTTTTTAAAACCTTGATAGGTTCTACCCATTCGGCTCTGAAATTATGGATGGGCACTCCCTTGCCCTAATCTGGAACAATACCAGGTAATAGATACCTTTGTGCATTGAAAGTAAATGGCACTTTCTTAAACCAAAGTTCTCCTTCATTTTTAACCCCTGTTGCTTCAGCCACCAAATCTGTAGTCAATTTGAACTTCAAAATATCAAAAGATACAGTATCTTTGTCATAACACTGAGCAAACTTGTGAGAGACTTCAGCATTATATCCATCAATCTTTTAAAAAAATATCAACCATCCATCATTTTCAAACAACTCAGCACATCCTGGAAATTTGTCTATCCAACTGAGATCAGTGGGCTCAGCCCTATTGGTTTTCCCACTCCTCTTCATCTTCTATGTAGTTTTCAGCACCTGTTAGTAATTTCACAGCCTATTTTCTTCAAGTTTGCACAATATTGGCAGTCAATTTTCCTTTGAACTCCCACAGTCTGTTTATATTAAATTTAACACAGTCTATCCTATCACCAATTCGGGAAATGCTTCGTGCCAAGTTTCAAAATTTTGGCTTAAACATAGAACCAGAAATCTCCAAAAGTGCTGTTATGAACTTTACTAACTCAAACGATGCCATATTAGACATTTTGACTATTATTTCATCATTGAAGGTTTGTTGAGTAAGTAAATTCATGTCTTTCTCTAAAAATTTGACATCATAGGGCTTATCAGGAAAAAACCCCAATTTTAACAAGTCATGACAAAGGTCACATGGGATACCCCATTCAAAGCTTAATACGAGAGTTGGAAGTTGATTCCTGGACTGGCTAGATGTCGAATTGAACGCTCCAAGTGTCTTCAACCTTCCAGCTCACTTCTAACTGTCACTCTGGGAAACCCTAATTCTTCCTTCAACTGCCAAATTCCTGCTTTTTCAGCAATGTAACTCCACCCTAGCATCCACTAGCTTTGTAAGCTTCAGTTTGAGAACCTCTTCCTGAAAATATTGCCTCGTTCCACTCTCTATCTTGATTTTCCATGCATTTGCAGCGAACTACCACGATCTCCCTCACACGATGACCAAACACCTGTTTACATGATTAGTCTGGCAAGACACGTATCAAACCTACTAATTGATGTGATTTATCACCTTAGGAACAAAATCATTGAAAAAATCAGAGCGAAAAATGACCAATTGGGCACTCGCGACTTTCTTGTAGCGTGCCAATGCATTATTTACGCTCTTGCGCTACAAGAATGTTCAAAAATATAATTTATGCTATTTGATCATTAATCCAACTTTAAAACTCGGTTTATATGATTAACCCTTGATCTTAGTGTTATTGATGAAACCATAATCAAAATATACTCTATAGAACCCTTCAAAACATAGGAAAAAACAAAAATGATGAAGACCTAAAGGCATAAACTCAAGTTTGAACTCTAAACCAAAATTTCCTAAAAGTAAGAAAATTAGCAAGTTTCAAAAACACAAACAAAATATAAAACTAAAGAAAACAAATTCATGACTTAACACACTCAAGGACATAACCCAGAGGATCATATCAAAACCTGTGAAAAGGAGTGGAGAAGACTTGGCTACAAAGATGAACGGGCATGGCCACACTTGTTCCCATCAACCCTCACCGACTTACCAAACAAATGGTATAAGATGGAAGAAGCTAGAGGTGAGACCTTCTTATGGCACGAACTCAGGGAAAATTTCATTAAAGATTTCAAATTTATACCACAAAATGAAAACTTGGTCGAAACAACAAAACATATTAAAGAAAATATACAACCGACTGAAAACAAACCCTTAAAAGATAACCGATAGACAATGAAATCTAACAATATACAAACAAGGTCAAAGCCATAGTCAACAAGATAACAATTAGAAAACGAAAACACATAAGGAAAAATCTTTCGATGGAAATCCAGCCATATCGAAACGACCAAACCTATTTGTACAATCCTGAAAGTCGAAACAACTGACAAACAAGATACCGACAGAATTACTGTATCCAAATTCCTTGCCACATTCTCATAGTTCAAAGAAGGAAGTCGACCGATCAATGAAGCCAAAGCACCAGAATGGCTAGATGCTAAAGTCAAAACTAAAGAATTCGACATCTCAAATGATGATTGACCAAAAATGGCAAAGATTGGTGACTACTGGAGCGAAGAATAGACCACAGAGATAGTGAACCTATTAAAGGAGTTCCAAGATGTATTTGCTAGATATTATAAAGACCTCAAAGGCTTAGTCCATGAAATGGGAGAGATGAAAATTGATACTAAACCTGATGTTCGACCTGTGAAGAAAAGGCCTTATGAACTAGCTCACAAATACAAGGAGATAGTCAAAAAGGAAATTGATAACATGCTGGCAGCAGGCATCATCTACCCTATCGACCAATCAGAGTGGGAAATTCCAATGGTTGTACAACCTAAGAAACATGACCCGACCAGACTAAGGATTTGTGTCGACTTCAAGGAACTAAACAAAGTAACACTGATAGACCCATTTCCAACCCCTTATACAGATGAAATCTTGAATGAAGTTGCAGGACATGAATGCTACTCATTTACAGATGGATTCTTAGGCTATAACCAAGTTCCAATAGCTAAAGAAGACCAGGAGAAGACAACCTTTGTGTGTGAATTTGGTTCATTTTCTTACAAATTTATGCCTTTTGGATTAAAAAATGCACATGTAGTGTTCTCTTGAATTGTTGTCAAACATTTCAAGAATATATCTATAAGACCATGGTAGTATAATTTGATGATTGGACAATATACTCCATGTTAAAGGATCGTTTCAAATGGATCAGACTTATGTTGGAGAGATGTCGACAGATCCAACTATCCCTAAACATCAAGAACAAAAACTTGTCAGTCAGAGACCTTGCTTTACTATACAATAGTCGGGTAAAAGGTAAACTTAAGAATCTCCACATAGAATGGATGGGACCTTACGTTGTCGAAGAAATACATCCCAACGGATCAGTCTGACTAATGATGTTACAGGGCATAGTATTTCGGAAGCTCGTTAATGGAGCCCGACTAAAACGCTACAGAAACTAATTCAAAAAATAAAATAAAATCATATAACGACCATAACCGTCAACCAAAAGCCATAAAAAATTAAAAATTCAAAAACCAAAATACCGCCCTTACAGATAACTATGACAGGAAATCACCATCTTGACAACCACCATCATGGCCATCGACATAACACCATTGACCATTTTCATCGATCGACCACTCTCATTGACCATTCTCATCACTGACATCGACCGATGACCTCGATAGTCCCATCGCGCATTCATGACATCGAGCGCTGAAAGCAATTCGACATTAACACACACTCAAGTATTCCAGCTAGAAAATCACGTCTGCCATTAATACACCCATCGACACACACATCCACAACATCGCCTATAAATACTAGATCGTCGAAGGATCATTCACCGCAATCCATCTAGAGAGAGAATCAGAGCATCTAGTCGACTAAAAGCTGAGAACCCCTTAGTAAAATCGACCACCAAACTGACACAATGGCCCCCAAACAAACTAGAGCCTTGACCAAAGCCAAGGAAATACAAGCCACGGATACACTTTTAGTTCGCAGGTTGAAAAACATAAAAAACGCTAAAGTACAGGAAGGCTCATGGAAAAAACTATGGATCGAAATACAAGAATGGGCCTTTGTCGATAAAAATGCCACTCAAGCAGCAGAGAAAATCAAACACAACACTATCTTTGTCTATGCCAATGCACCACTTATGGCCAGCTTTGGTGGCACGAAGGAAACTACTGTCAAATTCATCATCAGCCAATATCACAATAGTAGGTTCTACTTCGACCAGCTGGTCAACATCTCTGGAGAAGTCATCTCCAAACTGACCTGTCTCTCTAATGAAGGAAACCCCGTACCAGTCGGAATCAAAGAAGGACTGGTTGAAGAGTTCACTGGGTCATCTTCGGGTAAGAACTCCAAGGGGTTAATGAGTAGCCAGATCACAACCCGAACGCCACAGATTCTAGCCAAAATAATTGTAATAACACTCACACTGGCGGGTCGAGGCAACGAACTTAAGTTAGACATGCTAGAAGCTGTCGACACCATTTCCACCGATGGACGAATATATAGATGGGTTGAATATGTCACCGACGTGGTGAATACCATCTGTTCAAGATGTCAAGAAACAGGGGGAATCATCAAGTTCCCCTCCCTAGTCTTATGGATTTTCATGTACCACATCTGCCCATAGGGGAGTCCAATATTTCGAGAACCATCCAAGTTCAACATGTGGATATTTAAGCCATTCTCCCAGAAAGGAACTTTGCATGAGCTTGAGCGCGGGAAAGTACTGTTGGAGAACTAGTTTCAATAGCTCAAAGTCTGCACGAATAGATGGAGGGTGCCTCAAAACATCCGAAGAAATCTATCGACGAACTCCCACATCCAGCTGGAGCTCGACCCTTTCGGGAACTGTCTCGATAGGCCAAAACAAAAATACCAGTACTAGCAGCAGTAAAGCAGATCGACTTCTTGATCGAGGATCCACTCACAGACTAGGAAAAAAAGGAAGACTATGAGCTCAACCTCTATATTAGTACATTTGTGTCAGAGGAGACACCAGTCGAACACATCATTCGACTGCAAATAACCATCAAACCTCCGAAAACAAAGAGAGTAGAACCCCAGACCACAAAGCCGCAGCCACAGCAACAGATAATTCTTCTGATTGCAGAAAGTGTCGTCCTGACCCAGGAGCCAAGGGGGGAGATAGAGCCAGAAAACCATGAGTATGCTATTACAAAAGGTATTATTTGAAAATTTTCAAAGGAGATAGCAGCGGCCAGGAAGAAGCTCAAGACACAACAACAACAACAAGGTAAAGGTAAGCGCAAGCTTATCCTTGTGTTGCAGCTGCAACACTTCTTCCCAAATTTCTTAAGTTTTGGGTCCCTCCTTATCATTTAAAGTTGTTTGATCTCGTGAGGTCTTGCTTTGATTCTGAATATCAGATTGCGGCTTGTTTTCAGATATCGTTTGTGTTTGTTTTTCGTGTTGGATCGAGGGTGTGAATTTGGAGAAGTCAAATCTTTGTCCTTTAAGGCCACCATTTCGCAGGAAGAACAACTTTGGCTGTTGCTCATCCTTAACTGTTCAAAGAACTTAAGTTTTCTTGAATCGGGCGTCTTTTATGTTGAATCGGAAGCTCCAATCCTTCTCCCTTCCGCTGTTGCGGCTGCCAAAGTGGTTTAGCGTCCGAAACGCAAAGTGCTCCGACGTCCGATTTAGTTTTTTTTTCTCTGAAGGCCACGTGTCTTAGTCATCTCCCTTCCACCATTACAGCTAGGGAAGTCGTTAGTCTTTCGATGTCGGTACCCTTCTGATTTTCGATTGAGTCTCCTCGCCCTGTCATCGCATGCGTGAGGCCTGTACTCTTCCACCGTTGCGGCTGGAAGGGTCATTTTCTCCCGAAGCGGAAAGCCATCCAACTTCCGATTGAGATTTCTCTCGCCCGTGTTTGGTGCCACTTTAGCCCTTTTTTCCGTTGCGGTTAGGAAAGCCCTTTCGCTTCCGACGTCAAATCTTCCCGACTGCCAATTTAGAGCTTTCCCGCCCAAAACTTAGTCAAGACTCTTTCCAGATCTAAGAATGCACCTGGCCGTTTTCTTGTGTCTTAGCCTTTTCAGATGGTAATTTTAATGTTTAAAACACACCAGTCCAACAAATGATGCCAGTAATTGATTGCAGGTGAACTTCGGTGGACTCTTGTGGTGACCACGGTATGAAGGCGTAGCATGATCAAGTCAAAGCCGGCCAGGTCGTAAAGAAGACAGAGAAGGAAAAGACAAGATCAAAGGAAACAAAAAACTCAAATCTGAAAGGACCAGCAGTTATTCAACTAATCTCGAGCATACGAAGGGAAGATAAAACATTAGCAGCCTGATGAGGAATAAAAAACGTTTGAGAGACTGGAAAGTGACACGTTGGGAGGTAGCCCAAACGATCTGTGAAAATAGTTTAAATATTGTAAAGATAGGATGGAGAAAGGGATTTTTCCCTGAAAAATTTGTAAACTATTTTGCTTATAAGAGGAACTACTTCGTTTTACAGTCAGAAAGTGCAACTTTTGCCGCTGGAGAGAGCGAAAAGTGGAATGTATCAATGCGACTAAATGAATAATGTTGAAGAGGAACTATTTCATTTTCAGCTGTGTTTCATTTACTGTGAGAGTATTTAACTTCCTGAGCCTATGTTCTTGTTGAGTGTTCTTCAGTATTTTTTGGGATGTCTTCCACTGTGAGTAATAAATGTTGTTCATAAAATAATCGGCTATTTGGTTGTTTAAATATATGTAATTGTTCATGTGTCTTGAATGAAGTATCAGCTATCTGTAACTCTTCATAATGCACATACAAAATGTATTACATACCGATGAATGATAACTCTGCTCCCTAGGGATAGTTTAGGTAGTTGGCTTATTTCTGTGTTGTATGTGTTTTGGGTGCTTGTGAACCTTAAGACGAGAGGTAAGAACCTACGCATCACATTGTGACTGTTCCTTGCATATTTAGCACCCTGCATTATTAAGTTAGGCACTTGCATATCATACATTAAGTCAAAAAATACAAAATTCACGGTGGACCAGGCCGCAACCGATAAGGCCTTTGTTTTGTTACTTGACCTACGGTAGCCGGACCGCAAACCGGACGGATTCCCTATACCAAAAAGTCAATGGGATAGTTGGGCACGTTGATTGGGGAGAATCCCTTACTGTCGTCGCCTACGAATTTCCAGGCCTCAACATTTTTGGTGCTAGAAGGAGGGCTGCCAGTGCATGGCTGGCCGAGGAAACCCGTTTTCCTGAGAATATTCCACTGGTAATAGTTCTGAAAGCGGTGGGTTTCAAAATCCAATTCCGGAAGAAAGGGAACATCTATATTCTGTTGACAACGAAATTGTTAATGATATGAGAAGACAAACTAGGGCATACGTAAAGAATATTGGAGGATTTCCAGTCATCCCTGAACTGCCCAGAAGAGAGTATAAAAGGAAGGATCGTCCTGAAGTGGAAGGCTCAGTGCTGGTTGGAGACTGGGAAGAGCTTGTAGAAACAGCCTTACAGGAAGTAGTGCTACCTTTGAATCAAGAAGGCCCAGAAACCCCTCACAGTCC
>LPNX010795394.1:0-24769 GCA_001517045.1 Pseudotsuga menziesii | reverse complement strand
CCCTAATTGGACTGTCATCAATGATTAAGGGTACACACTTCGGTCATTTGAGAAATCCATATTGCTGGAAGAATTCAATATGATGCTTTTGCTGTTAAACATTCTATCACTCAAAGATTAATTGCCCAAAGATCTAGGTTCACCAGGTAATCGCCATTTGTTGCAGCTGCAACACTTCTTCCCAAATTTCTTAAATTTTGGGCCCCTCCTTATCATTTAAAGTTGTTTGATCTCGTGAGGTCTTGCTTTGATTTTGAATACCAGATTGCGGCTTGTTTTCAGAGATCGTTTGTGTTTGTTTTTCGTGTTGGATCGAGGGTGTGAATTTGGAGAAGTCAAATCTTTGTCCTTTAAGGCCGCCATTTCACAGGAAGAACGACTTTGGCTGTTGCTGATCCTTAACTATTCAAAGCACTTAATTTTTCTTGAATCAGGCATCTTTTATGTTGAATCGAAAGCTCCAATCCTTCTCCCTTCTGCTGTTGCGGTTGCCAAAGTGGTTTAGCGTCCGAAACGCAAAGTGCTCCGACGTCCGATTTAGTTTTTTTTTCTCTGAAGGCCGTGTGTCTTAGTCATCTCCCTTCTGCCGTTACGGCTGGGGAAGTCGTTAGTCTTCCGATGTCGGTACCCTTCTGATTTCCGATTGAGTCTCCCCGCCCTGTCGTCGCATGCGTGAGGCCTGTGGTCCTCCGTCGTTGCAGCTGGAAGGGTCATTTGCTCCCAAAGCGGAAAGCCATTCGACTTCCGATTGAGGTTTCTCTAGCCCATGTTTGGTTCCACTTTAGCCCTTTTTTTTGTTGCAGTTAGGAAATCCCTTTTTCTTCCGATGTCAAAGCTTCCCGACTGCCGATTTAGAGCTTTCCCGCCCAAAACTAAGTCAAGACTCTTTCTAGATCTAAGAATGCACCTAGCCGTTTTCTTGTGGCTTAGCCGTTTCAGATGGTAATTTTAATGTTTAAAACACACCAGTCCAACAAATGATGCCAGTAATTGATTGCAGGTGAACTTCGGTGGACTCTTGTGGCGACCACGGTATGAAGGTGTAGCATGATCAAGTCAAAGCCGGCCAGGTCATAAAGAAGACAAAGAAGTAAAATACAAGATCGAAGGCAACAAAAAACTCAAATCTGAAAGGACCGGCAGTTATTCAACTAATCTCGAGCATACGAAGAGAAGATAAAACGTTAGCAGCCTGATGAGGAATAAAAAATGTTCGAGAGACTGGAAAGTGACACGTTGGGAGGCAGCCCAAACGATCTGCGAAAATAGTTTAATTATTGTAAAGATAGGATGGAGAAAGGGCTTTTTCCCTGAAAAATTTGTAAACTCTTTTTCTTGTAAGAGGAACTACTTCGTTTTACAGTCAGAAAGTGCAACTTTTGCCGCTGGAGAGAGCGAAAAGTGGAATGTATCAATGCGACTAAATGAATAATGTTCAAGAGGAACTATTTCGTTTTGAGCTGTGTTTCATTTACTGTGAGAGTATTTAACTTCCTGAACCTATGTTCTTATTGAGTGTTCTTCAGTATTTTTTGGGATGTCTTCCACTGTGAGTAATAAATGTTGTTCATAAAATAATCGGCTATCT
The DNA here is from genome assembly GCA_001517045.1 of Pseudotsuga menziesii. Taxonomy (NCBI): domain Eukaryota; kingdom Viridiplantae; phylum Streptophyta; class Pinopsida; order Pinales; family Pinaceae; genus Pseudotsuga; species Pseudotsuga menziesii. The sequence continues at coordinate 23,181 of LPNX010795394.1, read as the reverse complement.
AGTTGTTTAAATATCTATAATTGTTCATGTGTCTTGAATGAGGTATCAGCTATCTGTAACTCTTCATAATGCACGTACAAAATGTATTACTCACCGATGAATGATAACTCTGCTCCCTAGGGATAGTTTAGGTAGTTGGATTATTTATGTGTTGTATGTGTTTTGGGTGCTTGTGAACCTTAAGATGAGAGGTAAGAACCTGTGCATCATGTTGTGACTGTTCCTTGCATCTTTAGCACCCTGAATTGTTAAGTTAGGCACTTGCATATCATACATTAAGTCAAAAAATACAAAATTCACGGTGGACCGGGCCGCAACCGGTAAGGCCTTTGTTTTGTTACTTGACCTACGGTAGCCGGACCGCAAACCGGACGGATTCCCTATACCAAATAGTCAATGGGCTAGTTGGGCACGTTGATTGGGGAGAATCCCTTACTGTCGTCACCTACGAATTTCCAGGCCTCAACACCTTGCCGACTCATCAGAAGACAAGGAGGAACTGGCAGCCATGGACCTCGACATCATAGAGGATGCCACAACAAACAAGGTGTCAATTGAAACCCAGTTCCAAAGATTCATCGATGCAGGGGAACAAGCAGGTCGATTAAATAAAGCCAAGACTACGACGATGCCTGAAAACATTGTCAATCTTGTGTCGACGCCTCCACCTCCATCACCGATGAAAATAACTGAGGAACAAGTACCAGCATCGCAATCAGTAATCCCCCTCGACTTATGCAAAAGTGCGATGACAGAGGATGTGAAAGCAAAGTTCGACAAGGATAGAGATTTGCAGGTGCTCATTGAGAAACTGCCTGACATATTTACGTCGGCACACAAGATCTCTACAAAAGCACCTCTCTTCACGACTCGGGGATACCAAACAGGACATGATGCATAGTCCAGAACCTTTGCAACCATTACATCGACTTTCGAAAGAAATCTCGATGAGGAGGATGAAGTGATTGCACATTGGTCCTCGACTATCACACCAACCGTACCTCAAACCAACCCACCAGCCACCGCACCAACTGAAAGAAAAGAAACTGAGGAGGACATAGCTCGACAAATTAACCAAATGTTCTTCGACATAGACTTTCCCCCTCGCCCTGACAATCCACCACTCACCCACACCTCACCCAAACCAATCACCCCCAACCATTCGCCAACTCCATCACCACCACAACCACCATCTCCACCACCACCACCACCCCCTGACTCAGAGAAAGGCCCACCACAACCAGCTGCATCCAAACAAATAGAGGTGGTAGTAATTCCACCTCCCCAACTAGAGAAACCATTGGCCTCTATCCCACAAACTAAAGACCCCACCTCGACTGTTGTAGGTACATAGGAAGTAGATAAAGAAAAGCATAAGAAGCGGAAGGAGAAACATAAGAAGGAGCATCATGGACAAGCTTCAAAGGTCCAAATCAGATTGAAGGATGTAAGCTCCCTAACTAACACAGATCTAGGACAACTCCTCAAAACCCTAGCAAGTGAAGCAAAGATGAGGAGTGAGCAAAGAAATAAAGAACTCAATGACAAAAACGCAGAACAGGTCGAGTTTCTCAACAAATGCAGGAATTTGGCCCAGTTCGTCATGTCGGGCCCCATAGAGGTCGACATAGACAAACCTCTCAAAAGGGCATATCAGCTATTTAAGAGCATGGTGTCGTCACTCCAAGCTCACATTCAGGAAACAAAGGAGAAACAAAAAGAGGAAACTGCCCGAATCCTAATGGCATAGCACATTGCATTTTTTGAAGCCTATAAAGTGCTTCAGGATCATATGGATGAGTCTGTGATAACTGAAGAAATACTAAGAGAATGGCCTAATTACTACGGGAAATTCTATCAGTAGACTTTCCAGACTCGACAAGGGATTCAGGCATTAGAAAGCAGAAAAACCACTAAGGAAGCACTCAGAATGACAATAGAAGAATAGATAGTGCTTGAAACTGCCAAATTGCAGAAACTAGAAAGGGAAGCACATTAGTGGGTGCAACAAGCTCTCCCTAAATTAGAGAAAGTCGACATCATCTGACCGCAGATGAAATGACTTATCGAGACTGCAGAAGAGAAGGACCATTTTATGGGTCCTGAAATGGAGAGGATAGTTGAAGTCTCCATTTCAGAGAAGATGTCGATCTTATCAGGCTTGACCACACTCACCATTGACATCCAGAAAATTTTGTAGAGTTGGACAGATTTCCAACATCACCTCGCAGTAACAGCCCCATCCATTGTAGAAGTCTGCGTACAGAAAAGACTGACCATCAGACTTCACAGCCCACCGCAATAACTATTGAGACCACGAAGAATTTTGTACCTCCCTGTTTCTTTGGGACAAAGAAACGTTTTGTTCGTGGGGGAGATGTAGAAGGAGAAAGTTGATAAGTCAACTTGAAGGATAGTCGACTTAGTTGATCAGCCGACTAAGTCGATGGGCCGACTAAGTTGATGGGCTGACTTAGTCGGTCGACCGACTAAACTAGATATTCGGTCGGCCATCTAAGGTCATGTCAGTTCACCAAACCGACAGGTAGTTATTTTGTAACCATTTCGTAATCATATATATTAGGCTGTTGAGCCAGATGAAGACTCAGTTCAGTTCTCTTTGTTGTATGGAATCATTCGTATAATATAATCTGTTTATTCACCTATTTGTTCTTATCTCTTGTCTCTGTTATATATATATTTTTTAGTGTGTATTATTGGTAACCTTATGTGATCTGTGAGATTACAACAAGGACCAATACAAACCGCTCCTAAATTGACCAAATCTTCAGCAAGGGAATAGAGGACCCAAGCAGTTGAGGCGAGATTCAAGGTGTGGTGACAAGCACCATCAACGAAGCTATAGAAAGCCATCTGCTCTCCATGACCAAAACATGGTACAAACAGATGCAGACACTAAACTCAAAACCATATTGAAAATACTAAAAGCACATTGAAAGTCAAGCAATATACATATATACAAGATACTATCCAAGAAAGACCTAGGCATAGTACCTCTTTAGGTACAACCCATTGCGACATTGCCCTAAAGGGATTCCATTGTAGTCAACGAGCTCGTAGGCCCCTTTCTCTAAAACTTTAGAAATGATGAAAGGACCATACCACATGGACTTGAACTTTCCTTTCCCTATTTTGTCATATCTCTGGTCATAAGTCAAAACTAGGTCACCCTCATTAAAGGCATGAGGTTGGACGGATTTATCATATTGTGCCTTGACACGTTTCTTACGTGCCTCATTAGCCAAGGCAACATATCTGAGTCTCGTCAAGGTTTTTCAAGTACAAAAATATTTCTTCTTCTGTGGAAGTGTCTGGGAGAAGTTCGACAACAAGTTGTAAAGATGGAATCTGACATTGAATTGGTAAGACAACTTTGAGTCCATAGACAAGCTGGAATGGCGTGAAACTAGTAGCTGTTTTCACCAAAGTCCTATAAGCCCAAAGAACGGAGAAAATAATGTGGTGCCAGTTGGATTTATGATCTCCAACCATCCGATGAAGCATAGTTTTAAAAACTTTGTTAATGGCCTCTACCTGACCATTAGCTTGTGGATAATATGGTGTAGAGTTTTGATGGCGAAAACCTAGCTTGGCACTCAGTTCCTCCATCATTTGATTATGGAAATATGATCCGTGATTAGTAACGATGGACTACAGGAATCCAAATATAGCTCTGATATGATTGAATAGAAAGAGAGCGGTAGTCTTACCATCTTCCGCATATGTAGGCATGGCCTTAGCCCATTTTGTAAAATAGTCAATGGCTATGATGATGTAACCATGCCCCCCCACTGAGGTATGCTTACAATGCATAAATTCAATCCCCCATTTTGCAAATGGGCCAATGGCAATCACGGGGTGTAGCGGAGCAGGATGAGTGAGATTTTTGGGATAAAAATGTTGACAAGATGGGCATTTCTTAACAGTCTCATGACAGTCTTTGAAGATTGAAGGCCAGAAATAGCCAGCGCAAAGGATTTTCTGGGCTATAGCCATCCTAGATAAATGACCGCCACATGCTCTAGAGTGGAAATCATTCAACACATGTTCAGCCTCTTCATGGGTGAGGCACCGCCGGAGAATAGAATCAATCCTATGTCTATACAAGGTATCATTCAAGATGAGGTAGTATTTCGCGTGGTGATGGATATGACAGCGATTGTCATGGGATAAATGTGGCTGAAATCATTGTGTTTGGAGATAAATAAGAAAATATCCATACCATGGATCAGTAATGCTGATCAAGAACATAAATTCATCCGGAAATGAATCACTGGGCTCAGATTCCATTGCAGCACAGGGAAGATCACACATGAGCTCGACAAAGACCAAGGATTTCTTTGATGTGGCTTTGGCAAATTCCAGATCAAACTCCTGTAGTATGACTATCCATCGGGAGTACTTGCCCCCGAGTACCTGACGAGTCAGGATGTAATACATAGGGTTCTATTCTACCTATACCGTGGTTGTGCGGAGAAAAATGTAGTAACAAACTTTTTGTATAGCAATGACCGTGGCCAATGCTAACTTTTCCATGCGTGAATATCGGGTTTCAGAATCCATAAGATTCTTACTCACATAGTTAATCACGTGCTCCTAACCGTTGGGATTTTCCTGCACCAAAACCATAGCAATGGTAGTAGCGGAGGCATCGATATACAAGAGAAAATCCTTTGAATAATCTGGGGGGTGTATCACAGGTGAATGAGTCAGAGCATGTTTGAGATTATCAAAGGCGTGTTGGGCTTGGTCATCCCAAAAGAACAGAGTGTCCTTTTTAAGGAGACGCATATAACTGTGCGTTTTCTCTACGAAATTGCACTGGACTAAGCAAAAATATCACAAAATTATTTGAAAAGTGCCTTATATGCTTTAGATTCATCTGCCAAGTAGTTCTGCCCAACATGAACATGCTTGATGGTACCAGGCTTGGTTGATATGTCAATTGGATTTGTATGAGTAATGTTGCAAGTGTTTCCTTTAGAATCTGTGTCTTGCAACAATATGGGACTTTGGGGTACGTTGACAATATCAGCAGGAAACAGGGGTGCGTAATCATGGTTAACCAAACTGGTGTTGGGGAGGAACATGGATCTATGATGGTGATCCTCCCAAATGGACTCATCTGTACTTATGATCTCCATAATAGACTTGTTGGAAGGAAAAGTCTGAGAGAGATAATCTAGAATAGGAAGAGATGGTTCTAACTAGTAAGGTAAATGGTAAGGATCCAAATCCACTAGATGAAGGTCATCAATGTGATCATCAGAAAGGATTTGAATGGTGTCATACATTGCTTCGTGTGAACTCAATGAGGTGGAATCAACAACGTGTTTTCCCTTAGGCTCACAATCAAATGAGGTGATCATATGGACTGTTGTGGTATCCATGTTAGGAGGAGTGGATGGAAAAATCCCCATAAGGGATGAATCCTTCAACATTCCTACCCCAATCGACTGGTAAGGAGGATGGGACTGGCCTAACATGGGGATGTTATTAGCCGTAGAGGTAGTAACATCCGGTGTACATAAATCAAGCTGGTTAATGGTAACAATTCTTCCTAGATGTGGAAATTGGACTGTTCAGAATACTGTTGAAGTGACAACAGTCATGGCATAAAACCAATTTCTTCCTAGAAGGAGGTTGTAATCTAACGGGGCATCTACCACTTATACTTGAATAGAAACAGTTTTTCCCCCAAGCTCAACTACGAGGGCTGATATGAGACCATGGGGTTGGAAACCTCATCCATCAAAGGCCTTTAGAGTTGTAGGTGATGTTACAAGCTCGGGAGAGCCAAGAGCTTTCCAACAAGATAGAGCCAAAATCGAGGTCGAAGCTCCTTCATCTAGAATTGTTCTAAAAACCTTCTTTCCAACTACTTTCGTAATGATCTGAAAAGCAAGTTTATGAGGTAGACTAGAATTATAGTTCTCAATATTGAAATGAATCAAATTAGTATTATCTGGGTCTAAAGCTCCTAATGTCGTTAACAAGTTTTTGCATTGTGTAGGACAACTTTGGAGTACTTCTAAGGTAGACATTGCATAAGGTGCCTGACCGAGATCTTCAACTACATTATAAAATTGAGCAGCTCAGGAATTAGGGTTAAATATAGCATTCCAAAGAGTACTCTTGGGTGGACGCAAAATCATGTCGAGAGTAGGCTTCTCGATGGATAAAGGGACAGTAGATGAGGAGTCCAGAGAACTAGAGGGAGCTTTCCCTAAAGAACAATGATCTTATTTCTTGTCTGTGGGTTTGTCATAATTCTGACTTCGAGTTTGTAGATTAATGGTATCCGAGGACATCATACGAATTTCCTCTGACAAACTAGAGTTACCCTTATTAGACATGTGGTCTATCAGTTGTTGTTGAGAGGGAAAAGGATCCATGAGTACTGTGGGTGTAGGATTTGATTTCAAAAATTGGGAGATTTCGTCCCAACAGGGACACTCTTTTGTGAAATGGTCACCTCCGCATAGCAGACATGGATATTTTGCCTTTATTTTCCCTTTATCGTTATCATTGTTGGTTGGTCTTGGATTCTTACTTTATTCTTACTTTTACCCTTATTTTTATTGTTGACCAAGGTTTGAGTACTCTGAATAGAATTGACCTCGACGGAAACCTTAGGAGTCGAAGGAGTAGGGGTGGCAGTCTAGGGTTGCTTGGTAGGTTTCACTGCTGACGGGGACTGGATTGAACCAACAATCCCATCAACAGGTACTTCTCTTGGTGGATTTGCGGGGTCGGTGCTTGGGCGAGGAGCTTGAGGAATCAAGTCATAAAGAGTTCCATACTAGGAATATACCAAGTCTAGATACTAGGCTCGACTAATAGCCTGCTCTTCAGTAATAGCATCGACCATAGCCACATCTCGGGCAATTGGAGGAAACAAAGATTTGGTAAACCAATCAGCTAATAATTGATCCGAAATAGGGGCCTTAATAATCCTTCTTCACCTTCTCCACTCATGGATATGATTGGATATGTGGGTGGAGGTGTTCTGTCACAGAGAAGTTAAGAGACTATTACCCGTTTCATAATGGATAGGGAGCTGAAATTGTGTAAGAAACACGGTTTCTAAGGAGCCAAAATCCACAAATGAATGTTGTGGAAGTTCAATGTACCACTTCACAGCTGTATCAGTAAAAGTTCACTGAAAAATTCGTAACCGAACTGAATCCTCCGTGAGGGAGTTTGAAGAACACCACAGATGGAATGTCATGACATGGTTTTTCGGATCGTCTCCCTGCTTCCCATTAAAATTTGGAATGTCCGATGGTAACTTTACTGGATTGGGAGGCCACGAGGGATTGTGTCGAATGGGGTCATTAATCAACTTGGATAAGTTTGGCAAGCCCAAAGTTGCTAGGAAATGTAACTAATGGTTAGGTTGCACATACTGGTAATATTGATATGGCATATAATTACCAGTAGGACCATAATTATATTGATAGACAAGTTGTTGTGACGAAGAACTACCGAAAAATCCACTGGCGGGGGGTTGATTTCCTGGATCAGGACCATTAGGACCACTAGGGCCTCCGAGAGGAGGACTACCAAGGCCTCCAGGACCAACAGGACCATTGGGACCACTAGGACCACCGGGACCACTGGGGGGTAAACCTCCAAAGCCTCTAGAACCACTAGGAGGAGGGCTACCAGACCCTCCAAGGCCATTAGGGGGAAATCCACAAGGCCCCCCAGGACCACCAGGACCATTAGGACCATAAGGAGGGAAGCCGCCAGGTACTCCAGGACCATTAGGCCCCCCAGGGGGAGGATCTACATGAGGCGGTCCTCTGGCACCTCCTGCAGTATGTATAGGTATCGCCCCCATAGCTGGCATGTAAGACCAATTAGGCTGCCCCCATGTCGTAAAAGTATTACTAGGGTATGGAATTTTGGCATAAGGAATTCCTGTAGGATTAAATGGATAATTAATATTTCCTACAGGTATTTGATAAACATAACCTCCAGAAGATTCAATGGTTACATGTTGTGCCCCCAAGTGCTGACCTGAACTAGATGGGGCATTAACCATATTAGTATGGGTGGGAGGGACATAAACTATAGATTGTTCTATATTAGAGGTCTGTCCTTGACTAGGTACAATTTCGGTGCTAGATAACGTAGGTTGTGGTGGGGGTTGCCCCCCGACACTAGAAGGTAATGACGAAACGAGAATTGAAGGTTGGGCCCCAGGTGCAGAAGAACTGGGAGGATTGGGAACAGACATAACATAGGAAGTGGTGGGGTTGGTATTTTAACCTGGTTTGTGTGTTGTTACTGTGCGATTTATAATTGGTTCAATGGGTCTCATAGAATCGGCAAGCGAACGGTATCCCATAGGAACAATTGTGGAATGTGATGGTGGTGTTCCCAATATGTCATCTATTTTCCTTTCAATATCCTATGCACGGAGAATGGCTGCATGGTATTGTCTACTTTCTTCTTCATCTGGAGAAAATTATTTAGAAGAGTTTAAACGGGTGCCAAATGAGGCAATGGCCTGTCCTATAGAGGTGTCCCAAAATGGAGCATTGGGATCATAATCCGGATGGGTAGTATCATAAACATGACCTTCTATGGGAGAATGGAATGAGGTATTTCCTCGAGAAAATTGTTGGACCAAGGGGGGTGAGTGTGAAGAATATGGTCCTCCACGTTTTGCAACCACATTATCTCCCACTTGGGAGGTGGTAGTAGCTCCTTGGTTGATAGCTTCCATTGGATTTTCTCCTGAACCAGGAATAAAATCGGGTGGAAAGCCCTGTACTCTTCTGGACTGTCTTAGTTCAACCAGTTTGTACAGTTCCTATCTAACCTAGGGTCTGAAAAACTAGAAAACACACCAAAAAATTTCCCTACTCAAGCTATAGGTCAAACAAGCAAACTTAAAATGATAGGAGGAGTTCAGTCAGGTCTCTCACCAGGATTGTCAAGAAGGCGCCACTTGTGATATACCTACAGGGTATGTCTATAGTAATCTCCCAAAATGTTGTTTTCACTGTATGGCTCCAAGCAAGACAACCAAAGGGATTTTCTCAGATGGATAAGGTATCCTAGTGGGGTCTCCCGATATACTCAAGGTAAATGGGAGATTGAATTGGTAGTAGTGTTGTCTAATGCATAACCATACACAAGGGGATTTCTGATATACAATCGAGTACATGAAGTACCTTTATATATACCTCAAGGTTACAGGAAAGGTTGTTCGATATATCGATGGTACGTGGAAGAACTGCGCGAGTCCCAGGATGTAATGCAGACAAATAACGACAACTCCTACGCTTAACAATGCCCAAACACGTCTCTAACCTATCACTCAAATTGCTATGTAAATTTCAACCTACAACTACTGTTAATTTTAAAGTGGACGGTTAGGTGAATGCATGGATTTTTGACAAAAAAGTAAAACCATGCAATATGCATATGCAAATATTTCACTTTACCATTCGGTATGCCTACCTACGGGAGGGAAAGAGAGTATTTTCTTTTGTTTCAAAACCAAAAATATTTCCAAACAACAATCTTGAACACAAAATCAAAGACAAGGAGCACTTTGCAAACTGATTTCTCTTTTCTGAAAGCAATAAGAAGGGGAAGAATCTCTTTTCCTAAAAGAAAAACAAGAAGCACACTACATGCATATGCACTCTATTTTTTCAATTTTTCTTAAAACATAGATAAATCTAACTTAAAAATACCATATTTTTATTTTGATGAGATATTACTAAAAGTATAAGAGACAAAAGAACATAAAGAGCCTGAAATATTGTAAGGCCAACTAGAGATCCAATGTCTAATGCTCAATGATGATAACCTAATCTCAGTAAAAAAATTTCCTTTTTAAAGGAGGAAAAAGAAGTTCTCTATGAAAAAAAAAAAATGAAAGAAATATGCTAATCAAATGTTTTTCTTTTAGTTTATGTAACCGAAATGAAAAGAGATCTTATTAACACCCTAAGCTTTTCAAAAAACATGAAGTCCTTTCACAATCACAACCAACAAGCATAGAAGTGAATGAACAATCAATAAGCTTAATCTAGCTTTTGAATTTTCTGATCAAACCAATCTTTAACCATAAAATTTCAAACCACAAGCATCAGATTCTAACACACAAGCCTGGCAGTTCAGGGCTGAAAGCAAATCAACTCAATTTTTTTGCAAAAAATGAGAAAAAATAGGTCTTGGAATGATGCCTACCTAGTACCGCGCTGCAGGGGTCTTGACAAAGCGGTTCTGGACCAGCACCGCTTCTCGACAACAGGACTCAGGCGGTGGCACCATGGGATGCTAACTAGGTTCAGGCGGTGGCACCACTTCTCGCCAACTGCATAAGAGCGGTTCCTTGTATAAATCCAAAACACAAAGGAGAACAACAGATCAAGTCAAAAAAATATCAGATCAAGGTAAAAACTGACAGATTGAGAATACAAAAGAGCATAAAAGGTCAAAATAATTCAGATCTGGACAGATCTGGAAGTTTCAAACCAAAATTCACTGATTCATATAGCAGATATGACTAGAGAGAGTTGGAGATGGAGCTTGGATTCGGACAAGAGTTAAAGAACTGAGGAAGATCAGATCAACTAATATATATATCTATTCCCCAGCGAAGTAACCAGATTTGTAAGCAGGAATATTTCACCTTCTGCGGACAGAAGTAGTTCCTCTGGTCTGAATGGTTCAGATCCATAACAAATGAGTGAACGACAAATGATGAAGACCCTCCCTGGATTTTGTAGACACCTAGAATGCCACTTTGACAGGGAACCTGTGTACCTGCAATCATATAAAACATACAAAAACATCAAAGCTACCAGAACATCATCTACTTATCCATGTTAGTGACTAAGGAATCTAACAACATTTACATGCGAAATCAAAACAACAGTAATGTGGGACAGAAATAAACTTTGCATTAATATGAATGGATAAGTTTACAACCAATTAAGGCTTAGTATCGACATGCATCTCCATGAAACTAACACTTTCATCCCCATAAGCTCCAACTTTGCTCTCTATGCTCTCAAATGGCTTGGGCCAAGTGGTCAATCCAACAGCATAACAATACCTCTATAGTTCTCCCTCTCAACCATGGACATGAGCTTGTATTTATAAGGCTCAATGGATAGGAATGGTTGAGATATTTGTGGATGAGGTGGCTTCTAAGATCCTATGATGGGGGATCTCGAGCTCAGTTGACCCACAATGATAGGGATAAGGGAGGACACGAGGCTCATGATCTAGAAGCCCAAAGAAACTTCTCTTTTTCCCATTTTACCCAGGGTACCACTTTTCTCCTATTATGACATAGCGGTTTAGGTTAGAAACACTTATGCACCAAAGGCCACAGGCGGTGCCACCGCTTATGGAAAACAAGATGAAGGTGGTGCAAGCAAGGTACCACTCATGGTTAACAGGGAAAGTGAGGTGCTGAGTATTTTCATGTAAGATTGACAAACAACATGGGTTTCCACTCCAAGTGCTGGGATTAAGGGAAAATATGCAAGTCAAAGGTCTTATCACATGGTGGTGACAGAATTTGGGTATAACAAAAAACACAGGGATATATGTCAAAAATACGAACAAAAAAAGTATTTTTTTATTCTTCCTCCAAAACTAATAACTATTATTTTATTATTTTAACTATTATTTTATTATTTTCCTTAGGAGGCCCATTTTAGACCTCAAATTTCCTCTAATGCAAGTATCTTAAGGAGGGAGAAATAAACACTTCCTTTATTCATCGCTTAGTTTCCCAGAATAGAATGCAGAACAAAATCCTTTTCTAAGGAGCCTTGAGGGAGCTAGAGTCGAAAAGTGGGAAGAAATAGAGGTAACACTAAAACTCCACTTCGAAGACATAATGACGAACCCAAGGCCGGATAGGAAGAGAGACATTAAGATCATCACCATCCTTATTCCTTCTCTGGTTTCTCAAGAGAAGAATGATCTCCTAATGAGACCTATCTCTTTGGGGGAGGTAGAGGAGGAAATATTCCATATGGAGGCATGGAAGGCCTTGGGTCCTAATGGATTCACTGTGAATTTCTTTCATCACTTATGGGATATGATCAAACTTGAAGTTTGGAAAATTGTGGAGTATTCTAGGAATTCTTGCAATATTCTTCTAGCTGTGAATGCCACGTTTCTCACGCTTATTCCAAAGTGTGAGGGGAAAGATACCCCTGAAAAATTTAGGTCTCTAAGTTTGTGTAATGTGATTTAAAAAATAATCACTAAGGTTATAGCTAATCGACTGAAGCCCATCCTACCTCATCTGATATCTCAAGAGAAATCAAGCTACGTTGAAGGAAGGCAGATAAGAGATGGAATAATCTTGGTTCCTGAAATGATTCACCCACTTAAAATCAGGAAACAACCGGGCATGATGGTAAAGGTGGACATAACAAAATCCTATGATAAAATCAATTGGGAATTCATGAGAGGTATGTTAATAGCTTTTGGATTTCAGTCAAATTGGGTGGAGTGGATTATGAAATTGGTATCTTCGGTTTTCTTCTCTATTCTTGTGAATGGTGGCCCGTTTGGCCTCATAAAGCCCTCTCATGGAATACGACAGGGGGACCCTTTCACCCCTTTTATCTTCATCCTAATAGTTGAAGGTTTAGGGAGATCTCTGTCAAGAATGAGACATAACAATGAGTTCATAGGCCTTAAAGCTCATCCAAGGGAAGAGAAGAAAACCCACCAGCAATTTGTGGATGACACGATACTAATGGGGTACCCTTCGGTCCAGGAGGCTCAAAAGTTTAAAGAATGTCTCACAACCTTTGGTAAAGCCTTAGGTTTGGAGATCAATAATAAAAAATCCTAGGTATTCTTATTTCACATGCCTCACACCACACATCATAATATTTGCCGCATTTTGGGCTTCCAGGAGAGCGCCCTTCCATCCAAATATCTGGGTGATTCTATGGTAAAAAAAGGGTCGTGGGTGGAACTAGTGGATAACATGAAAAAATGGTTATCTAACTGGACCCTGAGACCCCTAATCTTGAAAAGTAGACTGGTCTTGGTAAAATCCCTTCTTCAATCCATTTCAACGTATCTCTTTTCTACCCTGGAAACCCCCAAATATATTCTGAAAGAGATAAGGAACATTCAAAGAAACTTTATGTGGAGTGGAGCCCCCGATGACCGTAAATGGGATTCGGTAAAATGGGAAACAATGTGCACCCAAAATAACCAAGGGGGCCTGGGCCTAAGGGATCCTGAAGTATAAAATATGTTTGGAGGGGCCAAACTTTGGTGGAGATGGTTAGTTCACATCCAGGAGACTCGAGCGAAGGTATGGCACATAAAATATGTGGAGGACTGGGATAAGCAGGACCTTATTAGATTCTTAGAATATCTTCTAGGGTCCCAAATCTGGAAAATGATTTGCAGAGGGAGATCGCTAGTCCAAAACCATAGCTTTTGGGAAATCAGAGACGACCAATCCATAGAGTTGTGGGATGATCCATGGAATCAGACGCCTCCTTTAGGGCAGGATGCTAGAATTCGACAACTCATTGAGTTCTGCATGGATCAAGGTATTAAGAAGGTTGTGGACCTCTAGGTGGATCAAGACGTCAATCAACATTTCAGGGTTTGGCCAATTTGAGTGTGGTAGGATCAATGGGGGTCGAAAGAGGAAGTTGACAGAGTGGAAGGGGCCCTAGCCAACAAACAAATTAGAATCCACACTTGGGTAGATAAACTCATAAGGGGATATAAGCCATAGGGTATTTTTTCAATAAAGGAATCCTATGAATTATTAAGAGAAGAAGAAGTCCAACCTATGGACGAAACATGGCCAAAATTATGGAAAAACTCTATGGCCTAAAATTACCCTCTCCAGCTAGCCGGCTATGATGAATTATAATTTAATGGGAGAAAAATTTAAAAAGAGAGGGATGCTTGGGCCTTACCATTACATTCTTTGTGAGCAGGCAGACGAGACATCGAGCTACCTTCTAGATGAATGTTTGTTTGCCTCCAACATTTCGGACTAGGGTGCTGCAAGATTTCACAAATTGGACTACACCAGAGAGAAACTGGGGAGAAGCCTCGCAGAATGGTCCAAAAACTGTTCCAGAACCCCATCCTGAATAGATTATGGGAAATATTTCCTCATTTCGTTGTTTGGAGATATGGCGGGAGGGAAACCTCAAAATGTTTCAAGGACAATTGAGGTTGCAATCCAAGGATTGGGAAACCGTATCGTCCTGGTTGTAGGAAACTATTAGAAATGAGGGCTGGAGGGATGCAGTCTGGGAGGTGGCTGGGCCTGAAGCAATAATTTTGAAAAACTGGGGATTATCAGCCTCATAAGGAACTCTCCACCAGCAAAAGTTCAAACAAAAATCCGTCAAGCACAAAAAATTGGATCACTCCACCATTAGGTTTCTCCAAACTAAAATTTAACGGGGCATCGAAGGGGAACCCCAACCAAGATGGGTTGGGATGCATCATTCTGGACTCCAGAGGGAACTTGCTCACTTTCAGTGTAGGTTTCATCAGATGAGAAATGAATAACACTACAAAACTTGAAGGGCTAATTCAAGGTCTGGAAATGGAAAAGGAAAATAGTTTGTTGCTGCTTCTGATAGAAGGGGATTCATAGTTGGTCATCAACGTGGCCATAAGGTTGATCAATGGAACTCCTACTACCAAGGTGGTAAGGTCCTAGTGTCTTGAGGGTAGGGTGGGATGCCTTAAGGAGATATTGGATGAAGGGGTGACAGTGTGCTTCAACCATGTACAAAGGGTGGGGAACAAGGTTGTGGGCATGTTAACAAACTTCAGAACTGACACCTGTCCCAACATGAAGGCTAAGGAATTGAATGAGTTGAAATATGGGACAGACTGAGACACCTATATGTACCTCCTAATCTAGTGCATCCATGATAGTGATGAATAAGGTAGGGAAGGACAGGTGGCGGGCCCTCCCTCTTAACTTGCCAAATGGGCGGTGATGGGAGTAAGCTGGTGACACCAGCCGAATATTGTGTGAATATTAATATGGTAATCGATCAAGCTCATAGCTAGTCCTGTCGGAAAGTGGACATACGTGAAACAATGAAGAATTTAAATGGGAAATCTGGTTTATGACAAGATATTGATCCGTTCAGTACCACATCCAACTTGTGGATCATCATGATATGCACAAAGGAAATCATGATTCATAATTGGAAGGTTCGTTTTAAGGAATCTCAAGGTGGAGGAGAGGCTTATCAATTATGTGGGAAAGCTGTGTCAGTTTTTGTTCTGGATAGAGAGAGGCAGGATTGGATTTGGTTCGTGGTTAGTCTGTTATGTGCAATTCCAGCGAGTATGGCAGCGAGCAAAGGAAAAGGGAAACAAGTTTTAAGTGGCGGCAAGGAGAGTGAAAGGGTGACTTGTGCTCAGAGCAAAGCCATGTGGTAATCATGCATGTTTGAATTGGAGCTGCCATATGAGGTTTAACAGAACATTAACCACTCAGAGAAGCAGCTCTAGGAAGAATTGGCCTGTAGAAACACTCCATGATTAATGCAGGAAATCAGTCGATTAGATCTTAGACCCAGGCCATAATGTGGGACACCTAAGCCTGTATGAGAGAACTGTAGCCCTATTTTGGGTTATGAAGAAAATATGTTGGGCCTCGAGATAGAAGGGAAAAATTCATGTAGAATTCTACCTAAGTATGGAAGAAGAGGGTAAAGAAGAAGAAGAAGGAGTTGCGACAAAAGGAACAACATCAAAGGAAAGAGAAGGATGTTGCTACAGAAGAAGGAAAATAAGGAGGAATATAAAGAGAAGGATTGGGATGAGGAAGCTATGCCATTTTAGTAAGCTACGACAGAAGGACAGAGTAAGATATGAGATGACATGACATAATATTCACAGAAGCAAACATGCAGATAAGGTAACAAATAGAAAATGACAGTAAGGCATAATGCTAAGAAAGAGACAACCCTTAGCGATCGTGGGTACGAGCTCAGATGGAGCCGGCGGAAACCACATGCTTAAAGGCATTTTTGTAAGTTGGGTTGATAGCGCCTTTTTGGTTATGTATTGCTAGAATATGAAAGACAACCTATTGGCTAAAGATAGTAAGTCTACTGGGATAACAACTGAAGCTAAGTCTGTTACAATCTCTATTGAGTCACTACTGAGTCTATAACAAGCATGTATGGGAGTTATATCAAGTCTGTAATAAGGTTATAAAAAGGAGGAAACTAAGATGAAAAAGTGTTGGTTAGCTAGTTCTTTCTTATATGGTTTTTGAGCTGATTAGAATATACAACAATTTTGAGTAAGTCTCTAGAATCTTGGAAAAAGACGCTTGAGCTAGAGATAGATAGTTTTGGTTAATGACTCTGGATAGTTGAGTGCATTGGAGTAGGGGATCTGTAGGTGTATGTACATATAGGTAGAGAAGGTTGAGCTGATCCAGGATGTATGGTAGATATCTGGTAGGAGTAGAGTAGAGTGATAAATATAAAGAAGATCAGATAGCATGATAGGGAGGAGAAGTCTGTAGATATAGAAGCGGAGATATTGAACATAGTTTGTAGCTTTATGTACAAACAAAAAGTGCATCTATTTCCTCATGCCAATTCTAGATGAAGAGCACCTTGTTGTTTTTTCCCAAATGGGTTTCCACGTTACATGCTGTGTATATGTGTGAATGTTGAGTAGCTTAGATAAGTTCATAATTACTATGATTAATGGTTGATTGGTTATTGTGTTATAAAGGGATGAATGTATCAATGCCACATTACAGTAATGAATATTCTTGTGATGTCTGTTCACTGTGTGTTACATAAGATTGCATAACTAAGGGTGAATCATACTTCAATATTGATATATAATGTGCAAACCACCAACCCACTTTCTTGGTCTTCGTTGGAAAACTTGGCGCAGAGCCAAGGACCTAAAACACCCTCCCGCACAAACTGTGGAAATGTGGTTCTGGAAGTTACCCATAAAACTGAGATATCTCGGGTGAGATGACATCTGTGTCACGTGTGCTACTGGCTGGGCTCTGCTTCGCCCAACCAATATCTTGGGCTTTGTTGTGCTGACAAAAAATGGGATGAACCTAGGTCCAATAAGAGAAGGAAGAGGATAGAAAGGCAACAAATGGTTATGTTTTTGGGACCTTAAAGTGTTGTGGCAAGGGATATGTTTTGCATCCAACGAAACCAAAGATCCAAGACTAGGTGGATTTCAAAGAGCTAGAGTTTGTACGAGAATAAAGTAAAGGAACCTGGTGGAACCCAATAGATTGGTTGGGCCGATACATCTATTCTAAAATTTACAAGAGTTTCTTTTCTGAGTTCCCTATTGTATTGTTTGTTTTTTATACAATAACGTCATACAATGAGGCAGAGTGAAATTTTTTCGAGGCCCAAGCAGTCGATATCTCTCATCCTTGAAAACGTTGATAAAAATTATCATATGTGAAAAATGCACCCTGCGAATGATAGACTAAAAAAGAAAGGGTGGCTATGTCTTGACATAAATCTAGAGTGAGATGTTCCTAGGAGATAGTGGAACTGAACTAGAGCTTGGATTTTTGAGAAGCGGAAGAAGATTTAGATATGGTAAAAGAAGGAAAACTCTGTTAGAACAAGGGAGTTGCAGTACAGACAGAGAAGAATAAGGCTACGAGTTTACTTCGTACCTAGATGAAGGCTCTTGTGATGAGGAAGAAGAATATCATCCGATCTCAGAAGGTGACGGAGAGTCTGAGGAGTCGACCAAAACTCCATAGCAGGAATGTGTACACAAATCACCTACACTACCAGAGGTAAGATCACCAAACCAATATCCAAGTATTTATGTAAATATGAGTAGTACTAATACTTTAAATAGAAGACAAGGAAGGCCGACTAATCCAATTTTTTTTTATTGTACCAGGAGTCAGTATAATAGCAATCAATCCAACGGCTGGAACCGACATTCAGCTCCCAATATTCAATGGGAATGGGCTGGAAGACCCAGAGCAACATTGGTTTCTTTGTGATGCTGTTTAGACTGTACGACAGATCCAGGATGAGAATTCCAAGAAACTGTAGCTGATCATGATGCTACGAGTTCATGCGCTGGATTGGTATATGAAGTTTTCCATAGTACCAGTGGAAGTTGTCATGAAAAAACTCAATGAGATTCAAATCAATTTAATTGATGAATTTAAGAAACCAAAGTCTGAGTCCCAATGCATCACCGAGATCAAGGAGATCAAGCAGCTACCAACATAATCTGTTTGGGATTTTGACCAGAGATTTAAGCCATTAATGGCCAAAGTGAGTTTCCAATTGTTGAATGTGCAACAAAAGGAATGGTTCATTGTTTCCTTATTGCCACATATCCAAATGTCATTGATGCAACAGAAACTCATGTCATAGACAGAGGCTCTGGAGATAGCAATGAAGTTAGAAGCCTTGCCGATTGGAGACACTAGCTTCGAAATGATGCAAATTCAGTCGCAACTGTCCAATCTTACGGTGCAGCTCCAAGACATTAAAAGAGGAAAGGAAGTTCAAGAGTAAATATGGTGTACAATATGCAAAATGGATGGACACCATAAAGATAATTTACCGGTGCTGATGAAATATGTTGTAGCAGGTGCGCTGAACCCATTAAACACCCAAGGAATGCCTTGGTGTAGAATATGCCAAACTAGAGGTCACAAGTCCGAAGAATTTATGTACTTAAAGAATATTGTAAATGCACCTGCTAGTATGTATTGTAAATTATGTATATCAGTAGGTCATGATGAAAGGGACTGCAGACCACTTCAACTACTGCAAGAGAAAATTGTGGATACCTACCTAATGAAGAATGATGAACAAATGTAAGATAAATGAGTGCAACTTCAGTATTATCCTGCACAGTTTCAACAACAACAATATCCTCAACTGCAAAACCTGCCAAATCAGTATCCTCAACAACAACAATACCCTCCATAGAGGGGAGGCGAGAATTTTAGAGGTCGAAGATTTGGTCGAGGAAGAGGCCAAATCGTATGTTATAAAGAATTGTACATATTGTAAAGAATTTGATCACACCGTCTAATAGTGTCCACAACTTATTGTGAAATGGCAGGATAGAATTGCCATTAACCCCAATCCCGTGTAGAATCCAAATATTCAAATCATTTCTAATGAACAAAGATGACCCAACCTTGTTGTAGTTACAAGAGCAGGTATTGCGACGGGAGCAGACAAAAACACACTCCAAGGACACCCACAGGTGCGACATGCGGCACAAAAGAAAGCTCCGCTAGACATCCAACATGAGAAAGAAGTCTTCCTAGACATGCAATAGAACTTTGCTAAGCTCAATTAGCCATCTACATATGGACAAGTTAGAGCTATGCATGAACGATTTGAACAACTAATTATAAGGCTGCCCGTTAAAAAGGTTAGTAAGCTTAAAGCACTAATCCATGATAAATATGTTGTCGTAGAATTGACAACACTTATAGAAGATACCACAAAAGACCTACAACCATAAAAACGAGTTAATCAAATTGGGAGAAAACGGAAGACGGGCCGAGAACTGCGAATGACAGCACAAATAGGATATTATGATGTGGATTATATCATATAAGACCTAGGTTCAAATGTTAATATATTGACAAGAAAGACATGGGATAGAATTAACAAGTCACGACTAGACTAGTCTCGCATTTAGCTATGGCTTGCAAACCAGTCAAAGGTTCTATTAATTGGTAGACTATCCCAAGTACCAGTAGAATTCGAAGGGTTGAGAACATATTCTGAATTCGAGGTCATTGATATTGTTGATGACATAAACCCATATCTTATGCTTCTAGGGAATGATTGGGAAATAGACAACCAAACTATCATAAACTTCAATAAAAGGATCTTGTCTTTCGAAGATTATGAAATGAGAGCGGTTGCACCCATTGATTTGCTTGAAGGACATCGATAGTTGATCTTGTGCATAGCGAAGGGCAAGAAAATTATATGGACCAGCTGTATAACATCATGTCTTCGAAGGAAGACTATATTAATGCCAAAGCTGATGGAAACCTGATTTGTCGCAGTGTAAGCTTGTGCTATTCTGACTTAGGCGATGCTCTATAAAATAGGAAAAACAGGCTTCATGAAGTGTCCATGCACAGATGTGCGATAATTACAAGAGTTGTTTGAAGAGTAGGAGTTGAAGCCAACGTGATGCCTACATACGAAGGATTTCCTAATCTTGCATCCTTCTGTTGAGGCCTGGAAAATCGCAGGAAAAAACAGCAAGGGATTCTCCCCAGTCAATGTTCCCAACTAGCCCGTGACTATTTCGTATGGGGAATCCGTTCAGTTTACGGTCTAGCTACCATAGGTCAGGTAACAAAAATAAAAGTTTTTACAGGTTGCGGCCCAGTCCACCGTGTATATTTTTGTATTTTTTAGCTTTAAGTGTGATATGCAAGTGCCTATCTAAAAATACAGATTGATCAAGAGTATGAGGAGCAGTCACAATGTGATGCGCAGGTTCTTACCTCTCATCTTAAACTCTCTCGCATATAAATCACACACAACCAGAAATAAAAATAACTAACTAACTAAACTGTCCCTAGGGAGCGAGATTATCATTTAATGAGTAATGTATTATTGTTCATGTATTAAGAGAAATCACAGGTATTTGTTCTTATTTCAAAACACATAAAGATGAATAGATAGATGAACAACAAGATAGCACATTGTTTATGAAAACATTCATTACTCATAGTGGAAATTATCATAAAATAAACTAGAGAACATTCATAAAAGAACATAGGTTCAACAAGTTAGAACGATCTCACAGTTAATGAATAAAAGATGAAAACAAAAGAGTTCCACTTCAACAACATTCATTTCACAGCATTTACACATTCCACCAAATCTTTCTCCAACAGGAAAAATTGTAATTATCTATTGTAAAACAAAATAGTTCCTCTTACAATGTGTTCTCACAAGTCTAACTAGGAAAAAATCCTTTTCTCTATCAAACTCTCCTATACTTATACAAAAGGCAAAATCTTTTGGGCTGCCCCAAATGACTCCTGGGCTTCCCCAACGTTTCATCTCCCAAAATTGTCTTATATTGAATGCTCATACAATTTACAATATATTACATTTAAACAAACTAATAAATCACTTTAGGTAGAGGGCCCCACTTGATTATTTAGGAACTTTTTCCACGCTTGGGCTTCTGATGCTATGCTCTCAAATTCAAAAGGATCTAGAAAATGAATGTCGATTTCAAATTTTGCAGCCTGATTTTTAATCACTTCAATTCTTGTTGAGCTTAGGCGTAGTTGATCCTCAAGCAATTGTACACTGACTGCTGAATGAGCTACTTCATCTTTCAACATCTGTTCATCCAGGACCTTGACTTGTTGAATCCTCTGCTCATCCTCTTGATATTTTCTCTGCATCATTTCTATGAACAGCTCATGTTCTGGAAATGCATCTAATCTCTACTCAGTAGCCACCTAGAATTGGTTTTAAGTAATCAGGAGCCTTCTGTAATACTCGATGCAAGCTCCTCTTGTTTTCTTTACAGCCTTCTTGAACTCTTATGTTGTGTTTATTGCAAATTCCAGCAAGTCATCATCCTGATTCAAGCTTTGCTGATATTTGGCTGTTAAATCTGTAGGAATTTCTTCATTGGCCTCCATCCTTCCTATTAGTCCAGTCAGGACTTCCAAAATGTCCTGAGACCTATCTACAAAATACGAGGTAGTCTCCAAAATTTCCTCCAATTTATTATCTACCTGCAAGACTCTGCATCTTTCTTCTTCTATGGACACCTGCAGTAGGTGCATTCTACTTCTTTGTGTTAGGACATGCTCTTTAAAAGGTTGAATAATGGTTTGCTATTCCTTGGCCTCTTTCAATGATGCAGCTAGTGAAGCAATTTGTCCTTTAAATTCTATTGCTTGCACCCGAAATTGTTTTTCTGTCTCCTCCATGGTAGCCCTTTGTGTTTCTATCTCCCCAACTTTGCTTTGCATTTGGTCTCTTTCTGCATTAAGGTTTTCATATGTTGTTTTTAGTCCATCCCTTTCTATCTTTGGCCCTATTGCTACCGCAACCTGTTTCCCCGATTTTAGTCTTTTACTTAAACTCAGGGACCCCTCCTTGTCATTAGTTGCTCGAACCTACTGTTGAAAGTTTGGCGTCTTGGAGCTTATCTTGTGTTTGAAGTCGATTGCTCGACTTTTTAAGTGTTTGTCCAAGTTAGCTTGAGTCGTGCGTTTTTCCTGGTACCCGTCAAAGTTTGAAATTTTTGCATGAACAGGGGAAAAGACGGTTTTTAGGATGCAAGTTATTTCTAGCTATGATGTTTTTCTCTCTTTGGATCGGGCCTCTTTTGGAGGAAGAAGACTCTTATCCCACCCGCCGTTGCGGCCCTCAGAACAAAGTCTCCACCCGACCCACTTCTCTCCGACGCCCGATTCGAGTTGTGAATCGCTTGCCCCAGATTTCCTGTTCACCCGACGTTGAGGCTGGAGAGATAAAGTCGGGCCCCGACTTGAGTTTCACCCGACGCCCGAACTCCCGCCTTTGCAGCTTCCGTCGCCTGTCCGTAGCTTGCATCCCGTCCACCGTTGCGGGTGGAGGAGTAGTCTGCCCGCCGATCCACTCTCCTCCGCCGCCCGATCACCTACGACGCTCATTTTCCACTTCCTCTCTTCCCGTGCTCGCCCGCCGTTGCGGCTCCCCAAAACTTACCCATCCGATACCTGATTATTAGCCCACCCGACAGCCGTTTCTCTTCATAAGTTTTCGCCCGTAAAGCCAGGCCAATTTCTTTGTGAATCTTTCACTAGGGTTATAAAATTTTGATGGTCGATGTCTTAAGTTAGTGGATAATGCGCATAAATTACGTGCAGGGAGAATCAGAGGGGTCACGAAGGCGGCCTGCGGCAAGAAAAGAGACAACCCAAACGGATGACAAAGGCGCCACTGAAGCGTTTCAGCAGTTACTATCAGAGGGTAAAACGTTTATTCAAATGATTGAAGAAAATGAAACGGCTAGGAAAGAAACTGAATCGCCAAGAGCGCTGAAAGGTCACGCGCCGAGGGAATCCAGGGGACATCAGTTGTTGTTTAAATAATGGGAAGCCCGATGAAATGAGGG
>LPNX010795386.1:184678-206701 GCA_001517045.1 Pseudotsuga menziesii | reverse complement strand
GAAATTTAATGTGTTAGCTTTCATAATGTAGTTTCCATCTAACACAACCACGTTGTCATCAATCACAATGCACCATGATGGAAATCTAGTTGGAGTTAGCTTTCATAATATAGGTTTCCATCTAACATAATCACATTGTCATCAAATACATTACACCATGATGAAAATCTAGTTGGAGTTAGCATTCCTCCTAACAAAATGGCACGATGAGTGAAATCTCATGTGTGTTAGGTCATTACACCATGATGAAAATCTAGCTGAAATTAGTTTTCTATCTAACACAACCACATTGTCACATTGCACCGTGATGGAAATCTAGCTGAAGTTAGTTTTCAACCTTAAACCGTTGCACGATGAGTGAAATATAATGTGTGTTAGCTTTCATAATGTAGTTTTCCATTTAGCACAACCACATTGTCATCAATCAAAATGCACTATCTTGGAAATCTAGCTAGAGTTAGCTTTCGTTCTTAAAACGTTGCACAATGAGTAATAGCTAATGTGTGTTAGCTTTTGTAAGGTAGTTTTTCATCTAAGACAGCCACATTGTCATCAAATACAATACACCATGATGCAAATCTAGCTGGAGTTATCTTTTCTTCTAAAAACATGGCACAATGAGTGAAAGCTAATGTGTATTAGCTTTCATAAGGTAGTTTTCCATCTAACACAACCACATTGTCATCGATCACATTGCACAGTGATGGAAATCTAGCTAGAGTTATCTTTCATCCTTAAATCATTGCATGGTGAGTGAAATAAAATGTGTGCTAGCTTTCATAATGTAGTTTTCCATTTAGCACAACCACATTGTCCTTAATCACAATGCACCAGATGGAAATCTAACTAGAGTTAGCTTTCGTTCTTAAAACATTGTACGGTCATTAAAACTAATGTATGTTAGCTTTCATAAGGTAGTTTTCCATATAACATAGTCACATTGTTATCAAATACATTACACCATGATAGAAATCTAGCTGGAGTTAGTTTTCCTTCTAACAACATGGCACTATAAGGAAAATCTTATGTGTTACCTCATTACACCATGATGGGAATATAGCTGGAGTTAGTTTTCCTTCTAACAACATGGCACTATAAGGGAAATATTATGTGTGTTACATCATTACACCGTGATGGAAATTTATCCGGAGTTAGATTTCATTTTAACAACATGGCATGATGAGTGAAAGCTAATGTGTGTTAGATTTCATAAGGTAATTTTCCATGTAACATGACCACATTTTCATCAATTACATTGCACTATGTTGAAAATCTATATGGAGTTAGCTTTCATCCTTAAATCGTTGCACGGTGAGTGAAATCTAATGTGTATAAGCTTTCATAGTGTATTTTTCCATCTAGCACAACCATAATGCACCATGATGGAAATCTAGCTGGAATTAGCTTTCGTTCTTAAAACATTGCACGGTGAGTAAAGCTAATGTTTGTTATCCTTCATAAGATAGTTTTCCATCTAACACAACCACAGTTTCATCAAATACATTACACCATGATGAAATTCTAGCTGGAGTTAGTTTTCCTTCTAACAACATGGCACTATAAGGGAAAGCTTATGTGTGTTAGCTCATTACACCATGATGGAAATATAACTGGAGTTAGCTTTCCTTTTAACAGCATGGCACAATGATTGAAAGCTAACATGTATTAACTTTCATAAGGTAGTTTTCCCTGTAACACAACCACATTGTCATCAATCACATTGCGTCGTGTTGGAAATCTAGATGAAGTTATCTTTTATCCTTAAATCGTTGCACGGTGAGTGAAATCTTATGTGTGTAAGATTTCATAGTGTAGTTTTACATCTAGCACATCCACATTGTCATCACTCACAATGCACCATGATAGAAATATAGCTGGAGTTAGTTTTCATTCTTAAAACATTGCACGATGAGTAAAACCTAATGTTTGTTAACTTTCATAAAGTAGTTATCCATCTAACACAGCTACATTGTCATCAAATACATGACACCATGATGAAAATCTAGCTAAAGTTAGCTTTCCTTCTAACATGGCACTATGAGTGAAATCTTATGTGTGTTAGCTCATTACACCATTATGAAAATCTAGCTGAAGTTAGTTTTCTTTTTAACAACATGGTAGGATGAGTGAAAGCTAATGTGTGTTAGCTTTCATAAGGTAGCTTTCTATCTAAGACAACCACATTGTCACATTGCACCATGATGGAAATATAGCTAGAGTCAGCTTTCAATATTAAATCGTTGCATGATGAATGAAATCTGATGTGTGTTAACTTTCATAATGTAGTTTTTTATTTAGCACAACCACGTTGTCATCAATCAAAATGCACCATGTTGGAAATCTAGCTAGAGTTAGTCTTCATTCTTAAAATGTTGCACGATGAGTAATAGCTAATTTGTGTTAGCTTTCATAAGGTAGTTTTCCATCTAACACAGCCACATTGTCATCAAATACATTACACCATGATGTAAATCTAGTTGGAGTTAGCTTTCCTTCTAACAACATGGCACGATGAATGAAAGTTAATGTGTGTTAGCTTTCATAAGGTAGTTTCCATCTAACACAACCACATCATCATTGATCACATTGTACCGTGATGGAAATCTAGCTGGAGTTATCTTCCATCCTTAAATCATTGCACAGTGAGTGAAATTTAATGTGTGTTAGCTTTCATAATGTAGTTTTTCATCTAGCACAACCACATTGTCATCAATCACAATGTACCATGATGAAAAGTTAGCTAGAGTTAGCTTTCTTTCTTAAAACATTGCACGGTCAGTAAAGCTAATGTTTGTTAGCTTTAATAAGGTAGTTTTCCATCTAACATAGCCAAATTGTTATTAAAATACGTTACACCATGATATAAATCTAGCTGGAGTTAGCTTTCCTTCTAACAACATGACACTATAAGGGAAAGCTTATGTGTGTTATCTTATTACACCATGATGAAAATCGAGCTGGGGTTAGTTTTTCTTTTAACAACATGGTACGATGAATAAAATCTAATGTGTATTAGATTTCATATGGTAGGTTTCCATGTAATACAACCACATTGTCATCAAGCACATTGCACCATGTTGGAAATCTAGATGGAGTTAGCTTTCATCCACAAACCATTACATAATGAGTGAAATCTAATGTGTGTAAGCTTTAATAGTGTATTTTTCCATCTAGCACAACCACATTGTCATCTATCACAATGCACCATGATGGAAATCTAGCTGGAGTTAGCTTTCATTCTTAAAAAATTGCAGGGTGAGTAAAGATATTGTATGTTAGCCTTCATAAGATAGTTTTCCATCTAACAGAGTAGCATTGTCATCAAATACATTACACCATGATGAAAATCTAGCTGGATTTAGCTTTCATTCTAATAACATGGCACTATAAGGGAGATCTTATGTGTGTTAGCTCATTGCACCATGATGAAAATATAGCTGGAGTTAGCTTTCCTTTTAACAACATGGCACAATGAGTGAAAGCTAATGTGTGTTAGCTTTGATAACTCAAACACATTGTCATCAATCACATTGCGTTGTGTCGAAAATCTAGTTGAAGTTAACTTTCATCCTTAAATCGTTACACTGTGAGTGAAATCTAATGTGTGTAAGCTTTCATAGTATAGTTTTTCATCTAGCACAACCACATTGTCATCAATCATAATGCACCATGATGGAAATCTAGCTGTCATTAGATTTCATTCTTAAAACCTTACACGATGAGTAAAAGCTAATGTGTGTTAGCTTTCATAAGGTATCTTTCCATCTAACACTACCACATTGTCATCAAATACATTACACCATGATGAAAATCTAACTGGAGTTAGCTTTCCTTGTAACATGGCACTATGAGTGAAAGATTATGTATGTTAGCTCATTACACCATTATG
This sequence comes from Pseudotsuga menziesii, assembly GCA_001517045.1. Lineage (NCBI taxonomy): Eukaryota > Viridiplantae > Streptophyta > Pinopsida > Pinales > Pinaceae > Pseudotsuga > Pseudotsuga menziesii. The sequence continues at coordinate 202,812 of LPNX010795386.1, read as the reverse complement.
AAAATATAGCTGGAGTTAGCTTTGTTTTTAACAACATGGAATGATGAGTGAAAGCTAATGTGTGTTAGCTTTCATAAGGTAGTTTTCCATTTAACACAACCACATTGTCAAATTGCACCGTGATTGAAATCTAGTTGGAGTTAGCTTTCAACCTTAAATCATTGCATGGTGAGTGCAATCTAATGTGTGTTAGCTTTCATAATGTAGTTTTCCATTTAGCATAACCACATTGTCATCAATCAAAATGCACCATGTTGGAAATCTATCTAGAGTTAGCTTTCATTCTTAAAACATTGCACGGTGAGTAATATCTAATGTGTGTTAGCTTTCGTAAGGTAGTTTTCTATCTAACATAACCACATTGTCATCAAATACATTACCCAATGATGAAAAGCTTATGTGTGTTATCTCATTACACCATGATGAAAATCTAGTTGAAGTTACCTTTTATTTTAAAAACATGGCACTATGAGTGAAAGTTAATGTGTGTTAGCTTTCATAAGGTAGTTTTCCATCTAACACAACCACATCATCATCGATCCCATTGCACTGTGATGGAAATCTAACTGGAGTTAGCTTTCTTCCTTAAATCATTACACGTTGAGTGAAATCTAATGTGTGTTAGCATTCATAATTTAGTTTTCCATCTAGCACAACCACATTGTCATGAATCACAATGCACCATGATAGAGATCTAGCTAGAGTTAGCTTTCTTTCTTAATACATTGCACGGTGAGTAAAGCTAATGTTTATTAGCCTTCATAAGGTAGTTTTCCATCTAACACAGTCACATTGTCATCAAATATATTACACCATGATGGAAATCTAGCTGGAGTTAGCTTTCCTTTTAACAACACGGCACTATAAAGAAAATCTTATGTGTGTTAGCTCATTACACCATGATGAAAATCTAGCTGGAGTTAGCTTTCATTTTAACATGGCACAATGAGTGAAAGCTAATGTGTGTTAGCTTTCATAAGGTAGTTTTCCATGTAAACAACCACATTGTCATCAATCACATCGTGCTGTGTTGGAAATCTAGCTGAAGTTAGATTTCATCCTTAAATCGTTGCACGGTGAGTGAAATCTAATGTGTGTAAGCTTTCATAGTGTAGTTTTCCATCTAGCATGATGAAATTGTCATCAATCACAATGCACCATGATAAAAATCTAGTTGGAGTTAGCTTTCGTTCTTAAAACATTGCACGATGAGTAAAAGCTAATGTGGGTTAGCTTTCATAAGGTAGCTTTCCATCTAACACTGCCACATTGTCATCAAATACATTAAACCATGATGAAAATCTAGCTGGAGTTAGCTTTCCTTCTAACATGACACTATGAGTGAAAGCTTATGTGTGTTAGTGCATTACACCATTATGAAAAACTTATGTGTGTTATCTCTTTGAAATAGGGTGCAAAAAAAATCTCATTGAATTCATGGTTTTGTTTGGTCTCACTACAATGGTATACAAGGTAAGAAACCTCAACATAATACTCCGCAATTCCAACCTAAACTCCTACCACCAAAATGAATGACCAAACCCATCACATTAAACTTTGACATGTTTGCAATTATACCCTTCACAGTGGATGTGTGTGGATCCATCCGTATCTCACCAATATTCATCATTGTTAGTATCATTGTTTTGATGATGATTGTCATCATCATCATCATGGTCATCATCATCGTCATCATCATCCTTATCCTCGTCATTGTCATGGTAATGATAATGCTTGGAACAAAAACTGGTGTAATTAAGTAGGCTTGGAGTCTAGCCAATTCTCATTTTAAATGAAGATTACAAGCCAAGACAGAGGAAAAAATGTTATAGAAACTAGATTCACTTACACAATATTCTATACTCACTGGATTTGTTGTAATATATAATTATCCTCTTTTAAAAGAATCATTAAAACGTAGTCGAAGCCAATCCATCATTATATTTTTCTTAAAGTAGATTTTCTAGGGTCAATATGTGTTGAAAATTGTTTGTGGTTGAAAATTGTTTGTCAATTAGTGAAGAATTTATAGAGTTTAATAAAATATTGGATATGATTTATTTTGATAAAGAGTAGTGATCCTTTCTCATAATAATGTACACTCTACAACCTACAACCTTCCATATTATCAAGTTTCATATCATCTCCCACCACTATCCACTATGACTATCGGGGATGAATCCCCCAACCGCTCTGTATTTTAGTTTAAGATAAAGTTTTGTATCTTAGTTGTGAGGATCAATCCTCGGTGATTAAAGAAAGATTGGAACTTAGAGCCCTATATTCATGGTGAGGGTGGTTGAATAATATGGTGGGAAATCTCTAAATGCTTAACACAAATCAAACTCACTCTACTAAGAAAATAACAATAATGGGTCAGAGATCCAATTAAAAAAAAAATGTATTGTGGATAGGATTTTGGACTTGCATCATTCACATGCCCTTTAAGGTTACAATGCGAAAGGACACCTAATCAAGCTCCTAATACCACAATACCTCTAGATATGGGACTTTTCTATGGGGACTATACTATTCCACTCTAGTACTTAGTGCCTCTAGTTGTTATATATATGGTTTCTTGTAAAAATAAATTGTAAATGATTAGGGCTTGGATGAGCCCAATCTTTACAGTTATTGTCTTTGCAAGTCCACCATATCCAACCACAACTCATAACCAAATCTAGTGTTGAAAGAGTTCATCTCATGGCCACTATGGTATATAATGTGCACAATGTGTTGACTTGCCATGGCTGTTCTACCTTGTGCAAACCCTCATGGGATTTTTAAGAGTTGGTCGTCGCGGCCTCAAAAATCCTTGTGGGTTTTGGTTATTCTGGTTATTTGACTTGCTGTTTTTAATGGGTGATAACCCTTGCTTTAAGCAGGGTTCTCCGACTATGGTCGTGAGTGTAATTTCGTCTTGTTTTAAGTACTGTGTTTATATATGAAAAGAAGAGGCTATAACAGACTTGATCTGGATTTTTAATTATGGCCGTGAGTAAAAATACTATGCTTGAACTCTACAGTTATTAATTCTGTTTGTATATTTTCAGACTATTATGGTTTTACCCTAATTTTGACAGCATAAGAAAATTATATCACGTATTTATTTAAATTACTGTTAAATTTATAATGTTATGCTACATAAATAAGAGGGTTATTAGTTTTGTGTTACCATATTTGTTAAGCTCGATAAGTCGAGCATTCTACCCTGTTGAGAATCTTCTGTACGATAATATACTTGATTTTTATCTGTATTATTTTAAAAAAAATTGAAACTAAGTTTTCTGTACAATGTTTAAATGTTATTTGCAAGGTTAAGTAATTGGTTAAGCTCAGTAGGTTGAGCATGATAATACCTTGATGGTTATTCGCTGTATGTTAAGTACTGAATTTTAATCTTTAAAAAACACTAGGGATTCTGTACAGGGTGTTTATAGTAAATTATATTATTACAAAGAATTTTAGATATTGTTATTATAATTTATTTTTAACCTTTGGAGGTACAATAACTCCACGTTTTTACTGTATTAATTATGTATCTACCAGATACAGCTTGAGTACAAGGATTATATTTGTTTGCTGTGCATTATAATAGAATAAAACATTGTTTATTCTCATATTATACTATTCTTATAAGAATATATTGTTTACTCTTATTCTTTGTCTATTTATAATCTTTAATATAAATTAGTATTTTATTTCTGTATTATCACATTTACTATACTATACATTACAGAAGTATTCTCTGTAGTTTATACTATCTTGATTATGTTACAAGTTAATACTTATAAATAAAAGTAAAAGAACTACGTATGTTTTACACTATTAATATCTTTAACAAGTAAAGGTTAACAGTTATATATTTTTATTTAAATTTATCTAAATAGAATAGAATTAAATGAATAACATAAATTACTTTCCATCAGTAGTTTCTGCTAATCACTAATTACCTATAGAAGTAATTTGAGATTCTAGCTACACTTTCTTAAATTGAATCTTATACTTGCAGTAGTTTAAACTGTAAAATGGTAGACTGTAAAGCATCTTTATCTAACTTATTCCTACTCTAGTTAACTACTGTACTCTTCTTTGATTTCAAATAAGCCATAAGGTTACTGAAAGTAACTATAGTAACAACAATCAGTTTTCTCTTTTTATGCATATTGCTATTAGTAAACAATACAATTTATTTCTATGTTCTATAAGACTTGACAGTGTTTAGTGCAGGTTAATACTACTCCTGATAAAAAAGATATTTTTACTGAAAAACAACACATAGAAAAGTACTCTATAATTCCGATAACATTCTATTCTGCATTTTCATCATAATATCTTTACTTGTAATTTCACCCTTGCGCTGGAATACGGTCTAGTCACTCCAGATGAGGAAAAACACAGGAGGGGTTTTGTTTTTCATCAAATATTCTATTACTTAAAAAAATTGAAAACAAGCTTCATTACTACACCATCTAAATATTTTCATCATAAGCTAAAAACATAATATTCAATCATACACAGTTATTAAGCAAAGACTATTAGATGGCAAAACCTATTATGGAGCTTGGACAACAACAGCAATGGGAGGCCATTCCTCCCTACCAACTCCTAGAGAGCACTCAAACAGCGACTCCTTAGGACCCTCGAGATTGCTCTGGTATCCCTGGCTGGAACTAGGTGCAACAATTTCCAAATACCAGTCTTCAGACTCAGTATCAATCCTGAACTTAGCATTAAGTTCTCCCAGCTTACAAGCTGTAACAGATCAAGTTACTGCAGAATTTCCTCTCAGAACACCTTCCTTACTATTTTCCCTCTTTCCCCAATGAATTCCCTCAATAGAATTCCACCTGAATGATTCTTCTCTGGAAAATATCTGAGCAACCTCAGCTCTATTCATTGGGTACTTTTAAAAGATTGCCTAGGTCTTTTTGGGTTAATTGTCATTTATTGAGCCACCTGCTCTGATCCCACTTTCTTGGGGGATCATGACCCCAAATGTAGGGAAGTTTCCACCTGCAACATAGGAAGTGTTTGAGGATGCTGCCACTTGTCCTTTTCCTTCCACCTAGTTCCTTCCACCAGTTTGACCAGTAACCTCTTATTAACAGCTCTCCCATGCTATTGTCTCCATTTTTTATTTATTAATAATAAAATATTCAGAATTACATTCCACTTCTTTTGACTTTGTTGAGTCATCAGTTCCTACTTAGCATTAAATTTAACATAATTTCTTAGGAAATATAATTAAAACAATTAACATTATTTAAAAAATTGGGGTATGTGACATACACACCCCCTTAAAATGTAACATCGTCCTCGATGTTACTTATTCTTCATCTTCTACAATCTCCTGGAACAGATTTGGGTATGCCTCCCACATCTTACTTTCCAGTTCCTAGGTAGCCTCTTCAGGACTAAGTTTCTTCCATTGCACCTTCACCTGTCCAATGGTGCGGTTCCGCAGAGTGATTTCCCTCCTCCCGAGGATACAGTCCGGTTCCACCAGAATTTCTCCTTCTGGTTCCACCTGTATAACATTCCAATCAACCACATGAGTAGCATCATGAACATAATTTTTCAAAACAGAGATATGAAAAACATTATGTACTTTCAAGTTAGGTGGTAATGCTAGCTGGTATGCAACTTGACCAATTCTAGATAAAATTTCAAAGGGACCACAGTAACGTGGTGCTAACTTGGCACAACTTCCCAGTCTTAGAGAGATATTCTTTGGCCTTACCTTTATAAATACATGCTCACCTACCTGGAACTCCTTGGGAGTTCTTTTCAAATCTGATTGGCTCTTTTGCTGATCCTGTGCCACCTTCAAATTTTCCTGCACTCGTTTCACAATCTCTTCCATTTCTTTCAATAATTCTAGTCCTAACACCAATATATATACTGGATTATTCCAGGAGATAGGAGTGTTGCATTTATATCCATACAAAATTTCAAATGGAATGAACTTAGCTGATGACTGATAGTTATTATTATATGCAAACTCTGCTAGATGCAGGTAGTCTTCCCACTTACCTGGCTGATCTTTAACATACATCCTTAATAAATATTCCAGCACCTGATTCACTCTTTCAATATGTCCATCTGTTTGAGGATGGAAGGAGGTGCTGAAATTCAATGTTGTATTTAATCCCTTAAAGAAGGATTTCCAGAAATTCCCTGTGAATTTAGGATCCTTGTCTGAAATGATAACTTTCGGTACTCCATGCAACCTAAAGATCTGCTTTAAGAATATATCAGCTATATTGGCAGCCTTGTAAGTAGTTTTGACAGGAATGAAATGTGTTGTTTTACTTAAATTGTCAACCACCACCATAATAGAGTCATTTTGATTCTGATTTCTGGGCAGTCCAGTAATAAAATCTAAGCTAATCACTTCCCATTTCCAGCTGGGAGTAGGTAAAGGTTGTAGCAAACTAGCCGGATGTTGGTGTTTGGTTTTCACTTGTTGACAATCCAAACATCTGGCAATGTATTCAGCTACTTCAGATTTCATATTAGGCCAGAAATATTCCTTTCTTAGCATGGTTACAGTCTTTTGGTAACCTGGATGTCCTGAGTAAGGTGTTTTGTGGACTTTGTCCAGAATCAACAACTTAACCTTAGGCACATTAGGCACATACAGTTTATCCTTAAATAATAAAAATCCATTTTCATTTAGACTATAACCTTTTATTAATATTTCTGTAGGTTTCTCTTTAGCTGTAACTTGTAATTTCTGATAAATTTCATCCTATTTTACCCCTTCTATAAGTTGTTCATTTAAATCAGAAGCATAAGTGCTGATTGCTGCTGTAAAGTTCAGCTTTGCGTTTCTGCTTAAAGCATCAGCCACCTTATTTTTTTTACCCTTTATGTGTTGGATTTCAAAATCATATTCACTCAAGAAGGCTAACCACCTTGCTTGTCTTGCATTTAAGTTAGGCTGATCTAAAAGATATTTCAGTCCTTTATTATCAGTCATTAAAATAAATTTTCTGCCTATTAAATGATGTCGCCACATTTTTAAGGCATGTATAACAACCGCAAGTTTTAGATCATAAGTTGCGTAATTCTTTTCGTGAATTTTTAACTTCCTGGACTCATAGGCAATGACATGCCCGTCTTGAGTCAGTACACTGCCTAAAACATCATTATAGGCATCTGTGCATACCACGAAATTCTTATTAGGATATGCTATTCTTAGACTAGGTGCACTTGTTAATAAGGTTTTTAATTTCTTGAAACTTTCTTCACACTTTAAGTTCCAATCGAATTTCTTACCTTTCTTTTGCAAGGAAGTGATCGGGTTTGCTATTTTTGAAAAGCCTTCAATGAATCTCTGGTAATTACCTGTAATTCCCATAAATGACCCAACATCCGTTACATCTTTTGGAACCGGCCAATATTCGATTGCCCGAATCTTTTCAGGATCAATTGAAATCCCTTCCTTAGTTACCACATGACCTAAGTACTGGATTTCATCCTTAAAGAAGTCACACTTGCTAAACTTGGCGAAGAGCCGTTTCTCTCGCAGCTCTTGTAAAACTATTCTTAAGTGTTCTTTATGTTCTTCTTCCATTTTAGAGTAAATTAAGATGCCGTCGATAAACACAACAACAAATTTATCTAAGTATTTATGCATTATATTATTCATTAAGCACATAAAGACAGTTGGGGCATTGGTAAGCCCAAATGGCATTACGACAAACTCGTAATGTCCATACCTTGTTCTAAAGGCTGTCTTAAAGATATCTTCATCCTTAATTCTTACCTGATGATATCCTGACCTCAAGTCTATATTTGAGAACACCATGGCTCCACGTAGCTGATCAAACAAATCATCTATGTGGGGCAACGGATATCTATTTTTAATAGTCATCTTTTTTAGTTGACGGTAATCTATGCATAATTGCATAGTTCCATCTTTCTTTTTGACAAAGATGACCGGTGCTCTCCAAGGAGACACACTAGGTTGAATGTACTTCTTATCTATTAACTCTTTTAACTGTTATTTTAGCTCATTAAGTTCTAAAATATTCATCCGATATGGAGCTTTCGAGCTAGGTATCGCACCTGGCACCAGCTCAATAGTGAAATCCAGTTCCCTCCTGGGAGGTAATCCTAGAATTTCTTTTGGGAATACGTCAGTATATTCATTTAAAATAGGAATAACTTATATTTTTAACTTATCCGTTTCATATTTACTTGCCTCATCTGTAATAGTTATAGCATAGGCTTTACATCCTTTTCTAATTGCTCTTTTAATTTGTAAAGCAGAAATCTTCCTGATTACAGTTTTCCTAGGAATACCCTTAACCTTTATTGGTTGTTCATTACTATTTATGCACGTAAAGGTTTTATCGCAACAGTTTAAAACTACATTATGTTGCTCTAACCAATCCATGCCAATTAGTAAATCATATGAGCCAAGTGGCAAAACATTAAGCTTAACTGTAGTTTTAAATTCATCCATAAGTAAAGCACATTCTTTCACAAAACATGTTACTTTTCTTTTTTCCCCAGTGGCTAATTGAACTAACCAGGAATTATCAAATTTATCTACAGACAAATTACATTTTTTCACTATCTGTGGTGCAATGTAACTAAGACCGGCTCCTTGATCAATTAAAATGGTTACAGGGGTTTGGTTAATCATACCTTCCACTTCCACCATGGAAGTCTGATAGTTAGCTTGGCGGTTCTCCAATAATGCATTTATTCTGGGCATAGTCCTTGCGAGTTCTCCAACGGTCATTTCCTCTTGCATAGTATGAATATTGCTGACTGACTTTTTCTGATTTGGGCAAACCGAGGCATAGTGCGGGCCATTACATTCCCAGCACTTAACAGGCTCCTTTCATTCAAAACTCTTAGTGAAATTCCCATGGTTATTTGCAGCTTCCTTGCCCTTAAAATTATTCGAATTATTGGATGTACCATTTCTATTTCCCTGGAAATTCTTATTGTTATAATACTTTTTGTTCTTATTATTCTTGAAATTCTTTTTAGGTACAAATTCCTTCTTCTTAAACTCAGGCTGATTGTTGTTTTTCTTAGCCTTCCAGTTGGCTATGCCTTCTTTCTTCGTGTTCTGCTCAAAACAGAAATTAGCCTTTCTCATGGCTTCCTCCAGAGTCTTCGGGTTATCATACTCAATTCTGTCCTTGATGTGGTATGGTAGACAGCTAATAAACCGATGCACTTTAGGTTTCTCATCTACTAAGTAAGGTACATACCTCAGCAAGCTTAAGAATTTACTGTTCAAATCCTTCATAGTCATCGAACCTAACTTCAATTCATAAAATTCTTTAGCTCTTTCTTTGTAATATTGTTCGGACAAAAATTCCTTTTTGAAGTACCTTTTAAAAGTACTCCAATTAAATTCTTTTTCCCTGATACCCTTGACTCTCTTCAGATCTTGCCACCATATGTCTTCTTTTATAGAGAGATTATAGATTCCCATTCTTGCCTTCAGCTGATTTGAATAATTGTATATATGGAAATACTTACTCATCCCGGATAACCAAGACTCTACTTCTTCCCCTTTTTTGGTCTCTCCATTAAAAGTTGGGGGCTTTATCTTTTTAAACTCCCCTGAAATTTCCTTATATGGTTTGTACTTCTTTTTTCTGTCGTACAACTCAGCCTCACTAGTGTCACTAGTAGTGTGGTGGCTTTGTCGCTCACCGAACCCTTCAGATGATGAGCTACTTTCAGTTTTTGCCAACTTCATATTTTTAGATATTCTTTGATGACTAACATCCTCAGATTCTGATCTTCTGCCCCTTCCTTCAGTTTGGAACATTTCCATTAAAATTTGGTTCAACTCTTCTTGAGCCTTCAAAATTCTCTCATTCTCCTTCTTGACTGATTCCATCTCAGTCTTCAAATCCTTTACAGTCTGTAACAGCTCTGAAGAGTTGGTAGTCACCTCTTCTAACATAGGTTCTCTGGGCATTTGTCTTGTCTCTGTGTCTGGAGACTCCTCCTGAGCATATTCTCCCAGCTTTTCCATACTTGCCTATTAAATTTCAGAAAAAGAAATTTTTCTGTTCTTTACATAAAACAGAATATATGTTAGTATATTATTTTACTTTACTGTTCTAGGGAAGTTAGTTGGGCTGCACCAAGGCCTAGTGTTTGAAACATGCTCTGATACCACATGTAAAAACCCCAAATTTTCTGAAATTTTTTTTTTTTTTGAATGCATATAATTTCCATAATTGCAGCAAACTAATTATTAAATTAGTTATACGTTACCAAATTAATTAGCTGAATTATCTAATTGGTTATGTTTATCTTATGGAACAGTTCTTTTCTGTTTACTGACTTGATTTCTTAATGCAATTACAAGGTGGAACTATCATAAAAAATTCTGGGCTTACTTAGCTTTCGAGCTAACACAGAAGTTTTCCTGTTCTGCCAAACTCACAGGTAAGAAGTTTTTGGATGCTGCCTGTTCGTAACTTTAAAGCATTCAGTTAATAATTCGTCGCCAGGAAATTAACTCCGTAAAGTATATAAATGCTAAACAAATTTCCAGGCTTAGCGAGGTAAAAGAAAATTCATTTATCAGTCCTTATTTTCAAGATGCTAAGGAGAAGAGATTTACAATTGTAATTGTGATGGCGATAGTGATTTTTTTCTAGTAAATATAAATTGTAGTTCTTATTGCATTTTGATCTCTTTGATGTTCATTAAAGTCGTCATGAGTAGAAATCCATAAATATTTCTTTACTAGCAGACTAAGAGAAGGTAGAGCTATAAAGTCAGTAGTTTATTTTAAACAAAAGAAAACATGTAGTTACTATTTACACCAAGATTAACTTGATAACTTGGCCACAGTTCGACTGAATGTGGTGTGTATTGTTAAAGCTTATGTACCAACATCTTACTTCTATTAATTGAAGATACAAGGAATTATAACCTTCTTACATACTATACTTATTTGAAATATATTAGTATTGGATGGTTTTAATTTCTCTGTACATCTTTACTTGGAAAGTAGTATTCAGTTACAGCATATACCTCTATATCATCTGAAATTTAAGTTAAGCATTTGAAGTCGTATCAAGCCTAAAATATATTTTTCTATTTAAATAAAGTTCTTGCAAAGATGATGAGACTGATATTAGCAAGAAAGATATTTAACAAAGAAAATAAAACTATGAATTTCTTCCATTACAAAACAATTATCTCACACCCTGAATAAAGTTAAGTTGGTTTTGCATAAGGAAGCTATGTTCATTTAACAAGGGTCATAGGATAGATCCTTCCCAATAAGATTCTATGGTTTTCCTTTGTTTAGATTCTATAATCTTTTACGATAAACTCTTTATCTTTCCCCATAAACAAACATATTAGTTTGAATGTTAATTCTACCCTATATTATAATTATTGGATGGAGAATATTTAATGATAAAATTCTTCTCATAAAGAAGAATAAACGTTATAATTTCCTTCTAAAATATAAACAAAGTTTATTAAAATCATGACCAAAGATTATCGAATATTTGTATATTATAATGCATAATATAGGTCGTAACATTCTCCATGCGGTTGATAAGCTTTGCAACATTGTTATATAGTAATTATTTCTGATATCATGCACGTCTATGTAGGTTGACTTTGGAGTTAGACTATGGTCGAATCTCCGATTATTAAAATGATTGGATAGATGCTCGTGAGTGAAAAAGATCACCGGGACTATAGACTTGAACCCACCATGAGAACTTTGATTTGTGGGCTATCGTGGAAACATTTGGGATAAGCAATGTGTAAATAAAAAGGCCACTTGTAACCCTAGTATCATTATTCTCCATCATTCTCGCTTATGTCTGCTCTTCTCCTGCACTCGACCTTCATGTCGTTCTCTGTGACTATCTCGAATGGCATAAGTCTTGCCTGCTTTTGGCCTTTTCCCTGGCGTAAAATCTGTTCTGGAGACTGATATTAGGCTGTAGAAGATGGCTCTCGTCGCTTAGATTAGATGGGTTGCATATCTCTAGGGTTTTAACCTCCACTGCTTCCTCTACTTAGCGTTTTTTAGTCTGCAAGTTGTTTCTCCCTTGGCTTGACAGTGGCAGTTGAAGTTTACTTCTCGTAAGTAACCAGTGCGTAGGGTTTTGTAGTGCTGGATATGATCCGAATGGTTCAATTGCTCTGTCATTCATAACAAGTCTTGGCCGCTGTAGGTGGATACAGTGTTAGTAACCTTCGACTTTCCTGTGGCAGATAAAAATATGTCTCCTCCTTGTGTTGGTGGCGGTGTTGCTGGTTATCGGTGGTTACATTTCCTTTAAGAACTGAGGTAAGAAAGTCTTCACCTCTTTTTCATTGTTATTGCAGACCCTTTTTACTTTTAAAAGTTGTTACTCTTAATATCTCATATTAATCAATAAAATGTGATGATATTGTAGGTACAAACCCGTCTCCTTCTCTCACTCTCTCTACGCAGCTGGTTCTAAGTGATGACGACTTGATGTTTACAGTAAGCCCTGAACTTGCCATGGTTGTTCTACCTTATGCAAACCCTCATGGTATTTTTAAGAGTTGGTCATCACGGCCTCAAAAACCCTTGTGGGTTTTGGTTATTCTGGTTATTTGACTCGTTGTTTTTAATGAGTGATAACCTTTGCTTTAAGCAGGGTTCTCTGGCTATGGTCGTGAGTGTAATTTCATCTTGTTTTAAGTACTGTGTTTATATATGAAAAGAAGAGGCTGTAATAGACTTAATCTGTATTTTTAATTATGGCCGTGAGTAAAAATACTATGCTTGAACTCTACAGTTATTAATTCTATTTGTATATTTTTGGACTATTAGGGTTTTACCCTAATTTTGACAGCATAAGAAAATTATATCACGGCTTTATTTAAATTACTGTTAAATTTATAATGTTTTGCTGCATAAATATGAGGGTTATTAGTTTTGTGTTACCATATTTGTTAAGCTCAATAAGTCGAGCATTCTACCCTGTCGAGAATCTTCTGTATGGTAAAATACTTGATTTTTATCTGTATTATTTTTAGAAAAATCGAAACTAAGTTTTCTGTACAATGTTTAAATGTTATTTGCAAGGTTAAGTAATTGGTTAAGCTCAGTAGGTTGAGCATGATAATACCTTGATGGTTATTCGTTGTATGTTAAGTACTGAATTTTAATCTTTAAAAAACACTAGGGATTCTGTACAGGGTTTTTATAGTAAATTATATTATTACAAAGAATTTTAGATATTGTTATTATAATTATTTTTAACCTTTGGAGGTATAATAACTCCGCGTTTTTACTGTATTAATTATGTATCTAGTGGATACAGCTTGAGTACAAGGATTATATTTGTTTACTGTGCATTATAATAGAATAAAACATTGTTTATTCTCATATTATACTATTCTTATTAGAATATATTGTTTACTCTTATTCTTTGTCTATTTATAATCTTTAATATAAATTAGTATTTTATTTTTGTATTATCACATTTACTGTACTATACTTTACAGAAGTATTCTCTGTAGTTTATACTATCTTGATTATGTTACAAGTTAATACTTATAAATAAAAGTAAAAGAACTACGTATGTTTTACACTATTAATATCTTTAACAAGTAAAGGTTAACAGTTGTATATTTTTATTTAAATTTATCTAAATAGAACAGAATTAAATGAATAACATAAATTACTTTCCATCAGTAGTTTCTGCTAATCACTAATTACCTGTAGAAGTAATTTGAGATTCTAGCTACTCTTTCTTAAATTGAATATTATACTTGCAGTAGTTTAAACTGTAAAACGGTAGACTGTAAAGCATCTTTATCTAACTTATTCCTACTCTAGTTAACTACTGTACTCTTCTTTTATTTCAAATAAGACATAAGGTTACTGAAAGTAACTATAGTAACAAAAATCGGTTTTCTCTTTTTATGCATACTACTATCAGTAAACAATACAATTTATTTCTCTGTTCTATAAGACTTGACAGTCTTTAGTACAGGTTAATACTACTCCTGATAAAAAAGATATTTTTACTGAAAAACAACACACAGAAAAGTAATCTATAATTTCGATAATATTCTATTCTGCATTTTCATCATAATATCTTTACTTGTAATTTCACCCCTGCGCTGGAGTACGGTCTGGTCACTCTAGATGAGGAAAAACGCAGGAGGGGTTTTGTTTTTCATCAAATATTCTATTACTTAAACAAACTAAAAACAAGCTTCATTACTACACCATCTAAATCTTTTCATCATAAGCTAAAAAAATAATATTCAATCCTACACATTTATTAAGCAAATACTATTTAAAGATGGCAAAACCTGTTCTAGAGCTTGGACAACAACAACAATGGGAGGCCGTTCCTCCCTACCAACTCTTGGAGAGCGCTCAAACAACGACTCCTCAAGACCCCCGAGCTTGCTCTGGTCCCCCTGGCTGGAACTAGGTGCAACAATTGTCAAATACCAATCTTCAGACTCAGTATCAATCCTGAACTTAGCAGTAAGTTCTCCCAGCTTACAAGTTGTAACAGATCAAGTTACTGCAGAATTTCCTCTTAGAACACATTTCTTACTATTTTCCCTCTTTCCCCAATGAATTGCCTGAATAGCATTCCACCTGAATGATTCTTCTCTGGAAAATATCTGAGCAACCTCAGCTTTATTCATTGGGTACTTTTAAAATATTGCCTAGGTCTTTTTGGGTTAATTGTCATTTATTGAGCCACCTGCTCTGATCCCACTTTCTTGGGGGATCATGACACCAAATGTAGGGAAGTTTCCACCTGCAACATAGGAAGTGTTTGAGGATGCTGCCACTTGTCTTTTGACCTCCACCTAGTTCCTTCCACCAGTTTGACCAGTAACCTCTTATTAACAGCTCTCCCATGTTGCTGTCTCCATTTTTTATTTATTAATAATAAAATATTCAAAATTACATTCCACTTCATTTGACTTTGTTGAGTCATTAGTTCCTACTTAGCATTAAATTTAACATAATGTATTAGGAAATATAATTAAAACAGTTAACATTATTTACAAAATTGGAGTATGTGACATGCTTCCTTTCGGATTGAATGAAGAGCTAGTTTGGTTCCAAGTGAGTTGTTCGTTTGAAAGTTGGTTCCTTTGTATGGCCTTCCAATGGCTAGGGGACACCACTATAAATCGAAAAAACAAAGGAAAAATGTCCCAAATGCACTTTGGGTTACTTCATTGGAGTCCATGGGCTCAAACCTTCCATAACCATTCATGATTTCTATATAGGTGATCTCTTTAGTCAACACTGGCCCCATGTTTCCTTTTATAGATTACTTATTTCAGAGAGAAAATTAAGCCATCACACTCAATTCCTTCTGGGTGTCACTTCTACTTTGTGCAATGAATTGTAAGTGCCACCTAGCTACACCCTCAACTCATGCCTTTTAATCCTTTTTAGGGCACCCTTTTCTACAAACTCACCATGATTGAGATTTTCTTCATAATGCTTTAATGCCTTTTCATCTTTGAGCTCTAACTGTGCATATATTTCACCAGGGCATGGTTTTGACATGTTTGTAAATTCCTCTCTTGATAGCCCTGAATTGTATCCCTATATTTGTTGATTAGGATAATGAATAATTACTTGTCACTCTATTTTTTTTCCTTGATAAAGTTGATAAAAAATTGCTCAAGGTAATGTGCTCCATCTCTAGTCCACTCACAAGATGAATCTTGACAGTGCCCTCAACAAATATGTCGTGTGGGTCAAGTTGTTTTATCCAAATTCAAAAGTGAGCTTATCATGGTGTTGGAGTATCAGTTTGAAAAGTGGGTTGTAGTTTATCTCAATGTTTAAACAAAGAGCAATGCCATAATACATAAAAGCCCAAACCAGCTTGGGACATGGCAACAAGTCTACTAAGTTACTAACATCTCGAAGGTGGCCTAGAAATTTGGTTCAGACTAGAGAGAGTGATACATTAGTCACTTTGTTGACCTTAAAACCTGTCAACAGTCGTCACCTTGCTCAAATATCTAATGAGAGGATTAGGCATGTCTTTGTTTGATCATATTGGGAATAAAGTGCCTTTGACCATTGTAAGCAGTCAAGATTGATATTTTGCTAGCAGGGTAGCCTAGTAATCACATTTACATATAAACATTCACCACATATTCTGCTTCACCAAGTTTTTGATGCAAAACCTAGGGAAAATAACAGATTCGTCCATACCATGGTGATTAGGGACATCTACAAGCTAATATCCTTAGCAAAAACTTGATTTGTAAGTTGAAACATCTGCTCTTTTTGCACATATGACAGATCACCTAATGCTTATATCTCTAGTTATAGAGTTTTATTAAACTGGGTTTTTCTCTACCTTGTGTATTGAGTTCTACATAGGGTATTGCTAAGCCAAAAAAACCTTGTGAACCAACTCTGTTTCATGTCGTTGTACTTCTAGAAATCCATGTTCTTAACTATTGGTTGTAACTGATGATTATCACCATTCAGTATGCAATGTTTGAGCATTAAATGTCTGTCTTCTTATCTTTGTAACAACATAGGTGTGAATGTTTCCTTAAATGATAAAACATGATAAATTTCCATTAATAATGGCCTTTCCAACTTAGAACTATGTCCAAAACTAACTTCATTTAAATTTGCGACAAAAAGCCTAAAAACTTGTGATATTGGCATAGCTTCAACCATTTATGTGGAGAAATTATTGCCATCATTCCATGATAGGCATGCATGAAAAGGATTTGAAACTAACACATATTTTGACATATAAACGAGTATGGGGAGAAGGATAGGCTTAGATATGTAAACTGACACATATTTAATTATTTGTTGCTCAGTTCCACTTGAAGAATTTGTTTTTGTGTCTAGGCATTTAGTTATTTTAGAATTCTCCTTTGAAAAAATTGTACAATCACACAGAATAAATCTTAAACCTGTTGTGCTTATCCAAGTTAATTGGACCTATCTTCAGTGAGATTCTACACTAACATTGCATTGTTTCCTAGTCCATTGCAATTAGGGAATATGCATAATCCTTATTTGGAATGAAAAATTCAGAAGAGAGCATATTTAAAACAGGTTGTTGGCACAACACAGATTAGGGGGATCATTAGCTAACAACATGGTGCCCTCAATTGAAAATAAGAAACCTAAATACCATTCTATTGCAGATTCCTAAGAACAATAAAATAGGCGAGTATCGTAAAGACAAGTAATTTTGTTTCCCTTTTCAAAATTTCAAGGGTTCATGCAAATGAGGAAATGTACCTACACATCAATGGTCAATTAACATAGCAATCTGGTGACATAGTTTGTGGGGACAAACATACAACCAAAGCCACAAGAAACAATCCCCACAATACTCAGTTGAGGTCTTCAGAAAAAAATCCTGCCCTAAAGCAAACTCTAGATGGGCCTAACAAACCCTAAATAGTAGAACCCTTGCAGCTAAACAATTATAAGTCCATATTTAGAACATCTCGATGAATCACCAGGATGGAAACCTACAAGGCCATGAGTTCCATACAAGAGCGTTTCAACTAAAAACTTGCTTATATTGCAGATTGGCATGCTCTCCTAAAAAGGGTGTCCAGCTAAGCTATAATCTCCAAACACAATGAGCTTAAGTAAGCAGGCACCTCAAATATATGCATTAATTGGTTGTGTTATGTCAGTAATTTTTTCTCTCTATTTTTGTTTGTTTTCTTCAACTTTGGTTTGTTTTTCACCTTCAATCATAGGTTTGATTACTTCTCAGTTTTGGTCTTTTTGGAGAGTCTATTGGTGATTTATTAGTTTTTAATAGTTTTTGAGCATTTTTTCTTTAGACTTTATTTGTCTTTTTTATGGTCTTTTTCGATTTTTGAAAGGGATAAAGAAGATTTATATTCAAAGGTTGAATTAATAAGATGTTAAGAGATCAAACTAACTTGTTCTTTCAGCCTAATAAAACCCTAAACCCTAGTTTGAATTGAATTTATTCTTGAGATTGTGTTGGCATGTTTCCCTAGCCTTAGAAACAGTTTCTGACACAAACATCTTTGGCGCCGTTGCCGGGGACGAAGCTGAAGCAAATCTTCCCTGGGATACTTATCCTTTTCTGGTTTGAGAGGTGGACTCGAACCGGCATCTT
>LPNX010795386.1:169423-180808 GCA_001517045.1 Pseudotsuga menziesii | reverse complement strand
CTAGTCTACAGGTTCTTGAAGCCTCACAGGGAGGACTTCATCCCGCAGCTGGAGCCAGATGTTATGTCAGTAATTTTTTCTCTCTATTTTTGTTTGTTTTCTTCAACTTTGGTTTGTTTTTCACCTTCAATCATAGGTTTGATTACTTCTCATTTTTGGTCTTTTTGGAGAGTCTATTGGTGATTTATTAGTTTTTAATAGTTTTTGAGCATTTTTTCTTTAGACTTTATTTGTCTTTTTTATGGTCTTTTTCGATTTTTGAAAGGGATAAAGAAGATTTATATTCAAAGGTTGAATTAATAAGATGTTAAGAGATCAAACTAACTTGTTCTTTCAGCCTAATAAAACCCTAAACCCTAGTTTGAATTGAATTTATTCTTGAGATTGTGTTGGCATGTTTCCCTAGCCTTAGAAACAGTTTCTGACACAAACAGGTTGTATATGAAGTTATCCACAACCACTCACCAATACAACAAAGCAAATTACTCAATAACTAGTTCAATGAATGTAGCATGTCAACTTTCAAGGTGTAATGGTTTTAGCGATCATGAATTCCTGTCTCATTTTTAATTTTTAATCCCATAGATTTGATATTATATAATTTTAAGATAGTATCTACTAGTTAATGACATAAAGGTGAATGCATGTCTCCTGTATTTGATTATTCATGAGCTTTTTTGTTATAACTATGGATGTGGCAACATTCAGTGCTTCATCCTTTTTGTATACTCTCTATTTCTTGGATATGATGTGATAAGTATTATTAACAAGTTTCTCAAGTTGTGGGTCTGTGAAAGTGCAACTTGGTCAAATTCCATTGATTTTTTGTTTATAGAAGAAGTGGTTTTTGCAATATTTAAACTAATTGAGTCCATCTGGAGCGGGATGTTGTTTCTGTTAACATTATTCGAAATAAGCAAACTAGACAACCAGAGGGTTATGGTTTTGTGGAACTTGATTCACGTGAAACTATAGAGAGAATTTTGTAGAATTTCCATGGTACGCCCATGCCCAGTTCTCAATAACCTTTTAGGTTGTTTTGGGCTACTTTTGGAGCTGGTGCTAGACGGACAGAACCAAGCACCGAGTATTCCATATTTGTTAGGGACTTGGGTCATGAGGTCACTGATATTATCTTGCAAGAGACTTTCCAAATATGATATTCATCTGTTAAAGGTGCTAAAGTTTTGATAGATGCAAATACAACTTGCACCAAAGGTTATGGGTTTGTCAGATTTGGTGATGAGAACAAGAAAAATTGAGCTATGACTGAAATGAATGGTGTTTATTGCTCATCAAAACCTATGCGTATTAATGAAGCTACACCAAAGAAGTCTTGGGATTTCAACAACCTGATTCCATGAAAGGTACGCTTTTCAAGGATGGTAGATTATACTTGTATGTTTTTATCAGTATTTTTATGTATATATTGATAGGTCACTTTACATATGTCTCGTAACTCAATTTTGGGAAGACAATTCAGCCAACCTAGTCTGTTTACATGATTACATGTATCCCCTTCAAATATTCATATGTTATTCTTCTCTCTTTCATGGAATTTGATTGCCAAGTGGTTCTCTTTTGTTGTTGGCCAGTCAATACTTTCATTTTAAACGTGTATGTAACCCTTTTAAGCACCATCTACAACTGATGTAGGACCTGTCATCTCCTATTGTTTTCACTATATGTCAATTAACTGTAGAAGTATACATAGTGACAAGAGTTGAAAGTTACTCCATAAAAGTTTTGAATTCTTAAAATTCTCAGAGATTGAGAATTGTCAAATTGGGAAGTTTTCTGTTGAATAACTACTTGAAGAGAAGTTAAGAGTGGTTACATTTAGTTGATCTACATTTGCTTCCTACTGTTTTCCTTTCCTCTTGAAAATCAACAAGTTTGAATGGAGTTATGAGTTCTTGAACTCTTATGAAAGTTATGTTGTCTCAAAGCAATATGCCAAGAGGATTTCTCCACTTAGGGACCTAGAACAAAACTCAACAAAAAAGCACCTTAATTAGTGGTGGCCCCAATTAGGTCAGTTTTAATGATTATGTATTTAAACTGAATTCTCCATTTGATAAATTTGTAGCATTTATCTGCTGCTACAAACAACTCATTATTTTATGCTGCATGCTTTCAGTCATAGCATTCCTTCCTGTTTTTTAAGCAACAGTTAAGGCATATTTCTCTTTTTTGTGAACATAGGTAGCTTGTTCCATTAAAATAGTCCTTTTAGCGGAATATAAGCAAATTATATCACCTATATTGTGACATATCATTGTAACATCCTTGTCCATATTCCTTGCTCAATTTCCTTTATTAAATGGCCCAAATTAACATCTCCCTTTAGATACGTCAAAAAGACTGGCATTGTATTGCGGAGTAAATTTGCAATTTTCTTGTCATAAACTGTTTGAGTAGATATCTTTCTCTGCACTAAAATCTTGTTGTCCCTGTTATGCATCAAGAAGTAATGGACACACAAGTTGAGGATTCACAAGCTGCATAGGTGAAGTTTGACATGGCTTAAATTTACGTACTCACTGGAGTGGTTGTAGTGGAAGGGTAAGCAATGTTAACTTCTGGTTGTGGTCTTTATAACCATTTATAACCAATGTTCTCTGTTGGTCCAAACTTGGGCATGATTGTCTCCTTGGACTATTAAATAGCTCCTTTTGGTATTTTAAGAACAAAGAGGCTTCTATGTGGTCTTCTGGACTGTTAAATGGATCCTTTTGATTTGACTTCCATGTACTGCTACTTTGTTTATAAACTAATAGTGTTTGCACTAAATATGCTTGTTTTGTTGTGGGTAGCCCAGCCTAATGAAAGCCAAAACAAAATTGAGCCACATCAACCATGGAGCCTTCGTAAACCACACATACTGTTGCATTACCTCATTCCTTATTTTGCTTGTAGACAACTTGTAATCAAGTGAAATCCTGGCCATATATAATATGCAATACATGTGATAACACATAATGACAATGAACCTGCTTACAACATACCGTTGCATTACCTCATTCCTTATTCTTCCTGTAGACAACTTGTAATCAAGTGAAACCTTGGCCATATATAATATGAAATGCATGCGATAACACATAATGATAATGAACCTGCTTACAACATGTCATTATTTCCCATGATCCGTAGCTACCAAGAACCAAATCACAAAAATAAAAAGCATGCGGTACTTCCATAATAAAGACAAATACATCAGCAACATCATAGAATAAACCATAGAGTGATCACATGTCATCAGCATATGAAGCATGAGTAATGGACTCTCAACCAGCAACCTTTTCCAGTACTTTGACCATAATGCACACTACGAAACACCCTAAAACTGCCTATTATTCTATTTTTGTGGAGGCAAAGATTTTTAATTATTGGATTTTAAATAAGGGGATATGCTTTGTTGTGACACTTCGCAACCGATCTAATGTTTACAAGATTTTGTGTAAACATCTATGACTCCAAAGTTGAAGTTAACATCTAAAACTGGCAATGTCCTGGGAAAGAGATTCAATCAAGAAATTTCACAAAATTTTAGGACATATTTTAATGTCAAGAACTGGAAAATTGTAAGCAAAGCTCACTTCCATCACAAAATGATCTACAATTTCAAACTCTGCAAAATATTTTTACTTCAAAACAAAAAACATAATTCATGTTAATAATATGCAAGAACAGATTCTATGATTTCAACTTTCTATTCTTTAAATGCAGATGCATGTCCAGAATGAAACACAGCTGTAATGTTTGAACAAACTGAAACATCCATGTTCCCAACTCTGTGTGTAATAAATTTGAATAAGGAAACAATCAAGCATCCAAATTCAGGCAAAGCCAAACACTACAGAATACCAAATTTGAAATAACAAAGCCTGAAAACTGAAACCAGCCTAGCAATTGGAAGTCATTAGACATTAAATAGTGGATTAAGACTGGAGCATTAATAAGCATTTTTAATGAAGACCAGCGATGATAATATACAGGAAAATCTGTGCTGGCAAATCCGTGCTGGCAAATCTGTGCTGACAGCTTTTTATCAAATTGAAATATATTTCAGCCAATGCACATACTAGCCTTTGGAATCAAAATTAACTTGGATAATAGAAAACATATTGTTGGCACCAAATTCAGCTTATATGATAGAAAACTTACGGCTCTAGACAATGAAATCCCACAAATAAGCCGATGAATGGCATATTTCATAGTTAGAGCACAATTTTTCAGACAAGCATCTTTAGCAGCTTCTAGCTTTAAATCTCCATCATCGTTTCCCTCAGTGCCGCTTTGCTCATAAACCGTCTGGACTTCCTGTAGCTCCTGAACTAAAGTTAATGTAGCGGCTTCCCTAATCTTGGCATTTGCAGAGGAGAGTTTTCTAAACACATCCATGTGTAACTCCGGTTGAACAAAACCGGTGTCTTTCCTGTGTGGAGGGTTACTCCAGAAAGCTCGGGTTTGTAAGCTTCATTAACACATCCATTCTGAGCATAACCCGAAATCAAAGATGTACAAGATACTAGATTCCTTTCAGACATTTCATCAAAGAGTTTGGCAGCCTCCTCAACCAAGCAATTCTGTGCATATCCCACAATCATTGATGTCCAGATGACCACATTTTGTTCAGGCATTTTGTCAAACAGGTCGAGAGCCTCATTAACATACCCCTTCTATGCATATCTTTACTTTTCAATATTTTTCAATATGAATAATATTCACATTGATGGCTCTCTCGTGCTCCCTGACCAACTATGTTCAACGAAAAAGAACGGTTCTGGCAAGCAAGCAGCTTCCCTTCAAGTCATGATAAGAGCGAAGCAAATGGATTAGAACCAACCCGCTGGCTCTTCTGCCTTATTTTGTCCTTCCCTTCATGAGGAAGAGCGAAGCGAACTTTTTCATTGAATCTGTGCCTTCTTTCCTATGTTATAATGCATAACCTGGTCAAACAGGTCGAGAGCCTCATTAACATACCCCTTCTGTGCATATCCTGCAATCATAGCATTCCATGTGACAACATCTCGTCTAAGCAATTTGTCAAACACATAACGTGCAGTGTTGATCTTCCCATATTTTGTATACATGTAAAGAATGGCATTTCCCACAAAAAATTCAGAGTGAAACCCACTTCTGATTATTTCTTCATGAACCTCCACTACTGCTTCCAAGTGAGTACATGCTAGGAGAAGGTTGGATAGAGTGAATTGATGGGGAGAATACCTATTCCTTGCATTTGATTGAAAAGTGTCAAAAATTATTTGCCATGGCTAGCCCTAGAGTAAGTTGCAATCATGATACTCCACGAGACCACATTTTGCTTAGACATTTGCTCCAGAAACCTACAACCATGGATTAAATTCCCGCACTTGGAATACATGCTTAGGAGTTTATTGGGCAGAGCCTTGATAGTGCAATTAAATTTGAAATCACTTTGGATGATGTGAGAATGGACCAGCTTGGCCTTCGGTAGAGCTCTGTTAATGAGGCATACC
The DNA here is from genome assembly GCA_001517045.1 of Pseudotsuga menziesii. Classification (NCBI taxonomy): domain Eukaryota; kingdom Viridiplantae; phylum Streptophyta; class Pinopsida; order Pinales; family Pinaceae; genus Pseudotsuga; species Pseudotsuga menziesii. The sequence continues at coordinate 175,304 of LPNX010795386.1, read as the reverse complement.
TGCAAGAGAGAATGATAAGAAGAGCAATATACTTGTTCTTCCATCAAATTCAAAATGCACATGGCTTCTCTCAATCGCCTTTGTTTACACGCCATCTCACATCATTCTTCACTCAGGTTAGCATTCTTCGCCACCACAAGGGCTTTCAGTTTCGCCGGGTGACTGCCTACGTGGTAAAAGTTCAAAGGTTGAGTGAATAAACTCTAGAAGACAATGAAGAAGGGAGATGATAGACCAGTGGGTCTCTTTTGACCACCGGGATTATGGGTTTTTTTTAAGCACTAAATAACAACTTTATATTATAAAACAAAGTTGTATCAACGAATTACATTTTTATTTTTGGGAATATTAGAATTCTTCTTATAATCCAAAATAAATTACCACCTTGATAAAACATGATATTCATATTTTCTTCTCCCAACACTATTTTGACATTTTTATAGGTTTGGTAGTAAACAACATATCATAACAACAATAACAAAACAAGAAATATGCCACCCAAAAAAACAAGCTATTAGTAAGCAAAGTTTACTAGATGAACAACTCCTAAATCAAAAAAACCTTAATCTCTCTAATTGTACAAGGATTTCATCTCGGAGCTCTTTAAAATAATATTTCCATCCAATTCACCGATGCCTTTCTTTGAAAGTCTATCTTCTTCATCGTTTAATTCTCTATAGATATGCTAAAAAGTAATGTGTGAGAACTCATATATCAACTTTCTAACATTTCCCATCCAATTTTCCAATAACAAAGAGTGAAGTGCAGTTAACCCTCTAGCCCAATCTGTAATAGCTTTTGAATCACCAACCATCATAATAGAAGCGAGTCTCATTCTCCTAACAAACCAAAGAAGTCCCCATAAGGAAACCAGCTCCGAGTGGGGAGTGATTGGATTATTATAAATATAGAGATAGAGAGAGGTTTTTTATGAAAAATGGAAAATGTTCAACGTAGATGAAAAATAATATAGAAGGATAAATTACACATGAGGAGGATATAGGGTATAATGAGTGTGTGTATGTGTGTTGATTTCATCTATTTCATCATTATTGTCAATGTCATTAATTTATATGGCATGCATGATCATGCATTTCATCTTGTCTATTAGGCATATGGCCTTAGAGCACCTTTATGGCTACCGTCAATGTTAAGCCAAATTGTATACATAATATGGTTGTTCATGGTAATCATAAGAACAATGGTTTTGTGAGGCTCCTTGGAATTTTGTTCCATAGGTCAAGTATGAGGGGATAAAATTCCTCTTGATGAGACACCCATTGATGTTATTGTTGAGTATGAAGATGTATGGGTATCATACATAACATATACATTACATGAGCACATTGTTGGTGGTATGTTTCCAAAGGCCATGAAAAGGACTTGAATCAAAGATGTATTGAAGCCATATGTGTGTCACAACCATAGCATCTAAAGCCTAATTGCATTGTATCGACATTGTTTCTAATGGACCTTGGATTTGTGGGGATACCCTTATATTGTTATCTTCATGATTTAAAGGTTTTTCTAATGACCATATAACTTAGTTATATTTCCCCATGTGTGTGGAGTTCTATGAGAATAGGAAGGGAAGAATACCAAAAGTAAATGAGGAAGGAGAAATGTAGAAAGGAAATAGTAGGCCAAGCCTAATTTGGAAATGATTTGCATTGTTGGGTTACCCTAAAGGAAGAAGGGAAGGAAGGGAAGGTGTTTGCTAATATTATATTATGGAAGAAGGAAGGATTAGAAAAATATTGAGGCTAAGAAGGAAGAGAAAAACAAGGGTACATAGCAATATAGGAAACCTTTTATGGGGACATTCATGGTAAAGAAGATTGGAAAAATAAAAAGAGGACACCATAGGGGTTGAATAATTGAAGAAGGTATGCTAAATAGATGTTAAGGGGGCACATAACATAGGAGAAAAGGACACAATCATTCACTAATACTATAGGCACATTAATCAACCCAAAAGGAACACCACAAACCCACAATTCTCAAATCAAAATGTAAAAGTGGTTTTCATGATATTTTCATCCTTTATTTATAGATGATCATACCCCAATCATAGATCAACATTAAAAAACATTATGGCCCCTTTAACATAATAAAAAATCCATAGATATAAGGAAATGGATATTGGTTATATATGGTGGCCTTAATATTCAACTCTATGTAATCTATACACAACATCTGGGATCCATCCTTCTTCCTCACAAAGATAATTGGTGTTCCCCAAGGTGACATGCTAGGTTGGATCAACTCTAAATCCAAAAAATTCTTCATATGCATCTACAACTAATGAAATTCAAGCATGGGGATTGAATAAGGGAACTTATATGGTCTTTGGTTCAACAAATAACACCAAATCACAATTGGGAGGAAGCCCATGCAACTCTTCAAGAAAAACATATTGAATTTCTTACAAGATGGGATACTGAGTCAAAACTATGCCACCACAATATCCATCTAGTAGCCCTTCTTGGGACTTATTTTCAACTACAATAATGATACAAATTGCAAGGATACAACCATATTTGTCCCTCTCAAGACATTTTCCTTCCCTTCATCATCTAAGAAATGAAATAACTTTCTTATGTAATCTAGCACAAACGAATGCACCTCCAACCAATCCATTCCTATGATTACATCATAAGATCCCATTGTTTTCTAACACTGTGCTATTTGAGAGGGAAAGTAATTAGATCGACTCATTAGATAGAAGTGCATTTACCAGATTATATATTAAACCATAATAAAATTATTCAAAGATCCATTGTCATGGATTGTTTAGTGAGATACCTAGTACTATATTTATGAATTAGAAATATTACCAATATTCTATCCCAATTAGAAATATTACCAATATTCAATTAGTCAATTAGTGAAGAATTTATAGAGTTTAAGAAAATATTGGATAGGATTTATGTTGATAAAGAGTAGTCATCCTTTCTCATAATAATTCACACTCTGCAGCCTACAACCTTCCATATTATCTAGTTTCTTATCATCTCTCACCATTATCCACTATGACTATCGGGGATGAATCCCCCAACCGCTCTTTATTTTTATTTAAGATAAATTTTGGTATCTTAGTTGTGAGGATCAATCCTCACTGATTAAAGAAATTTTGGAACTTAGAGCCCTAGATTCATGGTGAGGTTGGTTGAATAATATGGTGGGAAAACTCTAAATGCTCAACACAAATCAAACTCACTCTAAATGGTTTCATAGCTCAATTATGTTGCTCATTTTTAGATCTAGGTCTTGAGACTTATTCTCCACGTGTCCTTGAATGACTCTTTTATGCAAGTTAAATCTCATCATAAAATCCAATCCAAGGCTCAGATTGATCTTTATGTGAATTTAATCTTACATTTAGTTGTAATTTTTTTGTTACGAATGGTCATGCTTCCTTTATGAGTGAATGAAGAGCTAGTTTGGTTCTAGGTGAGTGGTTCGTTTGAAACTTGGTTCCTTTGTATGGCCTTCCAATGGCTGGGTGACACTGCTATAAATCGAAAAACAAAGGAAAAATTTTGCCAAATGCACTTTGGGTTACTTCATTGGGGTCCATGGGCTCAAACCTTCCATAACCATACATGATTTCTATATAGGTGATCTCTTTAGTCAACACTGGCCCCATGTTTCCTTTTATAAATTACTTATTTCAAAGAGAAAATTAAGCCATCACACTCAATTCCTTTTATACTTTCATATTATTTTTAATATGACACGTGGACCATGCTTTACCCATTTCCATTCGTGTCAGAGACTGGATATGTAGGCTAGGTTATGCTATTGTATGCACTTGGGAGTTATTATTAAGACATGTATATGGCCCTTTAGACTTTGATCCGATTATTACCCTCAAGAAGAGTACGATCAATTTTCAATACCCATGTGGGCCTTCAAGTCCCTCAACTCACAAGATTTCTCAATGGACCACTTTCCAAGGGATCTACAACCTTCATTGTCTCCCCTTAAAATATTGGGAAATGATTACCAAACATGATCTCATACAAAACTACTAAGAAATATTCACAAAAATGTACTACTGTGCTTGGTTTTATATCAAAACTAGACATTTAACCATATTTTTCAATAACAAAAACCATATGATGTGGTATGTTCTAGAAATGATCACAGACAAAGACATGGCCATCTGCATTTATGAGACCTGTACAAGATGCCATTAAGGAAATTCTTTTCATGAAAAACATGTCTTTTTAATGTGTTTTATCTGCATTCTTTGTGTCACCCTGCTCTATTCCCATCTTCATTGCATAGAGCATCAAGTTGGACATCGAGGCCAACCTTGTATTATACTTCAAGTAGTCAAGGTGTATCATTGTACAACATACAACAACTTTTTCTAGAACTGAACTCAATGGGGTCATTGAGCAACATGGTGGCTCTAAATTGATTCCCTTGGCCTCAAGCAGGTGGTTTAAAAATTTATGTCAAATAAGTGTATACCATATACCATCAAACAACTAAGGACCCACATTAGAGAGAGAGATGAGGTTGAGATGCATTGTGCACATTATACTTGGTTGTCAGTTCACACGACACATGATTAGGAGCTGGATTAGGTGTTGAGCCCAATGTGGTTTGGGTTTTGGAACTTAACTTGGATGGTATAACATGGGAGGTACTAAAGCACGGTTTTCTTGTGAAATAATATAGAGATTGGATAAGAACTAGTTTAAGTAGGAAATATGTGGTTCCTGGTACCAATTGGGGGTTCCCATTGGAATGGAGGACATTGTTGATTCATGGTAGGAAAACAACAATTTTTAAAATTTGTTCTTTGTTACTCAACCCTTTTTGTTGATATTTCTGCAGGTTTGTAGACTCAGAAAGATCAATACAAATGTAATTGTTCCTTGAGAAATATGGACTCATATCTTGGTTAATTTATGGGTAGATCCATTGCAATAAATTCAACTCTTTAATGCTGATCCCAAAAGTGTGGGTTTGTTAACCATGTCAAATAGGGCATCTTGATATATTTAGTTTTCCTCAAGGGTGGATATCCTTTTAAATTGAGAACTATATCATGAGCCCTATATTGAGGCTAAACATGCCCATGGTTAGTTGCAATAATTTATAACTATTTAATAAGAGGATCCATCACATGAACTTCTTCATCAAAAGGCAGAAACGAAGAAGTCGAGCAACATTCCACATTGCTTGTAGAATCAGAATGCCACATAGTCATCATCTTCATCATCATCCTTGTCATCATCACCATATTAAATAAAGTCACATACATAAAACATTATTGCCATCATCAATCGTATTAAATAAATTCACATATATAAAATATCATTACCATCATCATCATCACTCCAAAATTACAATTTATATACCTAATTTCTAGTAATGAAAAATAAAAAATATTTGACCTTCTAAAACATATATGTAAAAAGCACAATAAATACACAAATACTAAAAATAACATTAAAATAAAAAATAAAACAAAACATAAAAAAAAAAACACAAAATCATAAAAAAAACTCAAAATCAAAATGCACAACAAAGAACAAAACCTCAAAATGCACAACAAAGAACAAAACCTCTGCCCAGTATGTGTTGCCTCCTTTCACACACCTGGGTCACATGGCAGAAATCTTCAAGCCACTCAGTGTGTCATTGGGGGCAAGTCTCGAGTCAAGGCTGTCACCTTGTTCTTGACTCCTCCATTTAGGCTCAACTCCTAACGGAGCCAAGGGGGGTAGACCCTATTAAATTACTAAGGATGATTTCTTAGTGTGGTGATGTTAAACTGAATCAGTTATTTAAGAGTTTGAAGATTTTAACTATAGACAATTAAAGATGACAAGATACGAAAATAAACACACGAAAGAACAAA
>LPNX010795386.1:141761-152825 GCA_001517045.1 Pseudotsuga menziesii | reverse complement strand
CATTAAAACTAGATCTGTTGGCACTGTGAGGCCCAATAAAGCAAAGACCAAAAGGATCATCCACAAACCAAATGAAACAACATCCTCTTAAGGGGTGATATGGAAAGTTGTAAATGTACTCTCTGACTTCCTCCTTTTAAATATTCATGGAAATTCCATTGTCTTGAGTATTGACAGAAGATCAAAACTTAGGACACAATGTATTACACAGGAAACAGACATACTTGGGATCTCCACTTCAGCACACCTCTATAAGGAGGTGTAATATACAAGTCAAGAGGTTCAGTTTTATTAAGTTCCATTGAGCTCTGATTTTGGTACCTTTTGTCCTTATTTCTTGAATCTCATTTGTCCCTCCCTACTTCTATATATTCTCTTTTGGTGTCCTTTTAAGTCTTCTGTAATTTAACTCCTCTAGGTATGAGATCTACTTTGTCATACCTGTCACTCCACTTTCTTGCTTTCTACTTCTACAGATCCAAGAATAGTTATAACGGAGGTTAATACTGGAGAATTCTACAGATTGAAATCTCTCAGCGATATTTCGTAACACAATTAAAGATCACCCATGAGAGACCAAGGTTGGTTACATTCAATTAGTTGTCACTCTTCTATCAGGTGGCAAGAGTTAATGTGACCACCTGATAGGAGTGTAAATTAATCAAAATTGACTGCTGACATGGTATGGGTGCTTCTTGATTCATCCATTGTTCAGCATCGTCTTGGCATGATTGGCATCATTTATTAGGTTGAAGCAATGATTGATATTAAAGCCTAGAATTTTTAATTTGAATGAATTCCTTATGGGCTCCCTGCCATCAAAGCAACATCGTGCATGTCTAATATTTGAAATTTATCAATCATCCACACTGGATCACTTCAATAGCCTTTAACTAGACCTTGGAGTCGGTAGATTTTAAATTCATAATTTTAATTAGAGCAACCTGTATCTAGGCATGACATTTCCCAAAGTTATTTGATGTAAGACTACCATGGCAGAGAAAACCAAATATATATCGGAATAGTTGCAATAGAGTTTGGAGCCTTTCATTAATTATTCATGGTTGAAGGAGATGGGTCATAGAATGATGTGGCTAATTTTCCTGACAATAGTGCTGCTGCAGAAGATTGCCATTTGTCAGGCTACATTGAAATAACAAACTAAGGATGGATTGACTATAGAGAATTTTGTAAAGTCGTTCATTGATAGCTGACATGAAGGGAAGGATGCTGAAGTAAGGAGGATATCCAGGCATTTTCTATCATCAATTCATAGAAGCATGTATGGCATTGAAAAAGTGTCAGCATGTTCTACCCAAATACAAGATATCTTGACAACTTTACATTTTCATTAACTCTAATTGTAGAAGGTTCCTTTGGAAGATAAAATTGGGTCCAGATTTCTGAAAGACTGATGCACCTGCGAATAATGCTTCAATTACTGGCTACTTTATATGGTTGACAAGCTAAATACTTTGTGTTGTTTAGGTCTTGTGTCATTTAAGGTTGCTACCAACTAAATGATGTGAGTTTTATAAGTCAGCTTCTTATCTATTTGGTAGTCCTAAACTTATTTCAGTTATGCTCAAAAGTCACTTGAACTGCACTTTCCTAATCCCTTTGTAACAATAGAATGTACTCATCTGGACTGTAATAAGTGTTTTTTATGCTCTTCTTTGAAGTCTTAATAAAAAAGAAAAAACGTTTCAGCAGAATTATGATCATATTAACAGTAGAAGTCAAAATTTTGTATCATTCTAGTCATACCCTATCAATCTATCAATAATTGACAACTTTAACATGCAATTGGCTATTCTCTCATCATCAAATGTAAGGCTCAGCAAGTCAGGTCAGGCTAAATGAAATAGGGGATCAGATGGAGTTGACCATTGATTGGCGTAGGTGGCATGTGATTGGAAAAATATTTCTTAGCCTCCAAATCATTAATGCCATATTCATTGAGGGATACTTCCAAGGTGCCCTCCCCATTAAATAGAGGGCCCACTAAATTCAATTATAAAGGCTCACCCTGACTGGAAAATTCAGTTGCAGTCCTTGAATCTGCAACCGATACAGATATCCCCATGCATTTATCCTTACCTAAGATCTCACTCATAGGTTCTGAAGTGCCAGTTTTCTACAAGGATGGAATTGCCATGTGATTTGCTTTCTGTACCGATGCTTGTTTTTCTGTGCATATTTTGCATGTCCTTAATGAATCACTAATTAAATTGGATGAACAAAATACATAACCATGTTCCGACAATGGAAATGGTACAATATTTCCTAAATCCTTTCTGACCAGCTCAGTAGTAGCCCCTGAGGAGACATTCATGTCATCAACTTTAGCTACTGTAGATGAAGAATTCTATGCACTGTAACTTAGGGTTTTGTGCCTTCTGTGGGGATAAACTTGAAGTAGCCATTGACGTAGGTAATGAGATGTGATCAGAAAAATATTTATCTCCCTTCCCATTACAATGACCAAGTTCACTAAGCAATTTCTCTAAGACACCCTCCCCTTTAGATTCTAAATGTGCCTTAGGGATTGGATGCAGGGTAGCAGTTGATGGTGCATGTTGCTACAGCTGCTGTTTTTTATTTCTCTGCTTGGATTTAGTTATCTTTCTCATATTTTCCATTGTTACATGACCTATTAACTTCACACATTCAGTATTCTTCTTTTCCTGAAAAGATTTATTTTGTTCCAGGCCAGGGGCAGAAACAGAAGTTAAAATAATATTTTCATTAGGAACAACTGTTTCTGGGCTAGGCATGTTCATTGGAAAATTCTTAACTGCAGCATCAGACTTCTTTGTAGCTGACAGTTCAGTCACAGTAGTGAATTGTGAACCAAATATGTCTCCACTGACAGCCGCTAAAACAACTAAAGGAGTTGAACCATAAATTCTCTCAGTAGCAGATGATGTTGAACAAGACGATTTCATTTGCAGAGCCTCCAATGAAATGAGGCTAGTTTCTTCAGCCCAAGTGAAAGGTTTTGATAGATCCAATGTTCCACCAGACTGTGCCATAGTTGGCATATTTTGACCTAAAGATGTATGCACATGATCAGACCTCACAAAAGTAGCACTTGATGATGATACAACTGCCACTAGAACTGATGTATTTAGCTACAGATGTAAATTAATTGAGTGGCCATATGATCCTATTGGTATTGCTGAGTTGGAATTTAGTTTGTGAGGACTGTTGAAAGCCATAGGCACACCGAATTATGGAGGTTTATAAGTTGAATATATTCCTGACAAATTATTGGTGTCAGAAGTTAGTTTAATAGTTTTGGTATCTGTGTGGGAATCCAGCTTTGTGCCCTTTGGACCAAATTTCAACTCTTCATGAGTTTCAGGAAGCTAGCGGTTGCTGCAACACTGGAAAGGTAGTCCAATAGATGGTTAATGTACAGGTAAGGACACTTGAGTTCATGTACATTGAATTCATGATATTATCACACGTTCAAACACTGACCCATCACCAAGGATTAAAAATTGTTTAACAAGTCCCCCTCACTAATAAGGTACCTGAAAAATAATTGATATTGGATATTAAATGCTATAAATAGGAGGACTATGAGAAAAAATCTCCCAAAAGAGATTGCTAATTAAATTTTAAAAATTGCTATTCCTTTAAGGCATTGGATAACTCCCTGAACAATGTGTTATGGAAAAACAGAGGCTTCCAGATAAGAGGCAACAATTAGAATCTTGCCGAATAACCTAGAAGCATTGAAATAGTAGCTTAGACCTGGAGAAAACTACAAGGGTTGGACTCATCAAGAAAAGTATGAGCAGAGGCGGTTGGACAAGAGACAAGAATTAGGAGATTACAGAATAACCTGGCAGCATTGAAGCAGTTAGTAAGGCTGATGGTAAACTATGGAGGTTGGGTACAAATTCATCAAAAAAATGAGCTACTTACCAGAAAGCCTAGCATTACCGGTAAATTATCTCTGAGGAGTGTGGGCATAAACTTCTACTATCTAATGGAATTCTAATCCATAGTGATCTAATACAAATTCCTCCAAAGAATGGACTTAAAGAGTAAAATATCTTGGGGAGAAAACAGATATCATACAAGGATACTTTAAATTTATTGGTTGGAAATCTTGAAAAATGACAAGCAGGAACACTTGGTTGGGTAAATCCAGGAGAACTATTGACATGAGAAATTGTATCAAGAGATGCTAACTAGCATCCCATTGGCACACCCGTAATCACTAAAGAAGCATGCCAACTATCACCAAACTTTTATCACAAAATAAGCATGTACTTTTAAATAAAAGGATAATATGTGAGTTTGTCAAACAACTGGACTTCATCAACAACTGTGTAATAACTAAAAGGTCGTTCCAACAGCTGGCTGATTAGCTGTCAATTCAACCTAGGCCAGGTGGTGGAGAGTAGGAGTTTTATCCTCAATTCAAGTTTCTCACAACATTTTACTAATAAGAAAGATTGGTATATTGATTTTGTTGAGGACAAATCCAACTCTAATTCTGTATTCGAGTGGTGGAGAAAATGCAGAGTTGAGAAGTGGGAAAGTTTAGATGAGAGGTAAGAGGTTGTTATTTATGACAATGTCTCTGGTTCACAGAAAAAAATTATTTTTTGTTAGTTGGATAATGAAGCATAGCCCACAGTTCAATGTTTTCCTTCAGTAATAATCAAATTTTAATTGCTGACAAGAAGTGCAAGAAGATTTTTTATAAGTGCCAAAGATCAGGGTTTGTTTCAATTGGTGGATGGTAAAAAAAAGTTGGCAGTCAACAGATTCATTATGCTTTGTCTGTTCATTTTCATGAAAGAAAGAAAGACACTTAAGGAGGGTGGATAGGAGGCAATGAAGTAAAATGGTGCTTTTTCAAATAATAAAACACAAAACTTTGATATCTTGAAGTGCCAAGATGTTGAAAATTTTATATTTTAGAATAAGCTGCAGACGGGTTAAACGGGTTGTTTTTATTTAGGGAGTATAGGGTGGTAACCAAGCTGAGTAACCAAGGATATAAGACAATCCAAGTAGCCAAGTGAGTAGCTATGGATCCAAAGACTTACTAGTCAGCTATGGAAGTGGGGGAAAGGGTCCAAGGGCATTCCTACCCATCAGAGGGAAACTTTCTTTTTGTTCTGCAACCTCTCCCTCCTGGCCTGTAACCCTAAAACGAGAAGGTTTTGAAATATGTACGTCCTCCCCCACAAAAAAAACATGGATTCTTTGGGGTTTATATAAGTATTTATGCAGGTAATGAGCGCTCAGGATAACCCATTCAAATGAAAAGTTACACATATATATAGTCTAAGTTCGATTTTAGCTCCACAAGAAACCATAACCTGCAGTGCTGAGAAGGTGGCATATGTATTGGACAAAGTTGAAGATACTTACTTGGGGGTTACTGCTGAGTTGGCTAGGAAGCCTTTAGGAAAGATTTCACAATTGTCTTGTGGGGATCATTTTCGACTATAAATTATCAGTAACAAGACATAACCTTTGAATATGGGTTGAATCTAAGGGTTAAAATACATTTTTGGGCATGTTTCAGTCTTAGTCTTAAAAGGTGATGAATAACAACATAAAACTAGCTTTGGTAAGTTCTAGTCCAATTTTGATGGTTAAAGCTCCAATTTTGGGCATGAGCAGGGATGGTAAGAGAACTCAATTCTCATTTACAAACTATTTGGAGGGGTTTTGAGTGCATTGTGTGCCCTAGAATAACAATATAAAAATTTGATATAGCCTTTTGCATTAGAAAATGTGACAAAAGTATAAACAATGGTCATAAAATCCTTTAAAAATCTAGGTTTGATGTGTGTTAGGGACTTGTGTATGAAATGAAAGCCCTATATGGGGTGATTTACCTATGTGACCATTCATTCCTTGTTTGGAGTATTGTTCAACCTGCGTGGGGAACTCATGGCAAGTTTGGATAGGTTTGCATGGTAGATTGTGAAGCAATTGTTGTAGTAGCATTTGAATCCTTCAGACAAGTTGAATCCTTGAATCATTACACAAGTGGAATCCAACAAAGCGTTTGCTCCATATATGTATGGAATTTAACTTAATAAAGGTGCACAATATGGAAGTTTATGAGAAGTTTTGGAGCTTGGGTCTCCTTTTGTTCAGTATATGTGACTTCAGGAAATAAAATTATAAAGATAACCAGCAGGTTTTCTAGTTCTTCTCATAGAGATGAATCTTTCAATTTGGAAATGTCCTATATGCTTGGAGGGGAGGTTGGATGAAACTAGTAAATACTTTTTTGTTGTTGTTTCAAAATGCTTAACTTTATAAGTCAATATAATGTACAAAGAGTAATCATTTACATCATTGAATTTCCTCTTACCACCACAATGAGGAAGGAAATCATATCCAAGTGGGCTGTAATAGTAGAGGACACAATGTACTCTCCTAGAAAGGAACGAAATCTAAATCCAGTTAGATTTTTATCATGGTGTAATGTATTTGATAACAATGTGACTGTGTTAGATGGAAAACTACCTTATGAAATCTAACATACTTTAGCTTTATTAACCCTGCGATGTTTTAAGAACGAAAACACATCATTGTGCATTGTAATTGATAACAATGTGGTTGTGCTAGATGAAAAGTTACATTATAAAATATAACACACATTAGATTTCACTCATCGTGCAATAATTTAAGAACAAAAGCTAACTCCAGCTTGATTTCCATCACGGTGCAATGCGATCAATGACAATGTGTTGTGTTAGATAGAAAACTACGTTATGAAAGCTAACACACATTATCTTTCACTCATTATGCCATGTTGTTAGAAGAAAAGCTAACTCCAACTAGATTTGCATCATGGTATAATGTATTTGATGACAATGTCACTGTGTTAGATGGAAAACTACCTTACAAAATTTAACATACATTAGTTATTACTCACCATGCAACATTTTAACAACGAAAGCTAACTCTAGCTAGATTTCCAAAATGGTGCATTTTGATTGATGACAGTGTGGTTGTGTTAAATAGAAAACTACATTATGAAAGTAAACACACATTAAATTTCATTCACCATGTAAAGATTTAATGTTGAAAGCTAAATCCAGCTAGATTTCCATCATGGTGCAATGTGACAATGTGGTTGTGTTAGATGGAAAACTACCTTATGAAAGCTAATACACATTAGCTTTCACTTATCGTGCCATGTTGTTAAAAGAAAGATAACTCTAGCTATATTTTCATCATGGTGTAATGAGCTAACACACATAAGCTTTCCTTTATAGTCCCATGTTGTTAGAAGGAAAGCTAACTCCAACTAGATTTTCATCATGGTGTAATGTATTTGATGACAATGTGGTTGTGTTAGATGAAAAACTACATTATGAAGGCTAATAGATATTAGCTTTACTTACCATGCAATGTTTTAAGAATGAAAGCTAACTCCAGATAGATTTCCATCATGGTGCATTGTGATTGATGATAATGTGGTTGTGCTAGATGACAAAATACACTATGAAAGCTTACACACATTAGATTTCACTCACCGTGCAATGATTTAAGGATGAAAGCTAACTCCAGCTAGAATTCCAACACGATGTAATGTGCTTAATGACAATGTGGTTGTGTTAAATGGAAAACTACCTTATGAAAGCTAGCACATATTAGCTTTCACTCATTATGCCATGTTGTTTAAAGGAAAGCTAACTCCATCTAGATTTCCATCATGGTGTAATGAGCTAACACACATAAGCTTTCCCTTATAGTGCCATGTTGTTAGAAGGAAAGCTAACTCCAACTAGATTTTCATCATGGTGTAATGTATTTGATAACAATGTGGTTGTGTTAGAAAAAATTACCTTGTGAAAGCTAACGTATGTTAGTTTTATTGACCATGCAATTTTTTAAGAATGAAAGCTAACTCTAGCTATATTTCCATCATAGTGCATTGTGATTTATGATAATGTGGTTGTGCTGGATGGAAAACTACATTATGAAAGCTAACACATTAGATTTCACTCACTGTGCAATGATTTAAGGATGAAAGCTAACTCCAGCTATATTTCCATCACAGTGCAATGTGATCAATGACGATGTGTTGTGTTAGATGGAAAACTACCTTATGAAAGATAACACACATTATCTTTCACTCACCATGCCATGTTAGAAGGAAAGCTAACTCCAGCTAGATTTGCATTATGGTGTAATGTATTTGATGACAATGTGGCTGTGTTAGATGGAAAACTACTTTACAAAATCTAACACACATTAGCTATTACTCATCATGCAACGTTTTAAGAACGAAAACTAACTCTAGCTAGATTTCCAAAATGGTGCATTTTGATTGATGACAATGTGGTTGTGCTAAATAAAAAAATACATTATGAAAGGTAACACATATTAGATTTCACTCAGTGTGCAACGATTTAAGGTTGAAAGATAACTCCAGCTATATTTCCATCATGGTGTAATGAGACAATGTGGAAGTGTTAGATTAAAAACCACCTTATGAAAGCTAACAAACATTATCCTTTACTCACTGTGCAATGTTTTAAGAACGAAAGCTAACCCCAACTAGATTTTTATCATGATGCATTGTGATTTATGACAATGTGACTTTGTTAGATAGAAAACTACACTATGAAATCTTACACACATTAAATTTCACTCATCGTGCAACGATTTAAGGATGAAAGCTAACTTCAGCTAGATTTCCAACACAACACAATGTGATTGATGACAATGGGGTTGTATTACATGGAAAAATACCTTATGAAAGCTAATACACATTAGCTATAACTCATCGTGCCATGTTAAAAAAAAATATAATTCTAGCTAGATTTCCGTCATGTTGTAATGAGCTAACACACATAAGATTTCCCTTATAGTGTCATGTTGTTAGAAGGAAAACTAGCTCTAGCTAGATTTTCATCATGATGTATTGTATGTGATAACAATGTGGTTGTGTTAGATGGAAAACTAAATACGCTTTCCCTTATAGTGCCATGTTGTTAGAAGGAAAACTAGCTCTAGCTAGATTTTCATCATGATGTATTGTATGTGATAACAATGTGGCTGTGCTAGATGGAAAACTACCTTATGAAAGCTAATATATATTAGTTTACTCACCGTGCAATGTTTTAAAAAGGAAAACTAAATCTAGCTAGATTTTCATTTTGGTGCATTGTGATTGATGACAATGTGGTTGTGCTAGATGAAAAACTACATTATGAATGTTAAGACACATTATATTTCTCTCACTGTGTAATGATTTAAGGATGAAAGTTAACTCCAGTTAGATTTCCAACATGGTGCAATGTGTTTGATGACAATGTGGTTGTGTTACATGAAAAACTACCTTATGAAAGATAACACATATTAGCTTTCACTCATTGTGCCATGTTGTTAAAAGAAAAGCTAACTCCAGCTAGATTTTCATCATGGTGTAATGTATTTGATGAAAATGTGGTTGTGTTAGATGAAAAACTACTTAATGCAAGCTAACATACATCAGCTTTACTCATCGTGCAATGTTTTAAAAATTAAAGCCAACTCTAGCTACATTTTAATCATGGTGCATTATGATTGATGACAATGTGATTGTGCTAGATGAAAAACTACATTATGAAATCTAACATAGACTACGTTTCACTCATCGTGCAATGATTTAAGGATGAAAGGTAAATCCAGCTATAATTCCATCATGGAGCAATGAGATCGATGACGATGTGGTTGTGTTAGATGAAAAACTACCTTATGGAAGATAACACACATTAGCTTTCACTCATTGTGCTATGTTGTTAGAAGGAAAGCTAACTCTAGGTAGATTTGCATCATGATGTAATGTATTTGATGACAATGTGGCTATGTTAGATGAAAAACTACCTTACTAAAGTTAACACACATTAACTATTATTCACCGTGCAACGTTTTAAGAACAAAAGCTAACTCTAGCAAGATTTTCAACATAGTGCATTTTGATTGATGACAATTTGGCTGTGTTAAATGGAAAACTATATTATGAAAGTGAACACACTTTATATTTCACTCACTGTGCAACGATTTAAGGTCGAAAGCTGACTCCAGCTAGATTTCCATCACGGTGCAATGTGACAATGTGATTGTGTTAGATAGAAAACTAATCCGGCTATTTTGTTAGGAGCAAAGCTAACTTCAACTAGAATTCCATCATGGTGTAATGTATTTGATGACAATGTGGTTGTGTTAGATGGAAAACTAACTTATGAAAGTTAACAACAACTAGATTTCCATCATGGTGCATTGTGATTGATGACAACCTAGTTGTGTTAGATGGAAACTACATTATGAAAGCTAACACATTAGATTTCAATCATCGTCCAATGATTTAAGGACTAAAGCTAACTTCATCTAGATTTTTGTCATGGTTTTATGTATTTGATGACAATGTGACTCTTTTAGATAAAAAAGTACCTTATGAATTCTAACACACATTAACTTTCACTCGCCGTGCAATGTTTTAAAAATAAAAGCTAACACTAACTATATTTCCATCTTGGTGCAATGAGCTAACGCACATTAGGCTTTCATTCACCATACAATGCTTTAAGAATGAAAGCTAACACATTGTTAAAAAAAAATATAATTATAGATAGATTTCCATCATCATGTTATGTATTTGATGACAATGTGATTGTTTTAGATATAAATCTACATTTCGAAAACTAACACACATTAACTTTCACTCAACCGTGCAATGTTTTAAGAACAAAAGCTAACTCCAGCTAGCTTTCCATCAGGGTGCAATGAACTAACACACATTTTCTTTCACTCATCATGCCATGTTAGAACGAAAGCTAACTCCAGTTAGATTTCCATCATGGTGTAATGTACTTGAGGAAAATATGACTGTGTTAGATGGAAAACTAATTTATGATAGCTAACACACATTATCTTTTACTCATCATGCAATGTCTTAAGAACAAAAGCTAACTCCAACTAGATTTCCATCATGGTGAATTGTGATTGATGACAATGTGGTTGTGCTAGATAGAAAACTACATTATGAAAGCTAACACACATTAGATTTCACTCACCATGTAA
>LPNX010795386.1:112742-137083 GCA_001517045.1 Pseudotsuga menziesii | reverse complement strand
AATGCACTCCATGCAATATCAAGTATTATGGATGGGGATTTTGATAATGTGACAGATGAACCGGTATATGTTGGACCCAAGTGCAACAAGCCAAAGCCAAGATTCGATCCTAGAATTGATGTTGAGATAGGAAAGATGTTGCTTGTTAGATCAGGAAATGAGGATGAACGAGAGATGATTTGGATGGCAAAAGCCACCTCAGATATCTTCCAGGATGATGACAATGAGATCCTTCATGTAAATATTGATTGGTGGCATCCTAGCTCAGGAAAATACAAGGGAAAAGTTTTAGAACAATATTGGGTACCAAATCCTGATGACATAGAACTTGGATCTATTCCAATTAATACCATAGTTTGGGCATGGATGCCAAAGAAAGAAGATTGCAAGAAGACAAAGATAAATAAATGTGGTGTACAAGCTGTACTTGATCTGCTTGAGTGGATATAAGGAGATTAGGTGGAGATGATACATGAATGTAACTTTGCTTTTTGAATGACTTTTAGTATACATGAAGAAACATTTTTCAATGTTTGTATTATAATAAATACTCTTCAAGATACTTTTTGAGGAATTTTATATTATTTACTGGATATATGAAATTTCACTTCAAGTTTAATGTTAATTTATGTGATGATACTTTATGAGAATTAGATAATACCATTCAAATTTTAACTTTTCAATTTGTCTTTTAGATCAACACAACATCTCACTATATCAAATGTGCATAATTATATTCATTAATGCATGTACAAAATCCTTTCCTTATTTATTATTACCTTTTGCTCAATCTCTTCAATACTACTTTGAGCTTTTCATTTTGTTCCCCTGATGATTGGTGAAGTGCCCACTTGAAACGTAGGGACGTTTCAATACACACAATTTAATTCCATAAACTCTCTTTGTCATTATGATTAACTATAGAAATCTTCATCCTGAAGCTGTACTTGATATGCTTGAGAAAATATAAGGAGATTAGGTGGAGATGATTCATGAATATAATTTTTCTTTTTGAATGACTAATTAATATACATGAAGAAAAAGTTATCAATGTTTGTAGTATATCAAATATTCTCTTCAAGCTACCTTTTGAGGAATTTTATATTATTTGCTACATATATGAACATTTTGGTTCAACTTCAATGTTAATTCATGTGATGATACTTTATGCGAATGCACCTTAAAATATCTTATAGAGTTGCTTTGTGAATAAATGTAAGGCACTTGCAATAAGGTTTGAAGTGAGTTTTTCCTATTATGCGTTATTATAGTTGATATAAAATTTAGTTGTACTACTATGTTGCATTCAAATTCATAATTATATTTTCTCGTGTAGACTTTAAAGTGGTGCCAACTTTGTACTAGTATATTAACTTATACTCAATAAATACAATACTAACATTTTGAGCGTGCATGTTTTATCAGTTTGTCATCATTGTGATTGATTTTTTGGATTAAACTGTGTGAACCTTTTTCAGACCAACGTTTTGAGTGGACACTCCACCCATGTTTGTTACAGGAACCATGAAAAATTCATTGTGGACTGAAAATATTTCACATAACTTAATCCAAAAAATCAATCATTAAGTGATAACATCATTTTAGCTTTAATTCATGTTAGACATTATCATCAAAGAAATTGCATCATAAAGACAATTTAATCCATGTGATATTTAATGTTGATCGTAATGCACTGCATGTAATATAAGTATTATGGATGGAGAATTTGATAATGTGACGGATGAACTGGTATATGTTGGACCCAGGTGCAACAAGCTAAAGCCAAGATTTAATACTATGATTGAATTTGAGAAAGTAAAGGTGTTGGTAGTTAGATCATGAACTAAGGATGAAGGAGAGACGATTTGGATGGCAAAAACCACCTCATATATCTTCCAGAATGATGAAAGTGAGACTCTTCATGTAAAGGTTGATTGATGGAAGCCTAGTTCATGGAAATACAAAGGAAAATTCTAGAACAATATTGGGTACCAAACCTTGATGATACATGACTTGGATCTATTCTAGTTAATACCACAGTTTGGGCATGGATGCAAAAGAAAGAAGATTGTAGGAAGACCACAATAAATAAATGTGGTGTACAAGTTGTAATTGATTTGCTTGACTGAATATAAGGATATTATGTGGAGATGATTCATGAATGTAATTTTCTCTTTGAACTAGTTATTAATATACAAGAAGAAACACTTTTAAATATTTGTTGTATATCAAATATTCTCTTCAATCCTTTTTTGAGGAATTTTATATTATTTACTAATATGAAAATTTTGGTTCAACTTCCATGTTAATTAATGTGATTGTACTTTATGTGAATTAGATAACACCATTCAATTTTTAACTTTTCAATTTGTTTTTTACATAAACTCAACATGTCACTATATCAAATGTGCATAATCATATTTAATAATGAACCTTAAAACATCTTCTAGACTTCCTCTCTGAATAAAACATCATTTTGCTTTGTCACAGAGGATTAGAAATGTGTAATCCAGGTGTTAACACGGTCCCTCTCCCCTCATGTTGTAAAGGGTGCTAGCTCAATGGAAGAGCACCTGCATTCCAAGCAGGACGATGGTGGTTCGATTCCTCCGTGCCCTAACATAAATTAAGACATGATTTAAATCTTATTGATAATATAAATATTGTAAGATATCTATATTTTCAATAAAAATATGCTCTTTTCAATTAAACACATTGTTCAAATACTTCATAAATAAATAATGAATACTTGCAATAATTAGTTAAGTTGGTTTTCCCCCTTTCCTCTTGTATATTAAAAAAATCAAACTCTACTACACTAATGCTATTATAGTTCATAATTAATTTTGATTGTTAAAATAAATAATATTAATAAATAAGGGAGGCTTTACTAACATCAATATCAATAAATAAATTTATAGGTAAGAAATTTCTCATGTTAATCTATAATTCATAAAGTAAACATTCATCAACTTAGTTTTTAATACACTACCACTACCACTACCAACAACAACAACAAAGTCATAAAATATTTTCCTGTTTTGATTATAAGTGGTGTGAACTTCCAAAAATAAAACAACATACTCATCAAAGACACAAATAATTACTATGACAATATTTCTAATTGTTGTAGTAACAAATACAATGTTGGTATTATGTCATAAAATAATTTAATCAACTTAACATTAAATACAAACTATAAATAATATTACTAGACATTATGTAAGGATTCAAAGTCTATGACTTTCCTCATTTTGAAAGAACTCAATCTAGCGGAAGTTCTAAATTCTAGATCGACTAAATAATTACAAATTTAATGAAATATGTGTTATAGGGTCCTGCTTGTGGTATTGGAGTAATTTCTAATACTATGTCTTATATGATTAGCTTGATTTCCCGAGGGTAATTCCTAGTAAAGTTCTTGATTCTTACATCTTATAAATAATTTATTTTGAAAAATGAATTTATCTTAAACAAAAAATATTTTGGATAATGATGAGAATGCCTTGGATGTTTTAAAATAATTGAAGTCTAACCAATACTATATCATTCAGTGATAGATCTTTTCAGATTATTTGAAGTTTAGCATGTGAAAGCATTCTATTTTTTATTCCTGATTTTTATAGGTTTCAATACTGTAATACAGATATAACTGGTTCTTCCCAGCAAGTCGTCATTTGTTGTTTCCTGCAACAGATCCCCATTTCAAGTCATCAAAATGGGGACCCCCATTGACTAGTTTTTCTAGCCATGCCTTACTTGGGGAATTTATCAAGTTGTAAGTCCTCTGCTATTTTGGCATGGATTGAATAAATTACTTCAGTAAACCTTGTTTTTTTTTGTTTTTTGGCTTTTAGGACCTTTTTATCTATTTTCAAAATTTTCATAGTTTCCGATCCCCACTTTCCGAAATCGAAAAGCGTTAATCTCTTTTTTGGAGGTAAGTTGAAGTCTCTTTCCCGATTTCCGATTTTCGACATTCAGAAATCGAAAACCTTATATTTTCAAATAAAAAAAAGTCGTTGTTTCGATTTCCAATTTCTGGATGTCAGAAACCAGAAAAATATGCTTTTGTTAAAGTTATTTGGTGTGTTTTCCCGATTTTTGATTTTCGATTCCTGATTTTTGGGTGTCGAAAACCGGAAACTACGGTTTTATTAAAATTATTTGGTTTTATGCCGATTTCTTATTTTTGATATTTTGGATCTCAGATATCGGTAACATCGTTTTTAATTTATGATTTTATATAACTTTCCAATTTTCGACTTTTCCTTTCCCATATCGGAAAATGAAAACCCCATAATGTATTTTTTGTAAATACTTTTCTTTTTCTTGCTAGCTTTGAAGGTGGCCTTATGGATTTCATTTTTCAATTATTCAAATATTTACACTTTGGTTTGATTTTAATTTTATTGGTTTTCAGATATTTCAAATATCTCATCATTTGATTTTGACTATTGTTTTAATGATTTCTTATTCTTATTTTAAGTTGTTTGAGTCATTTACATGCTTCAATTTTGGCTAATTAAATTTATATGATAGTCTTAGCAACTTCATTGAATCAATAAGTTTAAAGAGTATCTTGACAGGTTAGAATAATTTGATTGAAAACTTATTTTTAATCCTTTTGATTTATGACTTGAAAGGGTGTACATCAAATAATGGAAAGAGTCAATCACTTCTCATTAAGCAAAGTATCATATTTTACAATGAATGATTTTTTTGTTTGTTGATAAGATTATTATTATTGTTTAAATTATATTCAATATACTTTTAAAAGACAACAATAATAATTTATTTATATAATTGGATTTTAATATCATACTATTTACAATGTTAATGCATAGTATTTCACTAAACCCTAATTTGTTGTTGCCGTGAAGGATGAAGTTTAAAATAGTTCGCGCACTTGTAGAAGACATGTTTTTGTGTGGAGGATTGTAAGCAAACCGTGAGGAATTAGCTCAAATGGTTGAAAACCCACTTCCCAATTGGGCTCCTTTAGCCCTTGTAGTAGACAGTTTTGTAAATCTATCAACAATTTGGGAGAAAACCATGATCGAACAAAGGTGAATTTTTGAGAAATTCATTCTGGTCATTTTTTGCATAGTTGAACGATCCAGACATCTGGAGATTTGATGCTATCCTTCCCATTTCTCTTCACTTCTATAAATTCAACCTTAGCATTTAGAGAGGGGGGAGGAGAGAGGTCTCAAAGGATGGGAATGATTTTTGTTATTCATATATCTGTATTCTTCTTGCAAATGTTTTAATTGATAGGGAAGAAGGAGAAATGTTGCCTCCATAAAGAGGAGATGATTTATGTATGACAGAGAACTAAATTTCTTCATTCTCTGCTATAATTCTCTTGATATCAATGTGTTGTGTTTAAGATATTGGAGATCCCAGGCTCTTCCTAAAGTGGCTGCTGATTATCAATTTGAAGCTTTCTAAATGTTTTTATTAAGATGAAATGGTAATACATTTTTTTCCTGCAATTATGTTTTATCTGTTCATATGCATTTAATCAGATGTTTCTTTTTTATGCATAGATCGGTTTTATGTTTAGCTTCCTCTTTTGTTATAATTTGTCAAATGTATTTGATGGATTGTGATTTTGCCTCAACACAATTATAAGCACTGTTTATTTTTTGTAATTGGTAATATGCATTGATATGTAGTTCAAATTTCTCTCTACTCATGGTCTATGTAATTAGATGTTTTAAATGAATGTCTTTATCTAAAACATTTTATCGATTTCTGCAAATGATTCACATAAATCATTAAATTAATGTTAATTTGTCAATTAACATTCCAGTTACAAGGTTAGCTTGTATGCACTTATTTCTTAAGTTATTTTTAGTTAAATGTCTTTAGTTGATTATATGTTGAGCTACTAAGTCAAGATCTAGTTTTGCATGTCTATTTAATTGGTGAAAAGATTTAGTAATTTTTAGATTAAGTTATCCTTGCGCATAAACAAAAACACTCTTTTCGAAATATATTTAACTTAATTTTAGATTCTTTTCAAAGTAAACTAACACTAGGATTAGTAAATCTCTTAGAAGTAGATAGCCTTTTGTATTTCCTAAAAGGAAGACCAGATCCATTCGATCTGAAACACTTTGTCCCAGTGGAGGCCTTGTATCTACAAGATATTGTTATCCCAAAGAACTTGGGGATAAAACCGCCTTTGCATGGGGTTGTTTGAAGCCTTTTAGGTTGGACTTTCTCCTCATATTGCTTCATTGTAGTTTTTCTAGAAAACATACCTGAGGCATCAACAGGGACCTCAGAGATGAGGTGGAGGAGGATGGGGCATTATAGGATATGCTCGCCCACTATGGGTTACGAAAGTTATTCTAGATCCCCCTGATGCATTGAACAAAGATATCATTGAAAATTCTTGTGATATTTTTTGATAGAGACATAGAGTGTTTCATCATACAAGGTGAGCAGCTAGAGCTCACCCTCTCAAATGTGTACTTTTTGATTGGCCTCCTACCACTGGCCATTATCGATGATATCTAGCTGAAACTCTTAAGGGGGGTGTTAATGGATGACTTGTGTGCCAGACATTGCTATTCCTTGGCTTATGTGTGTGTGTCATACATATTAGTGTGTGAAATCGAGAGTCTATTGACTTGAGTAGTGGAAATGATGTTGTGGATACTAGGATTAGAAGGTCCTCACAAGCTTATATCGGGTGGCTAGATATTGATGGTCGAGAGTGTGGTGAGAGACACCTACTATAGGTGGGCCCAGATGTATTTGAATGTGGTTTGGTGTGGGATGAAATAGGATAGCTTGGAGGATGGGTATTTTTTCTTCCCATCCTTTCTTTTCCCATTCTTGTTTGAGCGACTAACAAAACTGTGAACGCATTTGGTGGTGTGTGATGGGGGATCTTGCGAGCCTCACATGAGGTGATGGTGCAAGATGATGATCATAGAGGGAGGTGCCTTGGTGGGTTATTTCTTCAATCGAGAGATTTTTTCATAGTGGAAAAAACTTCCAATCCTCATAAAACTATCCATATGCTGGGATGGACTACCGAGGACATTAAAAGATGCCTCGAACTCTAGGACATGTATGGAGACCTGATGGTATGTATGCATGACTCTTTGTGGTTTCAGTCATATATAGTTTACAAGAATAGAAGTAACTATATCATACCTGTGATATATATTGATGACATACTTTCTATATGTGCAGACATGGGATCACACCTTCTAGCGGGGTACCATTGACACAAGGGAAGGGTGGAGGGGTTAGATCTTCCCACTCACTAGCAGAGAAGGTGACAGAGTGCTACATTTGACTCACTATGAGTAGATGTGGAGTGACAATTAGAGGGGGTCACTGATCATGGGTGGGAGTACTTAGATGATGATCTAATCAACACATGCTATAGAGCTACTCTAGAGTGGATTTGTCAAATGACGAGGATCGCGGTTTCTACTGACAATGTTAGAGAAATATCACAAGGGGACATTTTGATGGAGGAGGAGACCTCATATGAGGAGGAGGACACTGAGGAGGACACAAATTCATATGACTATGACTCAAACTAATTGATTGTGAGGATTCCCCTAATGCATTTGAGCATGGGGATTTTTGTATGAGATGTACGATCAGACGAGAAATCCTGTGGAACTCTTTTTTTGTACTGAACATGATAATATGATATGATTGCACATGTATTCATATTTTTGTATTTTTATAGTTTTTTATGAGTCTCTTGTTTATGATGATGGATATGCCTATATGATGTATCTGACACATTTACACATTACTATATGATTATGCATGAAGTAGTTTATTTCCTATATGTGATGATTGATGTGTCTCTCTATAATGTAATTAGAAATTTGGAATCTTGAATTATTGAGACTTATGGGAACACACATGAATGAAAAGGATTAGAAATGTCTAACTAAGTGTCTAGTGCACAGGAAATTTCTAAAGAGGCATGGATCACATACCTAGTAGCAGTTATTCAACTAGGTGACAAGCACCTGGTAGTCTAAGAAGACATCAAGGATGAATACCCAACTAAGGGGCATTGGTCAGGAGACCAGCAAAACTATCATACTCATCCTGGTTTTTGGTAGCAACACCAAAACACATTTCGATCAACTCATGTGACAGAGTATAAATGACCCACGCAGCCGAGGCAATATTAGGAGACCATCTACTCGCACCATCAACGAAACCCACAGAGGAGGGAAATTTAGGATCCATATGGAGAAACCAAGGAAAAAAATGTGAGACGTGTGGTAAAAATGATGCAAAAAAAGAAAGAAAAACTATGATAGAAGGGGATGCATGTTGATCGACTTAGGCATAAAATATATTTAGGTAGAGCCCATTGTGGGGATTCTTTAAGAGGCGTCCATTGAAGTCAACAAGGAGATATGCCCCCTTGCCGAGACATCGATGGATAACATAAGGACCATACCACATGGATTTAAGCTTCCCTTTTCAAGTCTTATCATGGGCTTCGTCACAGACGAGGATGAGGCACCCCTTGTTAAAAGTACGTGTGTAGATGTGGGACTCATAATGAGACTTCAACCAAGTATTAGCTACTTCCATCATTCAGAGAGTAGTGCGATGGTCCTGATCTGTTTTCTCAAGCATAAGTAGGTGCTTTTCCAATGGTCAAGAATCAGGTAAGCTTGAGGGCAAGGCAGAGTGATGGAATCTATCATTAAATGGGAATAACCAACTCCACACCATGGACTAAAATGAAATGGGGTAAGACCAATGGAGGTTTTAGTTGATGTATGGTAGGCCTAGAGGGTGAGAAGGAGCGAGTGGCGCCAATTGGCCTTGTGTTTTTCCACTATTCATTGGAGCATGGTTTTGAGGATCTTGTTAACAACCTCAACTAGGCCATTTCTTTGAGGGTAATAAGAAGAGGAATATTGGTGTTCAAATTTCAACATGGAGGAGAGATCTAACCAAACAATGTCCTAAAAGTGAGAATTGTGTTCTGAGACTAACTGGAGGGGGACACTGAAATGAGTAATAATGTGGTTGAAAAATAAGAGAACTGTAGTTTCATCCTTACAATTGAAGTTTCACATGGTTTCAACCAATTCGGTGAAGTAATCAATGGCCACAACAATGTATTTATGGTTGCTAGATGAAGGAAAGTTATAGGTCATGAATTCAATCACCCATTTGCAGAAGGGACCGACTGTGATGAAAGGATGTAGCGGCGCAGGAGGTGTCCTTACCTTTGCTGCAAAGAGTTGGAAATTGTGGTAGTGTTTAACTGCATGAACACAGTTGACAAAGATGGTAGGCCAAAAATAACTAGCGCGAAGAATATTTTGAGAGGAAGCCAAACCAGATAGGTGGCTACCACAAGCTCCACTATGACAGTCATTCATGACTTATTCAGCTTCATCGTGGGTGAGGCAATGGCGCATTATGGTGTCTACACCATGGTGGTACAAAACATCGCCAATAAGGATATACTGAGAAGCTTGGTGCTAGATGTGACAATGATATTCATGGCTTAAATGGGGCCTAAAGTTCTATGTGCACAAGTAAAGGAGGATTCCCCCATACCACGGGTCTTTTGTAGAGATGATGGATAAGAATTTACCAGGAAGATTGATTTTGATAAGGGGTGAGGTATACGATGAGGGGATGTTTTCCATAAAGGAACCTAACACTAAATATTAATTGCTTTTGGGTGTGACAAAATCCAAGTCGTACTCTTAATGAATGACAATCCACTTGGAAACAAGACCTTAGACAAGGCGACGAATTAGGAGATAATGCATGGGGTTGGAATCGGTCATAACACAAGTTTAGATGATGAGAATGTAATGATGCAGCTTTTGTATAAAAAATACAATGACAGGGGCCATTTTATCTTCATGGGATTTAAGTAAAGGTGGTTTGGAAAGTTTCTGAACCACATAATAGATCACATGCTCTTGACAAGAATCATCTTCCTCGGCTAGGACTCTAGCGATGGAATTTTTAGATGTCGACACATAGAGGATAAAATCACTGGTGAATTCGAGAGGAGAAAAAAATGGGACAGAAATCAGAGTTTGCTTCAATGCATCAAAAGAAGCTTGTGCTTTCTCATCCCACACAAATGGAATGTTGGTACGGAGCAAGCATAAGAATCCATGGGATTTTTGACTTGCCTTGAAGGCTCTACAATTGGAGCATAGTACATGGAGGGGGAATATTATGGATGGCTTGAACATTCAAAGGATCTATGGTAATCCCATTTTGAGACATGATGAATCCTAATAAGCAATTGGTTGGGACACAAAACACACACTTGAGGGGGTTAAATGGGACGCTATATTTGTGACTTTGAAGGAAGACTTGTCGTAAGTCATCCAAATGTTGGGAATGCTTCTGAGATCATGAGATCATCTAAATAGACTAGGATAATGTGAATAATATCGTGGAAGAAAAACCTCATGCCTCACTGAAAAGTGGCTCGAACATTTTTAAGTACAAACGACATGACATGATACGAAAAAGTTCCCAGGGGGTAGTAAAATATCTTTTGTACTGATATTCTTTGCTGATCTACATTTGGTTATAACCAGAAAAACCACCCACGAAGGAAAATACTTCATGACTAGCACAAACATCAATGATTTGGTCAATAAATGGAGTACAGAAGTTATCTTTGGGACAAGCCAAATTCAAGGCACATAATTATGTACAGACATCAATGATACCTTTTTTTTTATTGATGGGAACAGGGTTGGAAACCCAAGTGGTATACTGGTGAATGGGTCATTGATTTTGGAGAATGGGGGAAACATCGTGCCATGTGTCGATGTGATGATCAATGATAGAGGGATTAATCCCAGGAATCTTGATATAGGACCAAGCAAAAATATCACAAAATTCCTAAAAAGATATTTTTTAGGAAGTGACTTCATCATGGGAACATGAAGCACTGAGTGTAATATCCGCAAATATCCCAGGTTTGATGGAGATTTCAAATTTAATGGTTGGTGAAATGTTGTCCATGTTACCTTCTTCAAAGGCATCAGGTGTGAGGATTTGGTTTTTAAACCAATGGACACTTCTATGGATGAAGTCTTTCGCTTCGATAGATAAGTAGTCTAACGATGAGGAAGGCTCATTGGGGATGAAGAAGGAGCGATGATGCAGATCATCCCAAGGATACTCAAGAGTCAAAAGAGAATCTAGGATCTCTTTGTCATTATGAAAGTAGTGTTTCGATAAATTATATGGATCTTCCATGAACAAGGAGGATAACGGGTTATTGGAAGTAGAGATCGTATAAATGGTGTTATTTGTGTCCGAGGAAGAGGCCGATGGGTGGATCTCCTCAAGGACAGTGATTTCAGACTCACAAGAGTGCTTGAAAAGGTCACTGAGGAGAGACCTGTACTCAGGAAAGTTTGAGAAATGGTTGGAATAATGACCATATAGGCCACAAACTGCACAAAGTTGGTTGGTTTAGAGCGATTTGTTCTTAACCATGGGTATGGTTGGTATGTTGACAACTGGAGCATAGTCGGTATCGAATACTATGCGCATATGGGTGTGAAGTATTGAAAAATAGTGACAATTTTGTGTTTCATCGACTTGGACATCACATAAAGCACAAGTAGGAGGAGGACATTGTTTTGTTGGAGCTTTGGGTGCCTTTCTTGTAGTCTTCATGAGAGGAGGGGGAGAAAAAGTAGTAGGAGAAGCAGTTGGTTGAGTACCACGAGGTGGGTGTGACACTGTATCAATAGTTTGGACTGATGTCAACATGGTGTGTGGTAAGGTTAGCTAAGATTCCACAGTGAGGATTCATGGCATCTAATGGAGAATCTGCGGTGAGAAGATTTATTGTCGACGTTTTGAACCAAGCATGGTTCATCTTCAGGACAAAGCGATGCCTGGAGATTGTTCCTCTTTCATTGGTGTATTAATATAGAAATCATCACTTTCACTTGAGATGGCCGACAAGGTTTGTCTTGTCCAAGGTTAAATTAGGTTAAATTAGGTTTTAATAAGTTTATTCACCCTAAAATTAATTAGGATTATAAAAATAAAAAACAATAAACAAAAAACAATAAAATATATTAACCCTAAAATATTAACCCTAATTTAACCTTGGACAAGACAAACCTCGTTGGCCATCTCAAGTGAAAGTGACGATTTCTGTATTAATACACCAATGAAAGAGGAACAATCTCCAGGCATCGCTTTGTCCTGAAGATGAACCACGCTTGGTTCAAAACGTCGACAATAAATATTCTCATCGCAGATGGTGTGTGGTGTCGGGGAAAGGGTGGGTGGATCAAGGTACCACATGGGAATACCCAAAGTTAATCCCAGAAGGTTGAGAGTAGCCAAGAGTGGCTTACTCACAATTCAATAAGGTGGAAAGAGAAAGGGGATTGTGTGAACGGGAAATGAAACCCAATAATTCCCAAATGTATGTGGTTGGGGTTGCGGCTGAGGTTGCTAGGAGGTTGGAATGTTACTAGATGTGATAGTGCACAAATCCAATATGTTAACCATCGAAGGAGGAGGTGGGAGGGACAAAAAGGTATCCGTCAAAGGGGCATTGGACAAGGAAGGGATGGATATGTTTTCGATGGTGTTGTAAATAGTATGGAGGACATGATATAGAGTGGTCATTCCTTTAGGATTGTAATATGTCAATTGGTCTATAGTCATGATATTCCCATCATGGGGGAACATCAAGAGTTTAAAGATGGTATAAGAAATGACTATGATTGCGTACATGTAACTACCTCCCCAAAGTAGGTTTTAATCAACTTGGGCATTAACAACCTCAATGTCAATCAAAAACAGTTTTTTCAGCTAACTCAATAGGGAAATTTGGGAGAAATCCTTATGGTTGAGAAACATGACCATCGTAAGAATGAAGGGTGGTGGTTGAATGTTGAAGGGTTTGGGGTCTAAGTTTCTACCAAATAAAGGTTGACATAATGCAAGTGGATGGTCCCTTATCGATGATGCATCAATGAATGAACAAATTCCAAATAGTGACTGGAACCTAGAAGGCTATAGATGATGGCATCCAGGGTTCTCCTTGATCCAATTCGAAAGTGATCAACTAAGAGTTAGAGGGATCAATGAAACCTAATGCAAATACAAAATATTTGTGTTGCAAAGGAAAATTTTTGAGGACTTCCAGAGCGGACATGGCCAAGGGATATTAGGCTAAATTGTTGACAAAACTGTAATTAAGAGTGGCTCTAGTAGTAGGCTTGTTCGCAATGTGATGTAAGGGAACCGAGGGAATTTGGAAGCCTCATCTGTAGGGGGTATCGATGAATGTAAGGACATATCATGAGTGGTGTAGGTAGATTCTGTGGAGGGATCAATGGTTTCACTGGTGGATCCATATCGGTTTATTCGATTCTGTAAGTTGACATCAGATGATAATGTTATAGGATGCTGGAAACCAGGATCAATGGGTTAATCTGCATAAGTGGTTGTGGTATTTTATGGTACCAAGGGCTCAGTTGCAACCATTTCTTGGTTTGGTAATGGGTTCTACAGAACCATAGGTGGAGGGCCTTTTAGTGTTGGGTTTGGTTGTGCCAGAGTGGCCGCATTGGGGTCACGTTGATTGTCCACTTGTAACAAGTGGAAAACATGATTCATATGTAGGAACTGATGTGTATAATGGTTTTAAGTGTCACAAATGGTGCATATATGGTTAGTATGAAAATAAGGGTTCTTCCTAGGTATAGGTGGAGGGCGGGGATTGTGTTTAGGGGGGTTAGCTCCGTTGTTATTTGGAGGGTTGGGTTGTTGGCCACCTCATTGAGGTTGGTTATTTCCCCTATTCCCACCTCTATATCATCATCCCTACCCTTATTGGTTATTGGGGGTGGGTTTATTAGGGAGGTTCTACTAAGCATAGACCTATCCTTGAGGAACATGAGGAGTCGGGGTTGGAGAAGATATAGGTTGCACATGTGGTGGGTAGTAGGAAGGAGTAGCTAGAGGGGATGCAAAGCCTATCGTTTGGACATTACACATAAGTGCCAAGTATTTTGGTCCATGAATGTGAGAAATGGGTGTAAGAAACACATATGAAGGTGTGGCTTTGGACTAGGCCTCTATTCATGAAAATTCAGGGGTGTATCTTGGTTGGGAAACACTAGGAGTGTTACCAGAGTGAGGTGGCTTCAAAGGAGAGGCCTTGTATAGGTGGGGGTTCTGGGTAATTGAGCTAATGAATCCATCATTAGCATGGGATTCCCCCAACATATCTCAACATGAGGAACCCACATGGGGAGCATTAGGTTTGATTGTATAAAGATAACCTAATTGTGAATAGATAAGATCAAACTATTGTTCTTTGAGGATTACTTCTTCCTAAGTTTGTGGGTGCTCAGATGAAACATCTTGGCGATAGGGGGGAGTAAGGTTTTAATAAACCAATTGAGTAAAATCCTATCATTTAACTGGATTTTACATAAGCTATGGTAATGATGCTACTCATGGATATGATATATGATATGGGCAACTGTGTTTTTTCTATAGGATAATAGGATTTCCTCAAGGATAATGAGGAAAAGTATAGATAAGAGGAAGGGGGAATTTCAAGGCACCATTTAGCTATAACACTTGTGAGTGTGCACTGGAATAGCCACAATCACATATAATTATCCACTATGTTATTATAGGAACACCATAAGTGGAATAACATAATGCGGTTTTGAGGATATTCTCCCCCCTTTCCCTCATACCTAGGGATATCTAGTGGGAGTTTGGTAAGCATGTGAGGCCACATTGGGTCATGAAATATGGGTCCATTAATCAACCATGCCAAGTCAAGAAGGTTGAGACTAGCCATGAATGGTACACTAGGACTTGGACTAGATCTAAGAGGGCCAGGAATGGTGTTGGGACCAACGATCATGTAGTTATCATGTGCAAGCATGGGTTGGTAGGGTTGAGTTATGACAGTATGATTAGTCACTAGGATGGTGTGATTAGAAAGAATGGTGTTATAAGGTCCAATGTCCCCATGCATAAATAGAGGTACAGTATGAACCATGGTGGCTGGAGTGGGGCCACCACTAGTTAATAGTAGGCCAACATCAGTGTGTACAGTAGCAAGGGGTCTAATAGGACCAATACTTATAGGTATGGAATAAGGGATACTCAGTATGATGGGTAGAGTAGTCACAATCCCAATATCAACCATCCCTCCCTGAATGGGTTTGGGAGGTGTACAATCCATGGGGATAGATGGGGAATTGAACAAGGTAGGTTTGAATTAATAGGAATCTGAATCAAACTCAGATGTAGCGTATTTCTCTGAAGGTGGTGAACGACATTGAATATGGATCTCACGATGACAGTTCAAGGAAATGAACTGAGGGGTGTGCCCCATAAGTCTCTATGAGTAGTGTGGTGGATAAATGGTGGCATGATGGTGTGATATATGATGAATGAAGGCTCAAGGGTGTCAAATGAAAGCTCAAAATTCACACTACAAATGAGTGTGCAGAAGGAGAGTTGATAAATGGTGGTGTGCAAGACAAAAAGAAATATCTAATACTGAACTGTAACAATGTGTCAAAGAAGACAAGTCTACAACAAAGCGACCATAAATACAACAAGAAACACTACCTATAAAGAAAATGACGCACCAAACTATTGGGTATAAGTGCAAGCAAAATCCTAGCTACAATATGGAATCCCCTCACAAATTGTATCCTCTATTAGGTGGCCAAATCCATAGTCAAACAATATGAAATGGAAGAAACAGAGGCTAAGAGAATCCCATTACCGAGAACGACATAAGGTAAAATAACCCTAATAGACTGGAAACTAGGATACCTTGTCCAAGACACATTCAATATGGTTTCCTGGTGCCTTTGTTCCTCGACACCTGATGTGGTCCTCGACATGCATGAGGAGGAATTTGAAGGGTTAGCCTTCGGTACAGAATGGAGTATGGTATTCCACCCTGACTTCTGGAATGCCTTTGTTGCAACTTACCCCCATAAAGAGGGAGGCCCCCTAATATACTAGTCATGGTCCTATGAATAAATAATAGAGGGTTTTGATTCCCTAGAAGACAACAACTATGTCTCAGATGTAAGTGACAAAGGGGTGTTATTCAGATTCCTATTCCCAGTGTCCTAACTTAACTACAATATTTTTTTGGTCCTCAAATGAGGTTACAATGTTGGTTGCGTTAAGTTAAATTTTAGGCTCAGCTTGGGGTCATTAACCAAGCATTTTACTTTAGGGTGTGAGATGTGTACACAATTGATGCGTAATGTCTAAATGCCAGTTCTCTCACTGCTTTAACACAAATGCAAAAAACAAAAACTACAAATGACAGTAAATATTTTTCAAAACAACTAATGTTTCCAAAAAACAAAATGTACATAAGTAAATGAACGCATCAGGAACTTAACAGTCAGTAGGAAACACATGGGGGTCTCTACTACCATGCTCGACTAAGGGAGATCACATACAAAGTAAAGAGGACCAAAAAACAAACATGGGGGATGAAAGCAATTAAATCTGGAAGGGAAGAGTTAGGTAAGGTATAGAACATAGACAAGGGGGTTTGGAAAGGGACTCAAACACCTCAAAGGAATGAAAAAAATGCAGGTTGCACATGTCAACAAAACATCTGTGTTCGGGGTCACACATAGCTATAAAATAATTGTGATAGGGGAAAAAAATCAGCAGAAAGGCTCAGGTCACACAAAATAATGGTTTCTGCATGACAGGTCACATGAAACTAGGTCACAAAAGAGACATGGATCGCTCTGAAAGCCTAGAAAAGTGGGATCTGGATTTTTGGTCTAGGTCACACTTATCAGGGGGAAAGGTGCAACCTAGGTTGCACTTATTAGGAAAAAATGTGTGACTTATTCCACAGCTTTATGTCAGATATGTGTGATCTAGCCGTAACTAGGTTTTTTTTAAGGAAAAACTATTGGCTTGGGCCAGGGGGGAAGGCACTGTGAAAATATTGGTTCAGATATTCCATAGTGGGGTCATATCTATGACAACTAAGGGTTCCCAAGTAGAACAAAACAAAAAAAACACTTGCAAAAACAAATATCCAAGGGGATCGAGCCAGTGGAGTCACCAAAACTGTAGTCGGGATTTCTCCCCTACTACATGCAAAAGTACCTACCCTAGATTAGTTGGATCTAAGGGTAGAGTTCATGGTGCAAGGGATTTCTCTTCCTCAACTTACAACAAGAAATAACAATAAATTTATACTTTTATCTAACTAATGTAACAACATAACATAAACAAATACCTTCAACTTGGGACACTCCAGTCATTTGAGGAAATGGTCCGTAGGCTCCCATGATCTTGGTCTTTGTTTATCTACAACAAGGGGTTGTCACTGAGAAAGGAATCAAGGGTTACATAGAGAGTACTCAATGTGCAACATGGGATAGTGTGGTGACAGGTGATGATGGAAAAAAATGAATTAAGGAATGTCCAAAATTTAAAAGTTTATGGCATGCAAAGTGGTTGTGGGGAGACCTTCACAATGCATTTATAGAATTATCCAATGTGTTTTGACCCATTGTATTTTATTGTTCATGGTATTTTTCCATGGTTTTTGACCCATTCTCATTTTAGGTTTTTTTGGTCCTTTTTAGAGAGCGAGGTTATATTGCAATAAATGGTCAACTTCACTGTATATATGGGGGAAGGAATAATAATGTTTTGGACCGTTTTTGGTGGAATTTAATTGTGAAGGTAAAAATGGAGGGAATAATGGTGGGGATATGATGTATAATTATGGTTTGTACCATAGAGATCTACGTGGAAAATTTTTGGTGTTAACATGTGGTTATAATATCATTGAATCTCATATCAAATACTTGTCATTATTTTATCTAGATTTCATCATGTCAGGTGTTTATCATCATTACATTTATCTTGTTCTGTGGATCTTCTCCATAATTCACTTGACTAAACCATTTTCGATTTACCACTTCGGCATGTTTGCTCATTTTTATTTCTTCCATTGCCTTGTCATGGTTAAATCAAGTTTGTAGACTCTAGCTTTCATAAACGGTGTTGTCATAATGCAAATCAATGTCACTAAATTCAATTCACCATGCTTGTCACATCAATATCTCACTTTTCAAATTCTAAATTCCTTTATTTATTTAAGAAATACTTAATGTCACTCTCTAAATCAACAATTGTGAACCATTTTCACATGGAACAACTTACACTAAACACTTGGAACCTTGTGAAAAGATTATTAACCAAGGTTTAGATGGGAATTATGTTCCAATAAAATGTTAAAGTGTTTATATTTCATATTATACGAGGCATATTTATACATCCGTACATTTGAAAGAGAAAATACTTTATCTGAAGGAAGAATATATAATATATATATATATTCTTCCTTTAGATAAAGTATTTTCTCTTTCAAATGTACAGATGTATAAATATGCCTCCTATAATATGAAATATAAACACTTTAACATTTTATTGGAACATAATTCCCATCTATACCTTGGTTAATCATATCTTTACACAAGGTTCCAAGTGTTTAGTGTAAATTGTTCCATGTGAAAATGGTTCTAATTCCTAGTTTGTGCACATTTGACCCACTTAGACTAGTGGTTATGCCATAAAATATTATTTGTCCACTTACCCATTCCTTTCCTTTTTCTATGGATTCAGTGCACCCCTCTATGTTGCATTTATGGGGTAGTTATTGTATTTCCCTATTTTAAGGAGACTAGGTGCACCTTCTTGATGATTTGGTCAATTTTCTCATTAATGGTCCAAAACCAAGCCACTAAATCACCTCTATCTCCCTCATTATGGTTACTTCCACACTTGTTGATTATACTAACCACTTCATGTTCCATTTAGGTTCATTTGACCTCATTATGGACAATACTTAGAGTTATACTTGGCACAATGTAATAGAATGGGGGAATTATTCAAGATAATGTTAGATTTTTATCATTTAAGCTAGCATTATCTTAGGATATTTAATTGAGAGAATAACAAGAACAACAATCAAACATAAGAGACAATGAACACAAAGTTTTTCCTCGGGGAAACCATAAAGGAGAAAACCCCGCAACTTCCTCAGAGATAGAATCAGCACCAAAAGAAAAACCCCAAAAATAGTAAGATGATCTCCCGATAGCAATAGTCTCTCTTTCTCTTGTACCAACAAATTCTTCTCTCTCAGTTATGCACTACAACTGATTGTGAGTGAATGTATAATAGATAGAGAATATCCCTATCTATTTATACTAATTCTCGACTTGACAATAAATCACTAGGGCTGACTTCTCTAGGAGAGTCTAATAACCCTAGGGCCCCACAACTGTGGGGACTTTAACCCTTGATCAATAGGAGGGTTACCCATAATGACTTTACATGACTTGTTTACATTATTCAATCTCCTGATAGGAACATCGAAGCATGACATGACTCAAGTACATTACAGACACTTCCCAGAATAAACATCGGGGTACAATACATAGGATATACAAGTGAATACATTCCGAAGTTACAAATACATCAACACTCCCTCTTAACTAGGAAGGTATTCTCTCGACACAATTGATCAACACAAGCATTCTTCTCTATGTCATTTGGATCATCATTGAGTTCTCATCATCTTCATCTTCAAGTAATCTTCATCTTCAATTCATCTTCATCTTCAAGTCATCTTCATCTGGATATGGATCATCACTCGATTTGGATCATCTCCACTGGATCTAGATCATCACTGCTGGATCATCACTACTAGATCATCACTGTTGAATCATCACTGCTAGATCATCACTGGATATGAATCATCACTTGATCTGGATCATCTATGGGTCATCATCACTGGTGCTATCTCTTGATTCTTCTCGTCACAGGAAGTTCTACAGAACCAACCCTTTTTCATGCTGGTTGTAGGTCTATCCTTCATGTAGGTCTTTATAGTCTTCAACACTTATATCAGACCATGGAATGAACCATGTTAGAAAGTCCTACCCAGCACTTGTATTTGACCATGGGAGGAACACATACAAGAACCATGTCAAAAAGGCACACCCAGCACTCACATCTAACCATCGGAGGAACACATTCACTTACATCTAACAATGTGTAAACACATCGCACCAGAATGTATCTACATTTACATCTGACCATGTGTAAACACATCGCACTAGAATGGATCTGCACTTACATCTGACCATGTGTAAACACATCGCGCCAGAATGGATCTGCACTTACATCTGACCATGTGAGAACACATCACATCGAAATGGCTCTCAATCCCAAACTGTGTATTTCTAGTAACTGACCAGGTACCTCCATTCTCCTAGAGAATGGCATTCAGTGCTTATATTTGATCATGTGGGAACACATCCCACAGTCACCTCATAATGGCTTAGCACTCACATCTGCCATGGAAGGAACCAATCCTCTCACCATGATAGAATGGCTCATGGACTCATCACTTCCCCTTGGAGGGAAAATTGATCTTGAGAACAACAAGTTTCTCCCTGAAGTATTCAAAATTCACTCTCACTAATGGCTTAGTCAACACATCATCTATCTGTTCGTTCGTCGCAACAAACTGGAGCTTCACTACTCCTCTCTACACCATATTCTTGATATAGTGATATTTGATCTCGATATGCTTCGACTTGTCATGGAACACCGGGTTCTCAGAAAAATTCACACAACTCTGGTTGTCACAATATATACAAGTAGCATCCAAATGGAGATCAAATAAATCATACATAAGCTTCCTCAGCCATACTGCCTCGTAACTAGCCAAACAAACTACAACATACTCTACTTCGGCTATACTCAGCGCCACATAGGATTGCTTCCTGCTAAACTAGGAGATCACACATGATCCCATACTGAAGAAACATCCTGAAGTGCTCTTTCTATCAATGGCACTGCCTACCTATTCTAAATCAACATAACCTTCCAGGTTAATCTTCTGATTCGCCTCATACTTGAGCCCATAATCAACTGTACCCTCCAGGTACCTCAGAATATGCTTTGCAGCAATCAAGTGAACATGTCTCGTATCTGTCAAGATTGGCTCAAGGTGTTCATATCAAAGCAAATATTTGGTCTTGTATTCATTAGGTACATCAAGGACCCAATCATCTGACGATACATGGTGGCATCATGGCAATTCTGATGAAGAATCACTTAATAGCTTCAAGTTCGATGCTATAGGTGTGGTCATGGCTTTGCAATCCATCATCCCAAATATCTTCAGGATCTTTACTCCATACTTCCCTTGTCCCAGGGAAATTCCATCTGCATTCTACCACACCTCCATGCCTATAAAATAGTGCATCATACCCAAGTCCTTCATTTCAAACTCAGTAGAAAGCTTCCTCTTCGTATCATCAATCAGCCCATCCATACCTGTTACAAACAGATCATCTACATACAATAGGAGTATCACTAGGTTACAATATTCAACCTTGTAGTAAAGTTTGGGATTTTCTTTACTCTTGGTAAATCCCAAACTAGATAGGAATCTATCAATTCTATCGTACCATGTCCTAGGTGCCTATTTCAAACCATACAGGGCTTTCTTCAATTTACACACATGAGTCTCCTTGTCATGTGTCTCAAAACCGAGTGGTTGCTCCACATACACTTCCTCTTCCACTACACCATTCAAGAAAGCAGTCTTGACATCCATTTGGTGTATCTTCCATTTCATTACTACAGCCAGAAAAAGTACTGATCTGATGGAAGTGTATCTGGCTACATGTGCAAAAGTTTCTTCATAATCTATTCCTTCTTTCTGGGAGAAGCCACAAGCCATAAATCTTGCTTTATATTTTTCTATGCTTCCATCTGTAGCATGCTTGATCTTGTAGATACATTTGGAAGTTACAATAGACTTCCCTTTTGGTCTTGGAATAACATCCCAAACATCATTCATCATGATCGATTGGTACTCTTCGATCATAGCATCCTTCCATTCTTTTCTTTCTACCGCTTCTTCATAGTTGGAAGGTTCTTTATCGATGAAGTCACATAATAAGGCTACATAATCGGAGCATGACCTGGTTCTTTTCCTTTCTCTATGATTTTCTTCTGGAGCCCCATATCTTTCTGCACCTTGGATAGCTTCTAGTACCCAAGCATGTTTCCTCTTGTGAGGATTCTTCTCCTGAGGTGGATCTAT
Source organism: Pseudotsuga menziesii (assembly GCA_001517045.1). Taxonomy (NCBI): domain Eukaryota; kingdom Viridiplantae; phylum Streptophyta; class Pinopsida; order Pinales; family Pinaceae; genus Pseudotsuga; species Pseudotsuga menziesii. The sequence continues at coordinate 114,885 of LPNX010795386.1, read as the reverse complement.
AGATTCTTGAGGTTCTTCGAATTCTTGATCTTCTTCTCGAATTTATTCATTCATGGTTGTGTCATGAATTCTAGGTACTTCTGGTTCTTTAGTTTCTTCAGCAAATCTCTTTCTGGATTTGTTGTAAGCTGAGTCTTCATCAAATGTTACATCCCTGCTAATGTCAATCTTCTTGAATCCTAGGAAGTATATTCTATAAGCCTTCGATATTTTAGAGTATGCCACAAATATACCCTTCCTTCCTGAAGGATCTAACTTTGTCCTCTTTTCTTTCAGAATATGTATATACACTGGATAGCCGAATATTCTGAGATGGCTGGCTTTTGGTTACTTGTCGGAAAAGATTTCTTCAGGTGTCTTGTCCTCGATTACTTTGTGTGGAGTACAATTTTGTACATACACCGCAATTCTGGAAGCTTCTTCCCATAGATGCATGGGAAGATCTTGATCATGAAGCATGGCCCTTGCAACTTCCATGATCGTTCTATTCTTCCTTTGTGAAACCCCATTCTATTTTGTATTATATGGAGTGGTTAACTCCCTCTTAATCCCTGAATATTTGCATAATTCTTTGAATTCATTTGATGTGAATTCTCTGCCATTATCTGATCGAAAGGTATTAATCTTCTTTTCTGTGTGGTTCTCAATCAAGGATTTGAATTCCTTGAACTTGTTGAATACTTCATCCTTGTTTTTTAAGAAGTACATCCATGTCTTCCTAGAAAAATCATCAATAAAAGAAACATAGTATACATACCCGCTTAATGAACTAGATGACATTGGACCACAAACATTAGAGTGAATGATTTCCAAGAATCCTTTTGCTTTGCTCTCGCTACTTGGAAATTTCTTCTTTGTGTTCTTTCCCTTTGCAGACACCATCATGTTTTGTCTGAATTTCTAGAATTCCTTCATCAACTTTTCTTGCAAGTGGTAGTGCCCTATAGTGCACATGTGCAAGCCTTCTATGCAAAAGTTCATTTGGCTCTACTGATTCATGGACCAAATCTTGTTCTGGTTGGACCTTCAATTTGTATAGACCTCCTTCTTGTTCCCTAATCACTACTGCATCATCAATAGTCTTTCCCTTTAGCCACATGAGAACTTGTCCATCTACAAATGCAACCCTCATTCCTTTTGCATCTAATGTAGATATGGAGAGGAGGTTCTTCTTTATTCCTGGTACAAACAATACATCCTTTATCTTTATAGACTTTCTAGAATCTAGCTTATAGGAGGAATCCCCACTACCTTTTATTGGATACTGGTAGTCATCTCCAAGTTTCACCTTGTGGGGTGATTCATGTTCTGATATTTTCACAAAGGATTCTTTGAATCATGTCATATGTTTGGAACCCACACTGTCTATAATCCAATCATTGCTTCCATGTGTGATGTTTGTCGTGAGAGCAAAAATCAAAACATATTCTTCATCAATTGAATAATTGTCACTGTCTTGTCTGATTCTCTTCTTGGAAGGCTCATCATCTTCTGCAGCATGAGCATGATGTATTTTCTTTTTTCCCTTCTTCTTGAGAGATCTATATTTTTTTCTAGGATAATCTCTTGCAAAGTGTCCTCTTTCATCACATGTATAGCAAATGGACTTAGACATATCTTTAGACTTTCTAAAGTTGCTCTTCTGGTGAGAGTGCTTACCTCTGTGATGGCTTGTTCTAGTTTTCTTAGATTGTACTGTGAGAGCTTGATCTTCACTTCCCATCTTTTCTTCTCATGCTAATATTCTAGCTTCTTCTTATGAGCATTCCTCCCACAGTCTACTAAGCTTGACTAGCTTCTTTCTGGCATAGATCCCTTGAATAAAAGAGTCCCAAGCCCTAGGGATACCATTAAAGGTGGTCATCACAATTTCTGCATTCTCTACTTCTTTATCTACCACTTCTAGCTGTTCCTTGATCTGAGAGACCCTTGTAAAGTAAGAATGGATAGTCTCCGCATTCTAGATCTTTACATTCTTCAATTGGTTTCTCAAAGTCATGTTTCGGTTTATGTTCTTTCCTTCAAATAGTTTGGTCATGGCATCAAACATAGCTTTAGGTGTCTTTAGGGAGGACACCTGTCGTATGAGGTGATCCTTTATTGAATCAGCAATAATTCTCTTAGCCATGACCAATTTATTTTT
>LPNX010795386.1:70009-112703 GCA_001517045.1 Pseudotsuga menziesii | reverse complement strand
TCTCCCTCTGGAACTGGAACCTCCTCATTGATGTAGGAGTCCAACTCATTTTCTTCCAGGACCAAGGAGATCCTATACTTCCAGGCTCAGAAGTTATCATCTCCCTCAAGCTTTTCATCAAGCTTGGGATGATGAGACATCTTAAGTGAGAACCTCAAATGGAAATACAAAATATTTAGATCTTACCAGGTTAAGATGTCGAATCTAGGTCTGGAGCTAAATTTTTGCAGAGCTAGTTCAGGAGTAGATTAGGGTTTGAATTTCCCAGAGTTCTATCCAACCAAAAACTTTGATCTTGATCTCTAAACTTCGATTTTGGGGAGGAGATCAATCCAGGCCTGGGCTCACTCAAAAATTCCCCTTCTGTGGGAAGCCCTAATTTCTGACAACAGTGTCGGGTCAAAAACTAAAAATGATTAGAATTAGATTCTGCTTCGACAAAAATATGCACCCTGGAGAGGAGAGTCAATCCAACCTTCTTTTGCTGAAAATATATTGAGAGAGATCCAAAAAGTAGGAATCCCTAGTTTCCACAGTTGCACGGTGTCTTCTTCTTAGGTTAGCTCTGATACCATGTTAGATTTTTATCATTTAAGATAGCATTATCTTAGGATCTTTAACTAAGAGAATAACAAGCATAGAAATCAAACATAAGAGATAATGAAAACAAAGTTTTTCCTCGGGGAAACCATAAAGGAGAAAACCCTGCAACTTCCTCATAGATAGAATCAACACCAAAAGTAAAACCGCAAAAATAGTAAGATGATCTCTCGACAGCGGTAGTCTCTCTTTCTCTTGTCCCAGCAAATTATTCTCTCTTAGTTATGTGCTACAACTGAGTGTGACTAAATGTATAATAAATAGAGAGGCTCCCTCTCTATTTATACTAATTCTTGACTTGACAATAACTCACTAGGGACGACTTCTCTAGGAGAGTCTAATAACCCTAAGGCCCCACAACTACGTGGAATTTAACCCTTGATCAATAGGAGGGTTACCCACAATGAATTTGCATGACTTTTTTACACTATTGAATCTCTTGATAGGGACATAGGGGCATGACATGACTCAAGTACATTACAGACACTTCCTGGAATAAACATCGGGGTACAATACATAAGATATACAAGTGAATACATTCTGAAGTTACAAATACATCAACAAATAAGACAACATTAATGTGAGATACTCATATGGTTTATTGGACCCATGGTATTTACTCAAAGTATTGCATGTAATAATGTTTATATATTGTACTGGGTTTTTTCTCAATCACCAGAGTGGAAAACTTCCACTGGAGTGATTTTCCTCTAGTGTTCTATCCAACATTTCTTCTCTATTATTTCTATATTTTTGTTCAAATAATTCTAAGTGATATTGTTTTTTCTATCTATATCTAGGCTAGAATGTCACATGACTCAAAAAATTTGTTGTGATGTTGTGCATTCCAAAAATTACATGGTATCAGAGCTAGTCTGGTGCAAAACAATTTCCATAGTTGCTTCCAATTATTACGTTTGGTCTTTTTGTTTCTCCTTTTGGACTTTCTCAAGCATACTATAAAAGTAAGGAATTTCAAATAGTGTCGTTTGTAGGTACATGAAGAAATGGTAGAATATTCCACAGATGATCTAGTTCAAATTTCTTCCTCTATGGATACCTCTATTTTTCATTAAGTTGTTTTTCATGAAGATAACATACGAATTGTTCTTCCATGATTATTATATTGACTCTGCTAGTGTGCGGAAGAGTAATCCCTTGGATGTCTTGGAAGAATGATCAAATATTGGATATGTTGCATTCACTCTCCTTGGATCCATGCTTCTTATGTATTCCTATATGATTGCTATGATTGATTTTCAAAGTTGCACAGAAGATGTAGGAAACCTACATTCACTTGGAGTTGATCTCACCTATTGTGGTTTGAAGCAAAAGTTTCAAGTGTTTCTTCATGCATTTGTATTTGTTCTCACCCTCGTTGGTTCTATATGCAAGTTCAAATGGATTCCAGATTTTCTTTTTTCCATTGTTGAAGAAATCAAGCGCATGTTTTGGGAGCATGATCCACTTCTTCCCAAGAAGAATATTCCTCCATTCATACTCATTTATTTTGGAGTGTATATATATTTTTGTTTCTCTTTCATGTCCATTTTTTAGGGAGTATTTTCCCCATTTGGTTTTTCCTCTTTCCTTAGTTCATATGGATTAATAATGTAAAAGGTCACCATAAGCCTTGTTGCTTGGGCCCTCAATAATTTCTCACAAACATTTTGGCTTAATGGGGGCATTGGAACATATTTCCTAGATAGACCTTGGTTAATGATATTTGCATAAGGTTCCAAGTGTTTAGTGTAAGTTGTTCCATGTGAAAATGGTTATAGTTCCCAGTTTGTCCACATTCAACCCATTGAGACTAGTGGTTATTCCATAAAATATTGTTTTTACACTTACCCACTCATTTCCTTATTATATGGATTCAATGTGCCCCTCTATGCTACATTTATAGGGTATTCCATGTACTACGACTGGTACCAGCAGAAAATTCAATGTAATTTGAGTAAAGTGAAGACATCTACCCCTTTCATTTAGCCAAAAAACCAAAGAAGAACTAAAGTGGTGTGCATGGGTTGAATCTACAGTTATAACAACAAAGAGGTAGGAGGTATCTGGGTCCTTTGGAGAGATATTACCATGATGCAAATTTATTCAATCCTCCTGATTCACAGATATAGAAGCAAGGGTAAATCTAACTAGGGAGTATAGTATTTATTGAGACTACCTATTTGTTGTCTCCATAGTTTTACGATAAACCTATTTTAGAGGTGTTGTAACCTTGCCCTTGATAGACATAGTCTAGTTTGGATCTACTTCCACTAAGAACAACTTTTTTTGGATGTGTAGCAAATTCATTCTCCCCAAGTTATTTATGACGATCATTCCATCCCACAACTGGTTCCATCGAAGCCATTGACCCTCGTGGGATTAAGAAAGGAAGAAAGAGGACTAGTCATACCATCCTTCCATTCATCCATCTGATCAAGTAGGTGGCAGCAGAAGGAGGTGTATAGCAATAACATTTCCATATTAAGGCACCAGGTTGGGTTGGTCAGGTCGATCCAAAAAATCTTATAAAAAATGCATGTTTTACTTTAACAATTACCAGCTCAAGGCAATTTGGAATACACCACCTTTATACTCTATAATTTACCATCTCTTGTCGTGATTAGTGGGAAATTTTTTATGGTTGTGTTTTTACATTAAGCATTTTCCTATTTTAAGGAGACTGGGTGCACCTTCTTGAGGATTTGGTCATTTTTCCCTTTAATGGTCCAAAACCAAGCCACTAAACCACCTCTAGCACCCTCACGATGGTTCCTTCCACACTTGTTAACTATCCTAACAACTTCATGGTCCATCTAGGTTCATTTCACCTTATTATGGACACTACTTCGAGTTACACTTGGCACAATGCCATAAATTGGGGGAATTAGTCAAGATAAGCCAACATTAATGTGAGCTACTCATATGGTTTGTTGGACCCATGATATTTGGTATCCCATGGTATTTACCAAAGGTATTGCATGTAATAATGGCTATATATTGTACTGGGTTTTTGCTCAATAATCATAGTGGAAAGCTTCCCATTGGAGTGATTTTCCTCTAGTGTTCTATCCAATATTTCTTCTCTATTCTTGATATCTCTTTGTGCAAATAAGTCTAAGTGAGATTGTTTTTTCTATCTAGATCTAGGCTGGAATGTCACATGACTCAGGACTTTTGTTGTGATGTTGTGCATTCCAAAATATTACACATTTTTCATATAATATACTAAGTGCATATTTCAAAATACACAAATAATGTAAACTACCAATCTTCCACTAAAAGAAATCATATCTTCGAATTTACACATAATATTGGAAATGTGTTTCCACAAGTTTTCTGATCTTATGCAATTCAATGAAAACTATATTCCAATTAAAACTACTCTCCATCCATATTCACCAATTTCCATTATATAAATGAATACTCATTAATCCTACTTCGAAATGCTATCTATTTTAATTCAATCTATCCATAAGAATTATAAGCTATTCTTTATGCTTATTTTTTTCATATATCCTATTTAATTACACTTCGTATTCCTTTCATCTATATCAACAAATATCTACATATTTTTCAGTTTAATTATACAAATAAAAACTTGAGTTGCATCTTTCAAAGAGCATATCAATTTAAGCATATACATGAGCATTGACTATCTCTTTCAAATACATACCCATCACATTGAATGTATTTTCAAGGCATAGCAACTAAATCATTTATACAAACATAGAACTATCTTCAAGCTATTTCAATTAAATCATTATAAAATCTTACTATAAAACTTAATCCCAGTTTATACATCCATCATTCAAATTTAATAATATAAACATCAACCACTTCATTAATGCAAAATATATATATAAAATTTTTCACTATATGTAATGCTTTTACCATTTACCATTTATGTAACATATACAATTTAAAACACATGATAATGCACATATATAACTTACAATTCTTCCAAAAGCACATATAAAATTCTTTTCAATATATGTAAATATATAAATGCAATTCATTTCAAAACATACAGAATGTATAAAGGGAAAATAAAAATATATAGATACATATAAAATATGCATTCTTCCCATGACTGCAAAGCGTATAATATACTCTTGTTTCGATTCTTAGAAAAATATTTAAAATACTATAGAGGGAAACCATCTAATTGGATTATAGGAATATGTAATTTTTTTCTTTCCACATTTTTATTTATCAATTATGTATCAAAATCTTGGTCTATGGTTTTTAATTACAATACATTATTATTATTATTATTTTAAATTCTAAAATTTAAAATGTAAATATCTTTAAGATTATTTAAAAGATACATAAAAACTATATTTTAATTCCTACTCCATACTAAACACCAACTATGCATTTCAATTTTATTTCCTTGGATATACATAAAAAAAAAAATTTAAACAATATCCCTCCACTCATTTCACCCCTTTTTTTACACAATCCCTCAAAATAATTGGATGATATAATTCAAATGTTAATTTCACTTATTATTTTTCGATTACAAACTATCTAATTGCACCGAGAGAAGTGAGGTGCTTTCATGTCACGTTATGCTAGCGGACATAAGTAAAAAATATTAAAAACAATGAAAAATATAAATTGCATATAACACTTAAATAAATAAAAATGATAATTAAACTAGCATAAATCCATTTTAAACCCGGACCTATCAAATTGAATCCCTCTAGATGCTTGATAAATATGAGTTTAAAATAGATCTATACTAGTTAACTATATCAATATATGTATATAAATAATCGCGTAAAGCATGTAATCCATTTTTCATTTCATTCTATCTTTTTAAAATCTATATTCCATACTTTGACTTTTATATATATATATATATATATATTACTCTCATCTTTAATTTTTCACTTCTCCATTAAAGATAACTATAACATAATTAATTTATATCAATATATTTAAATAGTGATGGGAACCGATTTTCATATTTAGTTTATACAAAAACATTCTCGATAAGCTCCATTGGTCAATACTCGCAAATATAAAGCTTATACTCTATTCTTACCTGGCAGGAGACAACCTGCCTTCCAAGGATTTTCTGGATGATGTAACAAAAGTTTAGTGGCATATCCAACATTTAAGTGGGGTTGATGGTTGGATTACTGGGTTACCTTAACTTAGAAATGGCGACTTCCCTTTTCAAAGCTGCAGACAAGCGACTAAAAGCTACGTGGATTTCTGGGAATTACTCTCCTCCAAGGCGATTTCACCGTAACTAGCAACCAGTGACCCGTAACCAATAAGGGAAGCATTACGGTTGAGACCAGCAGATTCCATCAAGAATGATACCTAGAAGGGGCATGCAGATAAATCTAATTCCTGATGTCTATCATGAATTTATTTGTATTATATAGTTACGGAGATAAGAATTTAAGCATGATATCTAACCACAATCGTTCACAAGATATCCAACATGGTTTATGGCTTCCACAATTAGACCTTCTACTCAGCACATGTTTACAAGTCATGCTTACATTCATCATGAAATACACTTCCAATCTAACAGTAGTAGGTTTTTCCCTCATGAAAAATGAAATCTAAAATGTAAATCAAATAACCCTAAATATACCATACTACCCGAAGACATTTAACATAACCACTCTATCAACAGACATATCCTTTTCTCTTAGTTAGGTAGCTAATTGAGTGACCAACGGTTAGTTAGGTAGCTATTTGAGTGGCCAAAAGTATTTGTCTTACCTATGGTATTCATCCATAGTATTTTTCTGTTGTATTCCCATATAAGTTGGTGTTGAGAAGGAAATCAATTTCTCATTGTGTTTCTATTTAGAATTTGCTTCACTTGTTTTCACTTGTTTTTATTTAATATGGTATCAGATCCTACTGCCTGATCTTTGTCTGGGTAAGCCTTTTCACAGAATGGAAATCACTCACTGGTGCAACACCCAGCCCAGATCCTTTAAACCTGTAAATGTTTGCACCGGTGATTGATCGTTTGAAGGAGGCAAAAACGTGGAGGGGAGTGCACAGCCAAAATAAAAAGAGAATGTTAGACTCTGGTTCAAACCCAGAGTTTAAAAAAAAATCTGAAATCGGCCCAAGTTCAATGCTGTGAATTAATTTTCTTACTTGACGGACGGAGCCCCATCAATTCGCTTTTCTTGGTTTGTTGCTTGAGGATGGGTCGATTTAAAAAAAAAAACCAAATTAGCACTGGATCGTGGCATACCATCCGGTCTTAGTGAAGAGCTCTGAATTCCCAGATTGCATTCTATTTTGTTGGTTGTTATTTTCACCTTTGCTTCTAGATCTGTCTTTTCACTCCCCTCTTCGCTGGTGCCAATCCCTCACCAAGCGTTGGAAGGGGAGCTATGTCTCAGGACCTCAGTATCAGCAGCTCTATGCGGCTCTTGGCATGCAGGTGGAGACCGTGGACAACGCTGTCAAGGCTGCTCTCCCTACTGTTCGTAAGCCACGACTGGCTCTTGTTCGTAAACCAAGGGAAGAAGAAAACGCTCCTAGGTGAAAAATCATAGCGATCTACCTGCAACATTCAGTGGTCCGCGTTGTTTAAAGGAAGCGCCACCCCTGCCTCCATCCTTTCGAAAATCATGCCCACCTCCATATCGTTGATTTCTTTCCCCACCACCGCATTTTCCCTTTAGGGAAGTGCGTTACCACAAGGGCCACGACACATTTCACATAGTGAAAGCGCGGTGCCACCTCCCATTTTTCAAAGCTAGAATGCCAGACCACCTCTCCGCGCATACAGGGAAAGCATGGTGAACCGCCGAGTGCACAAGAAGCGCTGCTCATTTTTTTCAAATTGAAAAAAAAGGTAAGAGAGCGAGGAAAGATCTTTTAGTCATATCAGCATGGCTAGTACTAGTACATTAGCCGATCTCTGGACCTGTTTTAATGGGGCCAACTATGATTTTTGGTCTATCAAGATGAAGGCGTTTTTCTAGCTCAACAAATGTTGGGATATGGTTGAAACTGAGTTCAAAGAACTAGATATAAATGCTTTGGCCACAATGAAACAGACCAGATGAGTGCTGTAGAAGTTCACTGACACCGAGATCTCATAGCTACATGGCTGATCCAAAGTTGCATCAAGGAGTCCATTTTCCTGCTGATCTCAGGAGCTACCAGTGCATATCAATCTTGGAATCTGCTTGCATATGCCTACAAAGGAACAGATCGAGTAAAAATGGTAAGAATGCAAACCCTACGCCTTCAATTTGAAAGTTTGAAGATGAAAGAGTCAAAAACAATAGATCAGTTTATGACTAGGGTTTTGGGCATTGTGACCCAATTTCAAACCTACGGTGAACCTCTAGAACAGAAGATAGTTGTTCAAAAGATTCTTAGGTGTCTCACCAAGAAGTTTGCTATGGTAGTGGCTTCCATAGAAGAGGGAAAATATCTGTCTCAGTTCACCCTAGAAGAGTTGACTGGATCTCTTCTAACCCATGAAGCTCAACTCAATCAAGAAGAAAAGTTGTTGACCAATGCTTTCAGCACCCAAGCTTCCCTCAACAGAGTTCGAGGCAAAGGAGGACGAGGTAGAGGAAGAAGAGGCAAAGGGTCTCCAGTTATAGAGAACAGAACCAGTCACAGTCATGAACACTCATATCATTCAGAACACTCTCAAAACTCTCAAGGTAAAAGGGGGAGAGGCAAGAGATGGACCAATAAGTTCAATATTCAGTGTAACTACTGCAAGAAGTATGGACAATATGGATACAAGTAAATTTGAACCTAAAATCCGACAACTTTGATGTCTGAAATTCGACAGACACATGTCTATTATTTGACGACAACATTTTTTTGTCGTTGGTGGGAATTCGTTAGTTATTCAATTCCATTTCAAAAGGCGTAGGTATTTCGACAACATATCATCGTAAATTAGACAATTTTTATTTGAATTAGCCATCTAAATTCTGACAATGAGACGTCGAATAACCGACAGATATGACTTCAATTTGGCACCTGGAAGCCATGATTTCAATTAACTCTTCATAACATGGCATGTCCTAGGTGTCAGAAATCTGACGGCCTGTAGATGGCCTAGGAGTCGAAAATCCGACAACTTGAGGATGGCCTAGGTGTCGGAAATCCAACGTCCTATAGATGTTTAAAAAAAAACAGCATGCTTCAGAAAGCACATTGATATTCGACATTGATCAAGCGAGTATCTTGATCTATGTCCTTTTCTTTTGATGATCTACTCCAGATAATACTTCAAGAACATTTTCTTCTTCCGTGCAAATATTTATTTTTATTTGATTATCTGATCTCTTTGGTAGAATTGATAACCCTGAATTATGTTTCTTCAATATCTTTCTTTTCTTCTTCATAATGGAATTATGATGCAAAGAAGTGTTTGGAACTACCCTAACGTCATTGTCTTTAGTCACAAATGTAGAAAGCACACGATCTTTGACATTAGGAACATAGTTTTCATGAATATTTTCAAAATCTTTTTCGCCCTTCAAATTTTCTTTACAGTTTGAAACCTGAATGCTCTCTTAAGTGTTTCCATGTTTAAAAGACTCAAAATTGCTGGCAGTGTTATCTGTCACTATTTTTCGACAATCTAGGAACTCACTTTCAAGCACTAATCAAGAACCTCTAATTTATTTTTCCATTAACAGAAGGATATGTGGGCACAATTACTATTTGTAAAACTTTCTCTAAAAGAAATTTTCCTGTAAGATCTACAATTACAAGTGATGTTTGTCCTCCATCAATAACAATCACCCTATTTAGTCTGCTTACTTTCCAATACCCTAGCTCCCACTCCCAAAACTATCCTCTATTATCCCCTTTGCTGCTAGGTGCATTACACCAATCATAGAAGTGATGCTTCTAGAGATGCTTCCCAAACATTGCATGTAAGTGGTTGCAAAATATAAGCAGAGATGGAATGCTTCACAAATACACTTTCATAGTGTTCTCTGGTTTTCATAGATGCAATGAATGACATTGGAAAGTGTACAAAAACTATCTTAGACACATGATCCTTTGACTCACCATCCCATTATCCAATTTATAAGTCCACTTTCTAAATTCTATCATTGTTTGGATGTCCAAACAAGTTTGCAGGCCCATGGAGTATGATACTCACAGTGTCAACTTTTCCCAAAAAATGGTATTTGAAACCTTTTCCTACAAAACATTCCTCTAATATTTCCATGTAAAATTTGGGATAAAGATTCATAGACCTATAACACCTCTCTATCATAATGTCACCTAGAAGTTGAGGATATGAAAAACATTTCAGATTCATCCTACATGCAGTCATCATACCACTGAAAATTGTAACACACATCCTTGTTCCTGACCTTACAACTGTAAACATAACTGTTTACAAATATGGGCATATTATGAGAAACAAATATGTGGGTTTCTTGTAGCAGTATCCTTAAAACTAAGTTTTAAATGGGTTGAATATTTTGAAGAGCAGTATACTCCATTTTGTAGCAACACTAGTATGCCTATATGTCACAACCTTTGTTTGGCATTCCCTTCATCACATTACATAAGAATTTTGTGGAATTACCGTGAGAAGTAGCCCTACATATTTGGGTGATGATCATATTGGATTATGAATTATGTGGATTAGTTTAGATCCCAGTCATTGGAGTTATCCTTACTTGCATTTAGATCACTTTTATAGGTTGTTTTGGGTCTTTGACAACTCTCTCAGAATTTTGGTAAAGTGTTCGGCCACTGGAGCCTTTATTTCCAATTTGGAGAGGTTTTGTGTTATTGGGAGGGGTTGTCCAACTTGGGAGCTGATTTGGCATGATTTGAAGTCACTCCCTTGATTCCCTTTCTACATGGTAATTATAGATTCTAGGGAGTTTGTCACCTATTAGGATCCTTTTCACTTGATCATTTCCTATACTATGGAGGTTGTCACCAAATTTTAGTCATTATTGAATGACCTTGATACCCTACTGTAGAATACATACTAGAAAGTTTAAAAGGATTGAAACTATAATGACAAGGATTCCAAAACCAATAAATGTGTCATGATAAAATGATATTATATTGATTACCTTATCCTGCAACATGTGCCATCTCTCAAAAGAACACAAATAGGATATCACACTATACACACTTACCCTACAATTACCACTGTAGATATGCAAATTTAGAATAAAACCATGAACTTTAATGATTTATAATCCAATTTGGAGGGACATAACTATCAATCATTTCCAACTATCACTTTTCTCAGTCATCTTCCCATATTCTGAGCTATAATTGCCTAAGCATCAAGAGTCACACATACACAAATATATACAAATATATTGTTATGCGCCTAAACAACATTTTATGATTAGAATACAATACTAACCAAGACAGATTGATGCAATAATATTATTTCAAATTTTTAGTTATACTCATTTTTTAACAGCATGCCCAAACCATGGTTAGGTACCAAGTTTGTATTAGCACCTACTAGTCATTTTCATTTTGGAGGGAAGGTTATGTTCCGCTGTGATCCATGGATAGCCAAGACAACTTGGTATCTCTTACCTTGAATGATCTATGTACAAATGAGACTGTACAATATATTCAAGAGACCACCCAGGGAAGCATTGATGTTTTTACATCATATTCAAAAGTTTCCCTTCACAATAATTCCTATCATCCAATATAAATTCAATGGTATTGTGACTGAAAAATAGGTACATTATGTTGCCTAACTAGAAATTTTGATGCAGAACCTTGAGAATGGTCTATATTACTAAATCTTCCAAGTGAAAATTGAGTTAACTATTTTGTTTGCATCAGATAGATTCAAGTCCAATGGACCCTAATAACATTTCTTCTTGTGATCCATTTCCCACACTTAGTCTTCTTCAGAAAAAGAATTGGATTCTCTACTTGTTCGTAGAACCTTTAAGATTTCATCAATACATGATCTTGATTTCCCATCATCAATCTTTGGCATAAAGTCCTCTTTCTCTATATCTTTATCATCATACTCCTCACATATCTCTTTCACTGCCAAAGTAAATTTAGTTTCATCCTTTCCTCGACATTTGGTTGGCAACTTATTTTCCAACTCAGAGGTGAATGGATGAATGTCAATAATAGCACAAAAACCACTGCAAAAGAAGCAATAAAAAAATGAAATCAATAAACCAAAACATGCATCTATTTGTAAAATAAAAAACAAATCCTATATTTTAGAAGGAAGTTCTTATAGCATATGTAACATTTACCATCCACAACATTTAAGCTTGCAAAATAAAATGCTACAGAATAAAGCATAAATCATAATTTAATACCAAATTTCTAGATTTGGATTTTACTCAAAAATAAGGTGAATATATTCATGGAAAATTCGATGCACTAACAACAATGGAAAAAGGTGTCCTCCACGACTTCAACTTTCTCCTTGGTATTGCACAAACTGGGCATACTTCAATGAACAAATATAAACTGCTGTAGATTCCTTTCAGTAGATAACATTGAGTTGATTTGGTAGATATTAGACCTCACACAAGAAAAAGCGGTAGTAGAATGAATATTTAATTCCAATAAATATCTATAACACAAAACTTACCTGCAGAAACTTTCCAGATATGTGTGAAGTTTCTGACAAGCATAAATTTCGCATAAGCATTAATTTGGATACTATAGATGTCATTTTATATATACACCTTTTCAGAGCAAAGGGGATGGTATAAGGCATCATGGAATTCATTTATTTTTTCTAGGTGCTATGGAGTCTAAACATTGTATATGAGTTTTAGGTTCAGTTTAGCTGCTATCCTAGAATGGAGTACAAGTCCCACATGATGGGCATCAGTGATTGTATTTCTAAATTTAGTTGTTTATATTTCAAAAGAAAAATTCTAGGTTGTATCTATACACTCTTAGCAGATGTGATTTGAAGATTCTTCTTTTCCCTTATCAAAGAATATCTCTGAACAAAAATGATGTTTTATTCCTACATAACCTTTTTATGCAGTTTCTTGGAATTCAAACACTACATTTGAAACATGTGAAATAAAATAACAAGTGAATTTAGCAAATTTTGTTTTGTTGTAAAATCCATAATAGAGGTCAGTGAGGACATTGTATGAGAACTTACAACTAAATTCTGGGAGAAATTCCACATGGAGATGGATACAAATTACAATCTATGTAAAGAGGTCTTTCTTTAAAAGGAACCTACACAAAATGAGACACTACAACTAAGTCACTAATAGAGTATAAGGCTTAAGGAACAAGATTCTCTCTAACATCATTCTTTTAAGCTCTATAAATAATATTCAACATGAAACATGGCCAAAGAGTATGTACAATGATATAAGCAACCCAATGATGCTTGAAGAGGTGCTAAGACTCCATGTACAACTTTAAGAACACCTTTTAAAATAGGTAAACGAACTACTAGGAAATGAACCAAAAGAGTGCTTAAATATAACATAAATATTCATAGAGGATCTTATGGAATTGAAAACCTAACCTTCTTTGTCATATTCTAGGGTCTCATCAAAACTACTCAGATGGTCATCCCCTAGAGCACCTAGTAGGATCTCTATTTGTTGCCTTTGACCATGCTTCTACTTCTCTTGGTTTTATTGTGAATGGCCCACAAGAAGGCTGCCTCTATGGTAGTGAAGGTGAATGCCTCTACTGCCCCAGCCTCCTCTTTTTCACAAATATTAGGATCAACAATGTCTAGTGGTGTCACTAGTAATTTAGCGACCACCCATCCTCATGCCCCCTCCTCTCACCAAAAGAACACAAATGTGAGGTTTTCATCAGATCTGCTCCAACAAAAGTTATAAGTTTTCGGCATCACACAGAATGGTTTCATCTAAGGTGGCCCTCAATTGATCCCACAGGTTAAATTCAAATGCTTATGCTCTGTCCAAGAATTTGTGAAAATGACAAAATTTCCAGTAAGAATATACTTCAATTCAGAGGTATGGAAGAGATTGCCCAGGTGTTTAATTCATGTGTGTTCGAGAATTGGTGATTACCAGAAATCCAAAAGGATGATGTTTGTTCACCAATCTCTTCTCACATTTTTCTAGAGATACAAGAATGAATTGACAAAGTAGCAGAAGGATGATTTGGAAAACTTGGTTCGACATCAGAAGCATTACTTGGTGACCCCTTAAATCCTGAGAGAATTGAGGAATAGCTGAAATTGAGGCGAGAAATAAGGCGACATTCTCATTTCTACTGTTTCTCTAGTTTCTGTTATTAACAAAACAATAGAAGAAGATAGTTGGGATGTTCCAGAAGTTCCAATGGATGAAGACTAGTGGCCGAATATGATCATAGCTCATTTTTGGGATCACCTGTGGAGGCGACATTTTGAATTATTAAATGCGATTTGTCTGCCTTATAGACAAGCAAATTCTAAAATATGGGCATATGATATTGATTACCGGTATTATTGAACCATCGTCCTTCATTCGATCTAAGAGAATTGAGAATGTGGGGAGTATTGTATTGAATGATAAGAGAAGGAGCAGCGTAATCTCTAGGGCCACCTCTGCTTCTATATCTTATAATGAAGCCAACCTGATTTCCTCCATCAACATTTTTACTACCAGTGGAGAGCCTGTGCAGTTCAAAGACCTCTGGGACCAAAGCAATGGAATGCTGTGGTGGCTCTCCTTATGCATTTTGGGTGTCCATGTTGTTGGGATTTTTCTTCAACATTGAAAGATGTGAAGCCAAAGTTTGACTCAGTTGGAGTGAAGCTAATAGAAATTGGTATAGGCACTCCGGAGAAAGGCCGCATTCTTCCTGAAAGGCTACCATTCCCCTTGGACTCTCTTTATGCAGATCCAGATCGCAAGGCGTATGATTCTCTTGGGTTATACTATGGTTTGGGTTGGACATTCTTTAATCCTGCCAGTAAATATTTGAAGAATTATACAATTTCTGCAACCCCAGAAGATAAAAGCAGTGTATTGCAACAGGGAGGGATGTTTGTTTTCAAAGGAAAAGAGCTGTTGTATGCAAGGAAAGATGAGGGTACTGGAGATCATGCTCCCTTAGATGAAGTTCTCCCAAGCCACTTTATCCTAGGAAAGGCTACCTAGAAGTTGCGTGTGTGTACATCACCTGAGCAGCAATAGCTATGGCAGTGACATCCTAAATGCAGGAAATAAGTACAAATATGCACCCCTCTGCATCATATAGAAATCCTCTTGGTCCTATGAGTAGTCTTTCTTCTTCGTTATTAGTACTCGGGGCCAATAAATATGTGGGATCAAAGGGCAGAAGAATATTCCGAAAAGAGAGGGTGGCAGAGGTTTTCCACTTGTTGAACATTGTTGCTTATTGTGTCGAGGGACACAATGGTGTATACGATAGAGTTCATTGGAGGATTATTTAGATGATGACTTTTCTTCAAAGAGCTCATCAATGCTCATCCATGAATGCAAGTGGCATTTCATTTAAGTGTTTTAGTCATAGTAGAAGTATAACCCTATTAAATAGAGACATGGGTCATTTTCTTGTTTTATTAGCCAAACTTGACAAAAACTCATTAGACTAGATCCAAAAAATACTAAAGAGGTTAGCTTTGCTATCTTTTATATATATTTCATTGTAAAAATATTAGTGAAGAAAGGAGGAGGTAAGAGAGTTCCAGCCAAGAGCTGAGATTGTATTGGCAGTAATTTCAACATTCTGATATTGGAGTGGAAGGAGCATGTATACACTCTATTTTTGTTAGCTGCTTTGAAATGATTATGTTCATATGAGCCGCCTTTCTGTTTCAATAATTGAATTTCATGTGTTGTGATTTATCTTGTGTACGGTCAATTAAAATCCATTGCTAGATTCTCACGATTAATGTGAAGTTATCCTTAAGTACTATATGCAGAACCTGGTTCATGTTTTTCATAAATTCATACTCATAGCTTTGTCTTATCAATCTTGATTGTGATATATATATATATATTGTTGTTCAGTATTAGCTTTCAAACCTAGCTTGACCTCTGTACTATTATACCTCTAGCACTCTATCAACTCAGTTACCCATTAAACAAAAATTTAAGATTTCTCTAAGCTTGACCCTAGCAGTCGGGGTTCAACTTTAGTGATAACAGCTCCTTTAATGGATATGTTAGCTTAGGTTTCTCCAAACAAGAATGTCTCTTTCTCCAAGGATATCATTTAAGGATGTGGTCAAATTAGTGAGGGACCTTTAGCCCCAACATTCTACCCAAGGAGGGAGATTCATAGAGAGAGCTCAAATTCTACTTTGGTCCTACAAGTCTTGTCAAAGGAACTTTATTACAATATCAAAATCTTCTAAGAAGGCACTTTGATTATTCATTTCAAAAAACTGGCCAAGTTGTGGTGCTGTCGTACCCTAGAGTAACAAAAACTAGGAAACACATGTCTCAGTGAGATTTTGTTCCAAAGGTTTCTTTTGGTTCATTTTGAATAAATTAAACATAGGAATAGAGAAATGGAAGGGGGGTCTTGGTTCTGGGATAGAGATTGTGTCTTCCTAACTCTTTGGTTCCTAGGATTTAATCTGACATCCATGACAATGTCATGAGTGAATGTCTAGGTAAGACTTCCAAATTTTCAAATTGATCTCTAAGGAGATGAGGTCGTCAAGAAAATGGACAAAGCTTTGGGAAAGTTTATCAATTTTCACGAAAGGAAGAATGCATATTTTACGCTAGTTCTAAGAGAGTCTCTAGAATTGTATCTAGGGAAAGGAATTCCATATAGGGTCATCCTTGAATGTGATCAAATGTAACGGTATCAACCATTGGATTATATAAATTCATCCTTTTGGTGCATATGTTGTTGGGAAATGGGTTATTTAATGGTGTACTCTTCTCCGAAAATGATTGGGTAAGTAGAAGAGAAAATTGAACCTCAAAGTAATGATTTAGAGGGGGGAAGGAAACCCCTGAGAGGGGGACCAAGATGATTTCTGATTCAAGAAGAGAGAAAGAAAGAGGGCATCTAGTTGAGGTAGAAGCCAATTTGATGTTGGGAATGATTTCATATGACAAAGACAGAGATATAATGAAATATAAAGTTTCAAAAAAATCACAACGACTAGATCATTTCATATATAGAGGAGAAATCGATAAATGAGAACCCCAACATTAGTTGATCTTACAAGACAAGAGGCTCCATTTGCCAATGCTTACTTCTAAAAAAAATAGATCCAAATAATGTAACCAAGGATAAAATGAATTATCTACTCTCAAATGCTCTAAGGCATTGTCTCTCAATGATTTTTGCACTTAGGTATAGCTAGGGTAGCTTATAAATTTGCAATTTTTAATATAAATTGTGTTCATGTTAATAAGTGTTGGAAACCTGAGAGATGGAAACTGTGGGCATTTTTCTCTTTGACCTTGAGGAAAATATGGAAGAAAAATTTTCAAAAATTGACAACTAAATCATTTCATATCTAGAGGAGGAATAGAGAGATGAAAACCCCAACATTAGCGGATCTTACAGGACAAGTAGCTCCTTTGTCAATGTTTACTTCTAAAATAACTAGATCCAAAGAATTTAACCAAGGATAAATTGAATTATATACTCTCAAACACTTGGGTATAGCTGGGGTAGCTTGTAAATTCACAATTTTTAAGATAATATAATTTCAGACATGGCTCTATACAGATTTAAAATTGCCAATGCCCAATAGAGCTGATGCAGTTAGGAAGACTATTGGCACAACCATCGAGATTCCCTTTTAGCTCTAGTCTTCCCCACCCGTATTGACATGAATTTCAAAGGGGAGAATACCAAGTCCTAGGTGACTTTGGTATAATAAAAACTCCTTGGATGTAGTACAGGTAATCCTAAGGAAGACAACACCTTGCAGCATAGCCCCTGGGACACATTTCTACAAAACAGACAAAAGGATTTAAAAAAAATATACATGGATAAATTAACTAACCTAGGAACACAAGGCATACTTAAGGTTCACTTTATTCTTGGTGGTACACTTCTCCTTCTGCTCCTTCAATGCCATAGTGGGATCATCCCAGCTTTTTCGCAAGGCCCTCGTATTCCAAATTTTTTATTAGGGTAAAAATTACACAACTTTCTGTAGCAGAAAATAAGGTTTGTGGGTTTTAATTTCTATTACCTCTATAGAAAATAATATCCTCACCATTTTCACCTCTATAGTAATCACCCTCATAGATATGAACTCACCTGGAGATAAGGAAAGAAGTAATCACCCTTGCATATATGAAATCACCTCTCCACCCATGATTATCCTTGGAAATTTGTGATGCATATCTCTCACGGCACTCGACCTTTCAACATTGTTATCATTATTGATGGTCTAGGCATTTAAATAGGAATTTAAAATAGTACAAATTTTAGCACAATGTTAATTTTTCAATTAAAGAATCTAGTTCTCTTTAGTCTTCTAGGGTTTGGGTCCACCCTTGGGTTACAACTTTAGGGTTTATTTTTATATCACATTTCATTTTGTGTGTCTATAATTACTATTAGAATAGCATACATAGAATGAAAAAAAATGGATTGAATAAAGAATCGAACTAGCAAAGGTGATGTGATGCGCTTCTCCATTGGAAGTAAGATTCCATGTTTTTTCTTCAACCCCACTATAGTGGAACCAAGCTGTAAATAAAACTAAAAAAAAGGTAAGCTAACAGCTTGAAAATCCAAAAAAAGAATGGGTATTCAATGAATAGAAAGATGTATTGAACCTTGATTTCTTCCATGGAAAAAATATGCCTATGAACCTATCAAATCACTGAGTAACATTAGGTGATCTGGGCCTTATCTCCCCAGATTGAGTTCGTTTTCCACTAGTTCAATTTCAGGTTTACCTAGAAGCTTTGTCTCCATCCATCATTGAACATGTTCCTGTTGCTTGATTGAGATCCCACAGAAGTCGATCGGGCTTGTTTGTAAATTCAGGGTAGAGCAAGCATAAAAAGGGGGTTTCTCATGGTTTTATTCTCGAAACTTTTCGGCTTCATACAGGGATTGGGAATCTGGAAGGAAAAAATATATGTCCTTCGATGGCTGGGACGAGAGTCAACATTCCTTCCAGGTCGATAGCTTATTGAAAAGTATGGATGGATCTATTATTGGGATGACTTCCTCTCCCTGCTCTGTCTCTTGGTGTATATTAATCTAGGGGTAACCATATAAACTATCCATGAGGTAGAGGGATTTGTGGATATCATATGCAATGCTTAAAGTAATGGAGCAAAGTAGAAACTATGCATAGGATAAGGAGGAACCCTAGTGTGTTCCAAAGGGATTTTTGAGATTCAGTTCATACACCCAACCCAATATGCCCTCCGGGGGCCAAACATATCCCATGGAAACAGATAACTGGGTTAACTATAGTATCAAAAATGGTCGCGATCCACGAACTTTATAAACTGGTGATCCACGAGATTTATATATAATTTCCATTTAGTGTTGAAAATATGATGATGTTGTCTATTTTGTGTCGAAAATATGATAGGTATCGGACCACTATGAAAAAAAAACAAAAAAAATGCATTTTATCTTAAGTAAAATTCGACAACAAGGCCAAATTTTAGAGTGCCATCGGTTGATGCCATTGGATTTTTTGTTCAAATGTAGTTGTGGAATGAGACTGCAGAAAGAAGCAAGCTGTCCATAACAGTAACAAGAACAATAGCAAAGCTATGTCTCTAAAGAATAAGAAGGCTCATCATATGTTATGTTTCTGTCTTATAAATCAATTGAAGAACACTGCAGCTCAGATCTATGGATACTAGATAGCAGTTGTAGCAATCACATGACATGTAACAAGACACTATTCTCTAGTTTGGATTCTTTTGTAGTCATGAATATCAAGCAAGGAGATGACTTTTTGGTTCCAGCAAAAGGAAAAAGATATTATTTATGTACTTACTAAGCAAAACAAGAAGAAATTTATTCATTAGGTGTTCTATGTACCACATTTGACTGTGAATCCGATAAATATAGATCAATTACTTTAGAACCAATATGATATTTGGTTTTATGATACATACTTTACTATTTATGTTTAACCCCCCAGTAAGAGACTCATAGCCAAAGTTGAAATGACCAAGAATATAATATTTCTTCTCAATCTCAGGAGTGCCAACCTTTTAGAGTCTATATCCCATACAGTTTCCAGTCTAGATGAATCCTGGTTATGGCACTGTAGATTCGGTAATCTTCCTTTCAATATTCTCAATATCCTACACAAACAATCAATGGTCAAAGGGTTACTAGTTATTCATGAATAATATGACACCTATGAGGATTGTGTCACTAGTAAACATCAAAGGGACAACTTCCCCACTTCCACATCTCGAGCCAAAGACATCTTGAAATAGTTCATACAGACCTCTATGGACCCATGCAAACCCAATCCATAGGAGGTAGTTTTTATTTTCTGACCTTTATTGATGATTTGAGAAAGAAATTATGGATTTATTTCCTCATAAACAAATAAGAGACCTTCCCCAGGTTCAAAGAGTTCAAGGCTCTCACTGAGAATTTGTTTAGAAAGTTCATTAAAATCCTTAGGTCAGATGGTGGAGGTGTATATGATTCACATGAGTTTTCAGAATTCTACAAGCAACATGGCATCCATAGATAGCTCACCACTAGATACACTCCACAACAAAATGGATTTTCTAAATGAAAGAACCAGACTATCATGAACATGTCCTGCAACATGCTTTCACATAAGAAGCTATCAAATGAGTATTGAGATAAAGCTGTTGTATGCTTGATCTACTTTCTCAATAGATCACTCACGGCGAGTGTCTAGGACAAGATTCCTGAAGAAGCATGGATTGGCGCTAATACTAGTGCTACACATATGACAATTTTGTGTTCTGTTGTATTTTCTCATATACTTGATGAACTCAAAAGAAAATTGGATAAGAAGAGTGAGTGTTGCATTTTCACTCGTTACAATGAACAACATAAGGCATACAAACTATATAATCCTGTCACCAAAAATTTTGTGGTGAGTGTTAGAGAAATTAATCTACCTTAGTACCTTGATCTACTCCTAGGAGACATTTTAGTTTGTCTATTACTTATGTTATATGATCCTACTTAGGATATATTGATCTATATTGGTCTGTTAGCTGATTTTTGGCTCATTAGCTCACAGTTGAGGCACTCCACTTTGATTATCCTAATAGTTGATACACTATAGTTTCATCATCCTAACATTCCAAGTGCATGCATTGATTAGAAACCACTTCTTCTTTGACTAAGAATGCTAGTGTGTGAATGTGGTTGTTTTATGGTATTTTTGGTCATTTATTGGCTCCTAGAGACTCACCCACTCACACATGTGT
Organism: Pseudotsuga menziesii; assembly: GCA_001517045.1. NCBI lineage: Eukaryota > Viridiplantae > Streptophyta > Pinopsida > Pinales > Pinaceae > Pseudotsuga > Pseudotsuga menziesii. Next base: position 91,752 of record LPNX010795386.1, on the reverse strand, counting down.
CCTCCCATGCCTTGCATGCCTACATTTGTTCCTCCTTACATGTTCACACATGTATTCATGACTATTTGGTTAGGTTTGGGAGCTTGTTAGTCAACCTAGGGGGGTTAAGGGGTCAAATCATAGCTTGTCACTTGTATGCATTCACATGGGCTTCAAGGGATCATGAATTTTACCCAATGTATTATAAATATGTACCATACACATATATAGGATGTACTGTAATATAATGATCAATTAGTAGCACCATTCACTTTTGTTGTTCTCTTGCATATTTTGTCAAATACTTTGATCATGAATATTTCTCTAGATCCTAGATCTCATTGTGAAGCAATTATCACATGGTATTAGAGATTTGTGGATCTACAAACAAATTTAGAGAGTTTTGAGTTGTTGTTTAGGTAATATTTCCAGAAAAAATTGAGTGTTTGCATTGCAGGTTCTACAACACTTTTGTCATAGGTTGCGCAATAAGAATGGATAAGACTCAAATATTCATGACCTCATTCAACTATTTTGAATGGAAGTCCAAATTGTGGTCCAACTTAGGTCAAAAGTATTGTATCGAGTCACCATGGAGACTGAAACCGAGCCCAACTCTACTATGGAGAAAGGTAAGTACTTCAATAGACTTGATGAGGAATTTGGTCTTTCTTCTCTTAGTACTTCGAGAGATCTCCTCTTTCATGTAGAAATTATTGGCACACCCAATGAAGCTTGACTCAATCTTGAGTCACTATTTGGGAATACTGATGAGATGAGAGGGCATCAACTCAAAAATGAGCTAATCTCACTAAGTCCAGCTCAGACTATCTAAGACTTCTTCACCAAGTTCAAAGCGCTTGTGCTGCAGCTGAAACATTGTGGCATAGAGAAGAAATATGATCAAAATATCTTTCCCATCCTTTCTAATCTAGGGCATGAGTATTCTTTGTTTATTTCAACATTCCACTCAAGCAAGCTTACAGGTAAAAATTGGAGGATGCCTCTTCTAGAAGACATCATGGAGTCTTTGAATAAGGAGAAAGACAATATAGTTCAAATGGGTAACATAAAATCCACCAAATATCAAGCCCTTTCTTCTGGTGTATCAAATCAAGCCAAAGGCAAGAAGAAATATTTGAAGCAAAGAGAGAAAGAGAAGAAGCATTCAAGTACAGAAAGCTCCAGTTTTAATGATGGGAGTTCGAGATCTAGGAGGAGGAAGAACAAGAGGGAGAGACCCACATTTGGTTATTTCAGAGTTTCACATCTTTAAATATCTTGCTTCAAAAATAATATGGACATCATGACCAAGCTCCTTGAAGAGAACCATATTGATCTTCCAGGATTTGCAAGAGGATGGGAGCACAAGCAAGGAAATGGTAAGCCTGAGCATGCATTGAGTGCATGGGTAAAAACCATTTCTGATTTCTATGGTTTTGATGGCCCTATTTCTGATTTACCTTCTGATATATCAGATTATGAAACCTCTATCCCTTCCTTGTAAGAAACCCCAACCAGTTCATCAAAGCTTCCTCCAGAAACTAGTCATTCTTCACTAGTTTTTGATGTGCCATCCAAAAAATATTCCCAAAACCAATCATATATTTCCCATTATTATTCTGAAGGTGATATACATGATTATATACAGCCTATGACAGTCATATACTCATTTCCCTAACCATTTGATGACCAAAAGACCCAACAACCCTCAAGTTCACTAGCTGGAAAATCTCAAAATTGCCTGGTTTCCAATGCTATGTCACTTGTGTATGTTGATTTTTTGTCTTGTATTTCTTTCATTGGTTGGAAAACCATATCATTGGACTTAATGGGAATTCTTCTCTATATGTCTGGACTTTATTTTATCATCCATGGTTCAAATCTCAAGTCTCTAGACCCTCGAGGTTCATTCAATTGTAAATGTGATCTAGTTTCTCACTCTTCTCTCTCTATGGACGCATTCACTCATGGATACACCATATATATGATATTTTCTTCTATATATGACATATATTCTGATATTTCATAGCCTCGTGAGATTTGTTACAGAGTTATGAAGGTGCTTCATCAAATTGGAAAGAAGACTCATAGTTTTATTCAAGATATGGAAACTACACATGAAGCAGATTATGTTGAATATTTTTGTCATAACCCCAAAATTTCATAAAAATTTAAAATTTTTAAGATAACATAAAATGTCTGATAACACAATTTACTAACTACTAGCGGTTAACAAAAAATGAAACAGTTTAACAGATAATATTAATTAGTTTCATAATACAATAACTCATATAACTTTCATTTCCATAAAGTATATAAGAATGACCTACATCTAGATTTGTTTTAGCCTTACTGATAATGTTACTTTTTGGCAAGTAGGTGAAATCTATCTTTGAAAACTTGGGCTTACTTAGCGTTATGATAATGTAGATGGACTGCTGGTTCTTACAGGTTCAATAGGTAACGATCGATCAAGTAGGAGTTTAATTCATAAGGTAGCAATAATTATTTTTGTTTGCATGCTAATATGCTAGTAAATAAATTGATTATTCTTAAGCAAGCTCTGATCAGGTAAAGTAATTGTCTTCTATTGTTTTTATTTCTAAGACATTATTCAAGTTTAGATATAAAGATCGTTATCTTTATCATACTTAGCGAAACAAAAGATACTTACTATGAGCTTACAGCTCAAGTTCTTCATCATACATTTACTTTTATTTTAACATGCTTATATCACTGATGTTATGTTTAAATGTACTATCTCTTAGTCATGGAGGTACTCCTATCAATCTCGATAGTAAAGATTTCCATTAGAGTACATGTTTCTATTTTGTCTTTTTCTTACTAGCCATGGAATTTAATAACCTATTATTTTTATGTAAGCATGATAAGAATCAAGTTATATACTTCAATACTTAAACTATTGCTTTACTGCTTGTATTATGTTAACTATATACAATACCCCTTATTTTATAATTTTCCAATATAATTGTTACTTGTATCCTGTAGAAATATTCTACCTGGAAATTTCCATGACATTATCAGTTTGGTTCTTGTAACTAGATACATCATCCTAAGATGAAATATTAACTACTACCACTTTTATAAAGTCTAAATCATAGGTAAATACATTATTAGTGTTATTTCTATAAATTATAAACCGTGTACATGGTTTACACCATAGTAAAATTACTATCATAATGTTTCCTCACTTTTATTAAGATGTAGTGTTTAATAACTACTATGGTAGATTTTACTACCTAGAACTTCTAATCTGAGGTCTAGATCAAGTGAAACAATATGACAAACATCCGTATACTATGCTAGAACCAAGTAATCATAAACAATCAAAAACTGTCTTTGTAAATAATGATAGGATTCATTATTATTATCATTGGAAAGTTGAGCATACAAAATATTATTTGTAAAAACTCACACTTAGGTCAAACCTCGTGATTGATTATTTGACATGGTTTAAAACGCCTTATTCTATAGTCAAATGACATATACTAGTTATTAGCAATTAAAACCAAATTTAAACCATCGATTGCCAATAGTCTAGTCTGAGCTGCATATAATATATGTAAATATATTAAAATCGTTTTACAAAGTGAATATACAAATTGTTATTCGGAAATGTTTATTGTATGGTAGACTTTGGGATTGTACCAATGGTAAAGTCAATGTTATAAAAATAAATTTAACAATTAACATAACCTTGATACCATTGTTTACAATGATATATTTTATGTTCTCATTAACAAACATATATATATATATATACTCCATAGTTGTGTGCATAGTTTGTTATGATCATTGCAATAACAAAATGAATTATTGGAACGAAGATTGACTATAGACTAGACCCATGCATGGTTAAAATATTTGGAGGGCACGTGGTCTGCTCCCATCCATGCATTGGTGACTTAAAAGGATGGAAAACCCTATTCACCTGTCATTTTTACTCCGATGGTTTCGCTAGCCTACAGGATACTCTGTGTATTTTTTTTGACAGCCATGAGAGGCTGCTCCTCTGCTTACTTGCTCTGTGGCTTGAGTTCGTTGCTATTGTAGTATCATTACTCAGTCTTAAGTTCCAGAACTTCGTGGTTGGGAGTTTCACTGTGTGAGTGGTTATTGGTTTTTGTGTTTGGCTCTCGACCTGTCCATGGTTTCAGTTCTGTCTTGCTTGTATCTCATCATGGCTTGTGGAGTTAAACTTGTTAATACTGTCTCCACTCCAGGTCGACATAGGGGTTTATTACTCCTCTGTGCAAATTGGTAGAGCTAGTGACAGCTTCTTCCCTGCTCAAAATATCTTCTACTTATAGGTAAAAATAACTTAGTTTTAAATGGGAAACTCTTTGTCATTTTATTAATATTGTTAGGGTTTTAAACTTACAAGATGAGCATTATACTAATCACTCGGTATCGTGCTACTTGCAAGAACCCATGATAGCTCCAAGCTTCGGTGAAAATAAAATAATGGCCGGCTTCAGTGGACTCGTGAACCAACCGGTAAGCCCTGATTTCAAACATGGGTTTTACCATACTTGCAATGAGGGCTGTTGAGGGAGAAACATGATGCTTGGAATCCTGTTTCGGTTTCTCGTTAGTTAAGGGATTTTAGTATGATGTTAATTTCCAGTTCACTTGCAAACCCTTGCTGTTAAGCTGGGTAATACCGGCCCTTGATCCGTGATTTGTATTTTTGTTAATTTTCTTTTTAGCCTTATGGCCTGACAATGTAAATATAGTTGGTTTTATGAAGAAGACTTTGTAAATCTTGGAGCTCTGTCTCGTGTTGTTATGATTTGTTAACCTGGAAATTATATGTTTAAATTACTGTTTATAAAGGATGTTTATTTTTAGATAAGACTGTAAACAGTCCACGGCACGATTTATAGTCTTCTTGTTAAGTTTGCTTACATAGTTAAAAATACAAATGGTTAAAACTTTAAATAGATTGATTTATAAAAGGATAAGTTAGTTGCTAGGGTTTCGACCCTCAGATTCTTCTTTCACAAGTTATAAGCCTGTTCATTGAAATAATTTGCTCCTATTTATGCAATTCTTAGTTTTATTTCGTTTAATGTTTATATTTACATTTATTTATTTACTATTCTGTAATTTAGAAATATTTCGATCTTTGTAAGAAATAGGAGGTTAAATCTGTAACTCTGTTTATTTTTCATAAATAGAGAGATTATACACATAACCCTAAGTTGTTTTGTATTATGTAATAGTTTAAAATTTAGTAAATAGTTTAAAAGATATACTGTAAGGATAATAACTTGTGTATATACTTAACTGTTATCTTCTATAAACTATTATTTGTATTAGTATACTATTACTATAACTATAGTGTAGTTTACTATTTCTTTTCCTGCATTCTTATTTAGTTATACTAAGTAAAAACAATAAACACAAATTAACCATAACACTATTTTTCATAATATTTTAAGCATTGAAATAAATTTTACTTAAATATCTACATATACAAAATCCTATCTACTATTTTCGTTCTCTTAAGAATTCTTTCATCTACTTACAACATTCTAACCGTGCTAGAGTACGACCTGGTTTCCACGTGAGGAAAAACACGATTTAGAAATTTATTCTCATTCTATTTCACTAATCCCTAAACCAATTTCATTTCTATAACAATCTAATAAGAATACTAAATCTAGCATTTTACAAACTCTGAACTTTTAACATTCATACAACAGTTAAAATAATATTTATTTAACTAAAACCATAAAATAAAATAACATAGAACCTATTGAGGACAAGATGACAACAACTTTAGGAGGTCGTTTCTCCCTACCAATCTCCTGGATAGCGCTCAAACAACGCTTCCTCAGGACCCTCAAGCATGTTCCTGGTCTTCTTGGCTGAGAACTAGTGGAGAATGAAAAAAGTAGAACCCTCTGTCAACTGACTAGTTCAATATCTCAATAAAACACTCTGCTCTCAACAGTATGCTCTTCAGCTTAAAATTTGCAACTAGATCAATCAGTAGTTATCCCCTCAAACACTTTCTAGATTTCCCTTCCATTGAATTTCTCTAAAGTACATTCATTCAACCTGAATGATCACTTCTCTAGAATGAGCAGCCTCAGCTCTCTTCAATGGGATTTTTTATAAAGATTTCCTATGTCTTTTGGGTCAGTTTTCATTAATTGAGCCACCTACTCTGATTCCACTTTCTTGGGGAATCATGACCACAAATGTAGGGAGGTTGCCACCTGCAACAATTGGAAGTGGTTTGAGGATGCTGCCACATGTCAGTTTGCTCTCCACCCAGTCTCCTCCACCAATTTGACCAGTAAACACTCTTTTAACAGATCTCCTAAGCTATTGTCTCCTCCTTTATTTATTTATAAATAAAATATTCAAAATTTACATTAAATATCCTTGACCCCACTAGGTCATCAATTATAACTTAGCATAAAATTTAACATATTGTTCCTCAAATAATATAAAATTATTTTTACAAAATTGGGGCATGTGACATACACACCCCCTTAAATTATAACATCGTCCTCGATGTTATTTATTCCTCATCCTCAGAATTCCCCTCGAACAGAATTGGATATTCATCCCGCATATGACTTTCCAATTCCCGGGTGGCTTCCTCTGGACTAAGGTGCCTCCATTACACCTTTACCTGACCAATGGTGCGGTTTCGAAGTATGATCTCCCTCTGCTCGAGGATACAGTCCGGTTCCACTAGAAAATATCCTTCTAGTTCCACATGTACATCATTCTAGTTATAAACATGAGTAGCATCATGAACATATTTATTTAATACGAAAATGTGAAAAACATTGTGAACTTTTAAATTCGGTGGTAAGGCTAACTGATAAGCTACCTGTCCAATCCTGAACAATATTTCAAAAGGACCATAGTAATGAGGTGCTAGTTTTGCACAAATACCCAACCTCAGAGAGCTATTTTTGGGTCTCACCTTGATGAACACATGTTCACCTACCTGAAACTCTTTTGGAGTTCTTTTAAGGTCTGCTTGAATATTCTGTTGATCTTGGGCAATTTTCATATTACCTTGTACCTGATTTACAATTTCTTTTAATAATTGAGGACCTAATACTAATCTATACACTGGATTACTCCAAGAGATAGGAGTGTTACACTTCCTTCCATACAATATTTTGAAATGACTAAATCTGGGTGAAGCTTGATAATTATTATTATAAGCAAATTCCATTAGGTGCAAATAATCCTCCCATTTACCTGGCTGATCTTTTACATACATTCTTGGTAAATCTTCCAGTACTTGGTTTACTCTTCCAGTCTGTCCATCAGTTTGAGGATGGAATGAAGTACTAAAATTTAGTGTAGTATTTAATCCTTTAGACAGATATTTCCAAAAGTTACCTGTAAATTTAGGGTCTCGATCTAAGATTATAACTTTCAGTATCCCATGCAGTCGAAAATTTTTATTTAAAAAGATATCAGCTATGTTTGCAGCTTTATACGTAGTTTTTATAGGTATAAAATGGGCTGCTTTACTTAATTTATCAACTACTACCATTATAGAATCATTTAAATTCTGATTTTCAGGTAGTCCAGTAACAAAATCAAGACTAATTATCTCCCATTTCCAGCTAGGAATGGGCAATGGCTGAAGTAATCTAGTTGGGTGTTGATGTTCAGTTTTTACTTGCTAACATTCAAAACACCTAGCGATATATTCTGCCAGTTCAATCTTCATGTTTGGCCAAAAAATATTCTTTTCTTAACATAGTTATAGTCTTTTGATAACCCGGATGGCCTGAGTATGGAGTTTTATGGATTTCATCTAAAATTAATAACTTAAATTTAGGTACATTAGGTACATACATTTTGTCTTTATACAGTAAAAATACTTTTTCATTCAAGCTGTACCCTTTACTTAAACTTTCTGTTGGATTTTCTTTCATTTTTGCTTGTAATTTTTGGTAAATTTCATCTTGTTCTAACCCTGCTTGAAGCTATTCTTCCAGATTTATTGTATAAGTGCCGATAACTGCTACAAAGTTTAGCCTTGCATTTCTACTTAATGCATCAGCAATTTTATTTTCTTTTCCTTTAATGTGTTGAATTTCGAAATCATACTCACTTAAAAAATCTAGCCACCTAGCTTGTCTAGCATTCAAATTAGGCTGATCTAACAGATATTTTAGTCCTTTATTATCAATCATTCGAATAAATTTTCTTCCAATTAAATGATGACGCCACATCTTTATAGCCTGTATTACAGTAGCTAATTCCAAGTCATAAGTTGCATAATTCTTCTCATGAATTTTTAATTTCCTAGATTCATAAGCAATAACATGCCCTTCTTGAGTCAATACTCCACCTAAACCATCATTGCAGGCATTAGTACATACTACAAAATCTTTCTTTGGATCAGCTATTCTTAAAATAGGTGCGCTGGTTAATAAATTTTTTAACTTTTTAAAACTCTCCTCGCACTTCTGATTCCAATCAAATTTCTTTCCCTTCTTCTACAAATAGGTTATCGAATTTGTGATTCTCAAGAACCCTTCAATGAACCTCCGGTAATAACCAGTAATTCCCATGAAGGATTGAACATCAGTTACATATTTAGGAACTAGCCAATCTTCAATCTCCTTTATCTTTTCAGGATCCACTGATATTCCATCCTTAGTCACCAGATGACCTAAGTACTGGATTTTATCCTTAAAGAAATCAAATTTACTAAACTTTGCAAAGAGTTGATGATCTCGTAACTCTTGCAAAACAATTTTTAAATGTTCCTTATGTTCTTCTTTAGATTTCGAATAGATTAATATGTCATCAATAAACACAACCACAAACCTATCCAGATATTTATGCATTACATTATTCATTAAACACATAAAAATAGTTGGGGCTTTAGTAAGCCCAAATGGAATGACAACAAACTTGTAATGGCCATGTCGAGTCCTAAAAGCTTTTTTAAAGATGTCTTCATCTTTAATCCTAACTCGGTGATATCCAGACCTAAATTCAGTTTTTGAAAACGTCATGGCTCCACATAGTTGATCAAACAGATCATCTATGCAAGGCAACAGGTATCTATTTTTAATAGTCATCTTATTGAACTGACGGTAAACTATGCAAAGTCATAGAGTTCTGTCCTTTTTCTTAACAAATATGACAGGTGCCCCCTAGGGAGACACACTGGGTTGAATATACTTCTTGTCAATAAGTTCTTTTAATTGTGACTTAATTTCATTAAGTTCAAGTATGTTCATCCGATAAGGGGCCTTTGAGCTGGGTACTACACCCGGTACCAGCTCAATGGTAAAATCTAGTTCCCTTTTCGGAGGCTATCCTGGAATCTCTTCCAGAAATACATCTGCATACTCTTTTAAAATGGGTATATCCTCCAATTTTAATGTATCTGTATTATTTAGATTTTCCTCATTAGTTACTATTACTGCATAAGCCTTACAACCCTTCCTAACAGCTCTCTTAAGCTGCAGAGCAGAAATATGCCTTACAGGTTTTTTTCTAGGGATTCCCTTTATGCTTATTAGTTTTCCATCTTTATTTATACAAGTAAAGGTTTTATCATAGCATTTTAAGATCACCCTATGTTGCTCTAACCAATCCATACTGATTAGTATGTCATAAGAACCCATAGGTAGTACATTAAGCTTTACAAAAGTTTCAAATTGATTCATAACTGCTGCACAATTCTTTACAAAAATAGTTACCTTCCTCTTTGCACCAGTAGCTAACTGAACCAACCAAGAATTTACAAACTTTTCAATAGGAAGTTTACATTTTTCTACCAAATTAGGTGAAATATAACTTAAACTAGCTCTTGGATCAATTAAAATAGCTATGGGTGTTTGGTTTATCTTACTTCTACTTCCACCATGGAAGTTTGATAATCTGCTTGTCAATCCTCCAAGGCTGCATTGATCCTGGGCATAGTCCTTGCTAAATCTTCCATAGCCATCTGCTCCTGTATTGTATGAATATTACTGACAGTCTTTTTCCAATTAGGATAGACTAAGGCATAATGTGGGCCATTACACTCCCAGCACTTTATGGGATCTTTTCATTCAAATTTTTTCATGTAATTACGATGATTATTAGCAGACTCTTTACTCTTTAGATTGTTCTGATTGTTTGGTGAATAATTCTTATTCCCTTGGAAATCCTTATTAGAAAAATTTATGGCCTTATTATTTTTGGAATTTCAATTGGGCACAAACTCTTTCTTCTTTTGATCATAATTATTATTCTTTTTGTCCTTCCAGTTGGCCATACTCTCCTTTTTCCTATTCTATTCATAATAGAAATTGACTTTCCTCATAGCTTCTTCCAGAGTTTTTGGATTTTCATACTCAATCCTATCCTTTATGTGATAAGGTAGATAGCTAAGAAACCATTGTACCTTTGGTTTTTCATCTACAAGGTATGGCACATACCTAAGCAAACTTTAAAAACTTATTGTTCAAATCTTTCATAGTCATTGTACCTAGTTTAAGCTCATAGAATTCTTTAGCTCTTTCTTCATAGTACTGTTCAAATAAAAATTCTTTTTAAAGTACTTATTGAAGGTACTCCAATTTATGTTCTTTTATTTTATTCCTTTCACTCTCTTTAAATCTTGCCACCATATATTAGCTTTCCCTGAAAGATTATAGATATCCATTCTAGCCTTTAATTGGTTAGAATAGTTATAAATATGAAAGTACTTCTTCATCTTAGATAACTAGAATTCCGCTTCCTCCCCCTTCTCAGTTTTCCCATTAAAGGTTGGCGGTTTGATCATTTTAAACTCTCCATAAATTTCTTCATATGGTTTATATTTTGTCTTTCTGGTATATACGGTTATCCTCACTACTATCACTAGTAGAATGAAAATTACGTTGATCACCAAACACTTCGGAAGATGAGCTGCTTTCGTTTTTAGTCTATTTAATCTTTTTATACTTATGTTGGTAACTCATATCTTCTGAATCATCTCTTTTACCCCTTCCCTTAGTTTGAAATATTTATGTTAGGATTTGATTCAGCTCGTCCTGAGCTCTCAGAATCCTCTCATTTTCTTTTTTTAACAGATTCCATTTCAGATTTTAATTCTTTTAATGTTTGTAAAAGTTCTGAGGAATTAGTGGTTATGTCTTCTTTTATAGGGTCTCTTTGTAATTTTTCTTGTTCAGTAAAGAGAGATTCCTCTTCCGCATATTCTTCCAGTCTTTCCATACCTATTGTTAAACTCAGAAACAAATTTCTCTGTTGAATAACATTAAAAGAAAACAACATCAGCAAAATGTTTTAATACACTATTTCATATAAGCAAGTTGAGCTTCATCAAGGCCTAGTGTTTGAACCTTGTGCTCTGATACCACATGTCATAACCCAAAAATTTCATAAAAATTTAAAAATTTTAAGATAACATAAAATGTCTGATAACACAGTTTACTAACTACTAGCAGTTAGCAGAAAATGAAATAGCTTAACAGATAATATTAATTAGTTTCATAATACAATAAATCATATAACTTTCATTTCCATAAAGTATATAAAAATGACCTGCATCCAGATTTCTTTTAGCCTTACTGATAATGTTACTTTTTGGCAAGTAGGTGAAATCTAGGCTTTGAAAACTTGGACTTACTTAGTGTTATGCTAACGTAGATGGACTGTTGGTTCTTATAGGTTCAATGGGTAACGATCAATCAAGTAGGAGTCTAATTCATAAGGTAGCAAGAAGTATTTATGTTTGCATGCTAATATGCTAGTAAATAAACTGATTATTCTTAAGCAAGCTCTCATGAGGTAAAGTAATTTCCTTCTATTGTTTTTATTTCTAAGACAATATTCAAGTTTAGATATAAAGATAGTTATCTTTATCATACTTAGCGAAACAAAAGATACTTACTGTGAGCTTAGAGCTCAAGTTCTTCATCATACATTTACTTTTATTTTAACATGCTTATATCACTGATGTTATGTTTAAATGCATTGTGTCTTATTCGTGGAGGTACTCCTATCAATCTCGATAGTAAATATTTCCATTAGAGTACATGTTTCTATTTTGTCTTTTTCTTACTAGCCATGGAATTTAATAACCTGTTATTTGTATGTAAGCATGCTAAGCATCAAGTTATAGACTTCAGTACTTAAACTATTGCTTTATTGCTTGTATTATTGTAACTATATACAATACCCCTTATTTTATAATGTTCCAATATAATTGTTACTTGTATCCTGTAGAAATCTTCTACCTAGAAATTTCCATGGCATTATCAATTTGGTTCTTGTAACTAGATACATCATACTAAGATGGAATATTACCTACTACCACTTTTATAAAGTCTAAATCATAGGTAAATACATTATTAGTGTTATTCCTATAAATTATAAACCTTGTACATGCTTTACACCATAGTAAAATTACTATCATAATGTTTCCTCACTTTTATTAAGATGTAGTGTTTAATAACTACTATGGTAGATTTTACTACCTAGAACTTATAATCTAAGGTCTAAATCAAGTGAAACAATATGACAAATATTCTTATACTATGCTAGAACCAAGTAATCATAAACAATCAAAAACTATCTTTGTAAATAATGATAGGATTCATTATTATTATCATTGGCAAGTTGAGCATACAAAATATTATTTGTAAAAACTCACACTAAGGTCAAACCTTGTGATTGATTATTTGACATGGTTTAAAACACCTTACTCTATAATCAAATGAAATATACTAGTTATTAGCAATTAAAACCAACTTTAAACCATCGATTTCCAATAGTCTAGTCTGAGCTGCATATAATATATATAAATACATTAAAATCATTTTGCAAAGTGAATATACAAATTGTTATTTGGAAATGTTTATTGTATGGTCGACTTTGGGATTGTACCAATGGCAAAGTCAACGTTATAAAAATAATTTTTACAATTAACATAACCTCGATACCATCGTTTACAATGATATAGTTTATGATCTCATTAACGAACATATATATATATACTCCATAGTCATGTGCATAGTTTGTTATGATCATTGCAATAACGGGATGAATTATTGGAATGCTGATTGACTATAGACTAGACCCATGCATGGTTAAAATATTTGGAGGGCACGTGGTCTGCTCCCGTCCATGCATTGGTGACTTAAAAGGCTGGAAAACCCTATTTACCTATCATTTTTACTCCGAGGGTTTCGATGGCCTGCGGGCTACTCTGTGTATTTTTGTTGACAGCCATGAGAGGTTGCTCCTCTGCTTGCTTGCTTCGTGGCTTGAGTTCGTTGTTGTTGTAGTTTTGTTACTCAGTCTTAAGTTCTAGAACTTCATGGTTGGGAGTTTCACTATGCGAGTGGTTATTGGTTTTTGTGTTTGGCTCTCGGCCTGTCCATGGTTTCAGTTCTGTCTTGCTTATATCTCATCACGGCTTGTGGATTTAAACTTGTTAATACTGTCTCCACTCCAGGTTGGCATAGGGGTTGATTAATCCTCTGTACAAATTGGTAAAGCTGGTGACAGCTTCTTCCCTACTCAAAATCTCTTCTACTTACAGGTAAAAATAACTCAATTTTAAATGGGAAACTCTTTGTCATTTTATTAATACAGTTATGGTTTTAAAATTATAAGCTGAGCATTATACTAATTGCTCAGTATCGTGCTACTTGCAGGAACCCTTGACAGCTCCAAGATTCGGTGAAAATAAAACAATGGCCGTCTTCAGTGGACTCGTGGACCAACCGGCAAGCCCTGATTTCAAGCATGGGTTTTACCCTACTTGTAATGAGGGTTGTTGAGGGAGAAACACGATGCTTGGAAGCCTGTTTCGGTTTCTCGTTAGTGAAGGGATTTTAGTATGATGTTACTTTCCAGTTCACTTGCAAACCCTTGCTGTTAAGCTGGGTAATACCGACCCTTCAGCCGTGATTTGTATTGTTGTTAAGTTTCTTTTTAGCCTGACGGCCCGACAATGTAAATACAGTTGGTTTTATGAAGAATACTTTGTAAATCTTGGAGCTCTGTCTCGTGTAGTTATGATTTGTTAACCTGGAAATTATATGTTTAAATTACTGTTTATAAAGGATGTTTATTTTCAGATAAGACTTTAAACAGTCCACGACATGATTTATAGTCTTGTTGTTAAGTTTGCTTACATAGTTAAAAATATAAATGGTTAAAACTTTAAATAGATTGATTTATAAAAGGATAAATTAGTTGCTAGGGTTTCAACCCTCAGATTCTTCTTTCACAGGTCATAAGCCTGTTCGTTTAAAATAATTTGCTCCTATTTATGCAATTCTTAGTTTTATTTCGTTTAATGTTTATATTTACATTTATTTATTTACTATTCTATAATTTAGAAATATTCCGATCTCTGTAAGAAATAGGAGGTTAAATCTATAACTCTGTTTATTTTTCATAAATAAAGAGATTATACACATAACCCTAAGCCGGTTTGTATTAATTAATAGTTTAAAATTTAGTAAATAGTTTAAAATATATACTATAAGGATAATAACTTGTGTATATACTTAACTGTTATCTTCTATAAACTTTTTCTTTGTATCAGTATACTATTACTGTAACTCTAGTGTAGTTTACTATTTCTTTTCCTGCATTCTTATTTAGTTATACTAAGTAAAAACAATAAACACAAATTAACCATAACACTATTTTTCATAATATCACTAGTACATATGATCAATTTTTCCACGGCAAAACGTGGAAATATCCACGGAAAAGCATGGATACTGCCACGTCTAAGTGTTTTTTTCTCCGTGGAAACAATTCCGTCGCAATAGAGACGACCCCTAATTTGCGTTGCAAGAGCGACAATGTTCTATATTTCGTTAGATGTCTAAGCCGTAGCTATATCCACGCCTTGCCATCGTTGTATCCACGCCTTGCTGTCGTTGTATCCACGCCTTTTCGTCACTGTATCCATGCCTTGCCATCTCTGTATCCACGCCTGGCCGTCACTGTATCCACGCTTTGTATAAGTTTTTTTTTTTTTAATGCAAACCCTAGGAATAGCGACGGGGATGCTATACCTGCCTTTTACTAGTTGGAGTGTCAGTGGTTTTTAATGTACTATGTTTCTGAGTTTGCAGACTACCTTTATCCCTATCAATATTTTCCTTTAGGCAGTTTTCACCAATTTCAGTTTCATGCTCTGCCGGCATATCATTATCAACTTCACAAACTACCAAGTGAGGATCACCATTAGTTGCATCAATATCATCAAGTTTTAGGTTTACATTATCCTTCACCATTTTCTCACTACACACAAGCCCCTCTAAAACTACAGGCATTGTGTGCCTTGTAGCTCTTCTTTTACCTCTTCCATGTCTCTTTGTTTTTGACTTGTTCACGTCTTTTTCAAATTTGGTGACATTGTTATTTATGTGACTGTTTCCAGGCGGAAAGGATTTAGTTTGTGCAGAATGAAATGAAACATTTTTCTGCAACTCTATAAAACCCACATCTGCCGAATTGTCTTCTTCAGTATGTGCCTTTCCAATTGTCCCAATTCTGGTTTTTTTCCTACCAAATTCTAGAAAAACTAAATCCAGTGGAAACTGAGAATGTACTTTAGATACTTCAACTGAGAATGTGCTTTAGATAATTCATGCAATGGCCTTGTAGGGATAATTTCCTAATGCAACTCTTTACTGTAACTCATATCTTTACCCTCAGAATTATTTTCTATGCATCCTTCACTGTAGCATCATCACATAATAAGTCACTTGATGCCTGAGAAAATGCATTCCTGCTTCTGTTTGTCTTTGTATTTGATTTACCACTTATTCTCCCTCTTCTCATTTTGTAACAAGAATCAGCAAATTCTGAAAATGGAATATCAATTACCTGTGTTTGTTCTTCTAGTGGACTACAAATATCGTTTGTTTGCTTCAAATGCTCATTTCTCACGGCCTATTTCTCAACTTCTGGAATGTCAAGTCTATGGTGAGCATCAGCAGCTGATTCAGTGAACCTGTCAGACATAATTTTTTCACTGGCATCCTCTATATTCATAGTTGCTGTTATGAGTTTGGCTTCATCAAGGGAAGTCCCACTGTCAATCTACTTCTTGAACTCTTCAGTAGTTTTAGCTCTTCGTAAATGATAGCCTTCCATAATTTTCTTCTCATTCTCAACAGGTCTTTTGACTGTGTGAGGTACAGAGAAGTTTAGAGGTTTTTTCCTCCCTAATTCACTGCCCAAAACTGTCAATTTATCTTGTTGGTTTATCTGTACATGAATTTCCTTATCTGATGACTTGATACATGTTATTGAGCGCTTTTTTTCTATAGACTTATTGGAAGCACCCAAACACATGTTAGCTTCTGATTCTTTTTAAATATTATAATTCTCCTGTGATCCCACACATGTATAATGCATTTTAGGCTTGCTTCCAGTGAGCTTAATTTGCTAGTTTCAGTGTCATCAACCTGGACCACTGAGCACTCCTTACAAACATTTTCTTCTATTTTTCTAACCGGCAGTGGAGCTAAGTTTGAACTTGGTCACTCTTTGCATATATTGACAATATGGTTCCAGTTAAATGGGAAACCATGCATGAATAAATGGATTACCTGACAAAATACAAGTTAGAACAAAGATTCTGTAATCAGAACAAAATACTCCAAAATGAAAAAAGTAACTTAAATCATTTCTCATACTTGGAAAGGAAAACCATTGTCATAAGTGCACTGCTCATCTATTATACCCATCAGGAGAACATCAAGCCCATCAACCATCCTAAGCTTGCATTTCTCCATCCGGGATTCTATAGGTGCTGTTCTAAATTTATGTGAGTCCTGTAAACTGTAACAATGGAAACCACATAAAAATGAATATGGATTACTGTATAGTATATACGATATCAAAGAAGGGAAAAGCACACCAACATGGGCTCCACAAAATGACCAACCCAATCAGAACCTGAAAGGTTTCCCATGAACCCTTACTCTGATGCTCTGTAGCCTCCAACTGCTATATGTACTCCATCATCGATGATGCCATTGTCAGGACAGTCTTTAACCACTCTAATAAAAAACCATTTGAATAAATAAGCCTGAATGAAAAAACAAGAAAAGAACACAATCAAAATTAAATATGAATATTAGGTTTCCTTCACAATCTTTTGCTTTGAAAGATAAAAAATACATAGGAAATGATGCTTGCTATGAGGATAGTCTTGCACAAAAATCTTTCTAACAAGACATTTTGTGCATTGATTTTTCTTATGTGCCAGATGTTAGAATTATTGACTGTAGAATTTCTACAGTCTTTCTAACAAGGCTGTAGAATTCCCCCCTAAATGATTCTGCCTCATCCATAATTTGATGCAACCTCTCCTTCTCACTTCTCTCCTTTTCTTCAAGTTGGATTGCATTTTGACTGCATGCCAAAAAAAAATCCACAAAAACGAGAGTATAGATTCAGAAGCAAATTTGTTTCAATTCAACATGTTACTAAAAACAGACTATGATAAAGAGAACCTATGAAATCTAATCAATTCTGATGGAATCCTATTTGTAAGTTCTGAAAAGAATTAATGAGCTTTTCTCAAATTAACCCATGCCTGTTTGATTAACTAGAGGACAGTGGTTATAGCCAAAGGAAAACATGCAAGTGTGGTTATGTACTAAGAAAAATAAGTTGTAATAAATCCCAAAGGCCGCCATGAACTTCCCTTGGATATTACCCTAAAATCATGCTTGAAAATGATGTATAGCAGCTAAGTCAACTTCCAACGACCCTAAAATGAACAAAAGTTCATTTACTAACTGTTACACTATGTTATCTATCATCAAGACAAATGGCTTTTCATTCTTCAAATGCATTTGAAAAAATCAAAATGGCAGAGAATATTTTTTCTACCCTCAGCAATGTAAGTTGTCCTCCAGTGGAACTTAACAGCACACAATTGGTTTGCTAGTCTTTGCTAATTACCCCTTTATTGGGTATATAACATGCCACCCCTACTCAAAATGCTTTAGCCAGAATGCATGGCTGAAATGACCATTAGTGGCAATGATCTTTCCTGGATGTGCCAAGAGGCTTTGGACACAAGGCCACATTGGGGAGCAAGTAAATGCAGATCTTATTATCTTGATATCTAAAGGAACATGAAAGAAAACTGAGTGGTCAGTAGCCTATAACTTTTCTTAATGTGGCTACTTGAATCAAACATACAGCTGCCCAAAGTGTTCGACCTGAGCAAACAGGATTTCTCAAAGGCCATTTCATCCTCGATAATTTTATTACTCTTAGGCAAGTCTTGACTGGGCAAAGGAAGCCTAGTCAAAAGGTCGTTATCTAAGGTTGATTTTCATAAGGCATAAAACAAAATTTAGTGGAGTCTGAGGTAGCATCAGTAGGCTGCCAAGGTAGAAGCATCCCACAAAGGAAGTAGCAGGCTGCCACAATTAAAACAAAAATTATTCAAGTTGAAAATTATATATGGCCCAAACAAAGAGTAATCCTAAATAACTATTGATGCATGGACAGAAAACATGTAATTCATACCGAATGCTCATCAATAAAGTATCCCAATCCTTATCATTGAATTGGTGACCTCCAACCTTTATAAGATGTACCAAAGCACCACAAGAGATTGATGCTACAGCTTGGTCTGGCTTTTTAGCACAATCTAACAACAGTGCCAGCAGGGATGGAAGCATAAATGAAACCTCCTACACATTGAATGAAATGGGTAAGGGGATATAGAAAAAAGTAAAATTACAAGTACTCATCCTCGGGAATGTAGAGCCCTAAAAAAAGAGATCATAGTAACAAACAACAACAACATAGTGCATCAACAGGCCAAAACAGTGATTCCATAGTTGTGCCAGCCTATATTCTTAACTCTGTAAACCGAAATATAACAAAATGGGAGAATCTAATAAATTTGCAATATCTAATTTTTGAGCACCTTGTAGAAGTTGCTGAAGAGATTGCAAAGCAGTTGAAGGGAATGAATACATGTTTCATGAAGCCACTGATCCCCAGAAGCAGGCAGATTACCATCCTTTCCTGCATGTCTCACTTGATCAGATATGGGGAACAATACACGATGAAATACATTCTCCCAGAATGCTGATGAGAATCTATGACCTCTCTCCTTCAGCAGATCAAAAAGCACCTCAAGTGCACAGTTTCTCACTTTTGTCCGAGGATCAGAGGTTAAATATGACAATCTCGCAAGCATTGGAAACCAATAATGTTCTGTTACATCAGTGTCTGCATCTGTGCCAATGACTTCCACAGGTTTTAAGGCCCCACCTGGAATTAGGCCCTGCAAGCATTCAATATAATATATTAGATACATCGATGACTTAAGAATCTAAAATCAAGTGCTCAGCTAAGATTTCATAACTGTCCATAGTGAAGATCCCGCAAAAAATATTATAACAGTAAAATGGTCAGTGTATAAAGTGCAAGCAGATTCCTAATATTAAACATTCTTAAATTCTAAATATACAGGGTTATATTATAACAATGCTTCTTGAAGGAGCTTTTTCATTTGATTTTGTAGTTGCAATGTATGAGACATACCTAACATATCAAGACCAAAAAATACAATAAAGAAGATGATATGAAAAAGTACACAGCAAAATAGAAAACTACCACTAAGCTAAGTCACGTGACACAAGGATAGGGAGGCATAGGGATTCAAGTGTCTGCTATGGGTACGTGGACCCCATAAAACTGGATACATAGAGTACCTTAATAATATATATAGAGATATATAGATATAAATATAGATATTAGAAATGAAATACAGGTATACAGATGTAACTTTCTTGAACATTTAGAAAATAGAGCTACAACAAATGATCAAACACAATAGAATCAAATTATAAACTAAAACCATATCTCATACATATAGATAATCAAACCATATACTCATCAAATCATAGCATTTACAATGCATTAAAAGCCCTAAAATCCATTTTAATGCACCTCTGTAGTGCACCACTGGAAGACATGCAGATCCTTTGTGTCCACATGTAGGATAAGCATCCAGCACAGGGCATATGTCAGAGACACTGGGCCTATGTGTCCAATACATGGATTTGTGGCACGATAGGCATTTAGCACCTATTGTTTTTCTGGGCTACTAATCATAAATAGAATTTAAATACAATAAATTCTAGAAGTCATTGACAATCGGGCTGAAATTTAAATTTCAATAAACAACCTGAAAATTCAGTGCTTTTCAGATTTCATTACTCGATCCAAAGTTTGAATACAAACTCAATTTCCTAGGCAACTGCCAGAAGAAAATTTTGATAGTCTCAAACGTATGGTCAATTCTCTGGCTGAAATGGAATATGATTTTAAGTTTTTAACAACATGTATACCGGTTAGAAGCACTAATATAACAAGGTATTTACAAAAGTTTTGTAACAACGCCTGACTTATATTTATTTCTATTGTTATGAATACTTATTAATCAAAATTGTTGGCATAACTTTAAAAAGGAGCTCTTTTACATACCTCCTCTAGCCGATCTTCACAAATACGAAGCAGAGCAATGGCCTTCAAGCTAATTCTGGGACAGCTTTTATTGTTAACAAATCCAATAAGACAGTTGACACATTCCATGAAGCAATCCCCCACAACCTGATCAAAGTGTTCTAAGACCACTGCAAAACCGACATGTTAGTGTCTTCTAACAAAAATGAGATGATTAATGATGTTCCTTAAGCTAAGGAACAAATGGCATTAAAAGTTCAAATGAGATCAATATGCATCACACTTCATGGTCTGTTTGTTGCTGTGAAAAATGGTATCTCAAGCCAACTTATAGGTCTGAATTCATAAAAGCTACTTTATTGCATGAATCAAATACCATTACAATAAACTACCATACATACCTTGCTCCACGTTCTCAAATGCACTTTCAGCAATGGACTATGTTTCATCATCAGCTGCAGCTGTAAATATCATAAACACACTTCTCCAACCAGATTTAATGCTACCAACCTTCGATTTGATCATCTGATGCACAGTAACTCCCAGATTAATACCTACTAGATACATACAATGGGAAAAAGTAATTAAAGATCTTATACTTCCATTTAGAACTATTCTGAACACATATAGGCCTATCCACTCCTGTTAGATAATAAGCATCATAGGCACATACTTTTACCTGAACAATGTAGTCAACAATTAGAGTACGAATAGTTGCACTTCTACTATTTCGCATGAGGATAACAAATGGTTTCAAGATATCATTCTAAAAGGTAAACTTAGCAAGTTCTTCCCTCTCCAAATATTTCATACCAAGCTGTCTTAGTGAAGGCAGTTAAAAAGTTCTCAGCATATTAAAGGAAGTATGGGACCTCATTGTACTAGTCACCTTTGTGACTAAGTCTTAAGCAACTAAACATAATATTTATAAAATACTAGATATGGATATCTAGTTTGCCTTGAATAAGAATTCACATGAAAATATGAAAAGAGTCAAATTATTTTTGAAGACGCAATAGATGGCCACCAAACTCTACCTCAACAATGATCTAAGGAACTAATCACCAACAATGGATCATCAGGAACCACATAATAGTAGTGCATGAGATTTGACAATGACTTCCAACTCTTCAATAGTCTTTTCAAGTCCCTTTTGAAACAAGTCATCAGGGCTAACCTAGCCCAAAGCTTGCAATGACTCACTGAACCTCAGCAAAAACCAAAATATAAAAGCCACAAGGGTTAGCTCAATCAAGCAATGCATC